>CAJQZP010001311.1:82500-429970 GCA_907164705.1 Parnassius apollo
TAGTGCTAAGGTCCTCCAGCGATTCTGCCATAAGGACTATATGTGTACTATATGTGACTATATATATACCATGGGTGCTGTAAAGTGCTCAAAACGTCGGGTATATAAAAAAGTTAATATACGTGATAAAATCCATAAAGATTGGTTATTTAAATGTGTAGTGTTCGCGTATATATGAGAAATCATTATACAAACACTATTTACCCTCGGCATCACTCGCATGAACTTAAATTTAGTAATATGATCACCGCTTGATGCCATGTCTGTCATACACAGAAATATCACAGAACGATTGACGTAGATTATTGAAATTTAGCACAGTTATTATATACCTGGCGCCTTACGTGTCGGTACAATTTATCTTTCGATTGTGATTATACGCCTAGCAACAGTCTTTCGATGGATTTTAATGAAGAGCAAATTCTCTTGAAATCAGAATTGCGATATTCACTTTTAAGCTTTATATTTTATTGAAAATAAAGTTTAAATTTTGATAAAATATCTATTTATTAAATAATATATTTTAATAAATAATATTTTTTTTAAATTCATGTCATAATATCTATTTGAGCTATTAGATTCAGATCATTCGCGCGATTGAATCTTGGTTAGCACCATGCAATAGAATCTAATGTTTTTTAACGTTTTGGTAGAATTAAAATTATAATAACTATCTACATTCATAAAGGTAAGTAAAAATACATTCGCCGTGTAGTGGCGGTGTAAGAATTAACCTCATTAAAGTAAAAAATTGCAGCCTACATACATCCCACTACTGGGCACTTAAAATTTGTTACTTTTTAAATACAGAAGACTACAGATGAATTGTCGTCCTTGAGAGCTAAGAATGCTTCCTGTAATATAAAAACAACATTACAAAATGATTTCTTAAATTTACGCGAACACTACACATTGAATAAAACTATTATTTACGGATTTTATCGCGTTTAATTACTTTAATTTATTTTTATTATTATCCCGACGTTTCGGGTGCTTTACAGCGCCCATGGTCACGGGGGGGACTGAGATGTTTGACGTCCCAATGTCATAGTTAGTCCGGCTACCTTCAGTTTTTTAATATTAATTTTTGGTCCGATTTACGCAAAACGAGCTTATAGTATCATGAAGTCTTGCAGTGGTATGCTTGGGTTTGGGTTTAATTTTGTGGATTATAGGATCCCAAGCAGATGGTAGCACCCAACCATCTTCTCTATTGAAATTTGGATGTTTTTTAATTTCAATAGCCTCGCGTATCATCCTTGGTAGGAATCGGTGTTCTTTTGCGAGAATTTGTGGTTTATCAAATCTAATGTAATGGTGGGGACGATCTTGAACATGTTCGCAGACTGCAGACTTCCCGGAGCGTCGGTGCTTCACATCAGCTATATGTTCCTTCACGCGGGTTTTTATGGATCTCTTTGTTTGACCTATGTAAGAGAGACCACATTCACAATCTAGCTTGTACACACCTGCATCTTGTAGAGGAATATTACATTTGATGGATGGTAAAAATTGACTAATCTTCTTCAGCGGCTTGTAGTATGTCTTAATGGACGCTCACTTCAAGATGTAGCCAATCTTGTCCGTGACTCCTCCAACATATGGTAGTAGAGCAGGTGCGCGCTCGACTGTTGCCGGCTTCACTCGTTCACTGTGACGTAGGCGCGGGACCCGAAGCTTGTTGTCTTGCAATACTTGTTTGACGTGCTGAAGCTCCGCGGCCAGATGTTTTCTGTCACAGATCCCTCGTGCTCTCTGAAACAAAGATTTACCCACGGTAGCTAACTGTGAAGGATGATGGTGAGATTCACCATTTAGATATCGGTTGGTATGGGTCTTTTTCCTATACACAGTGTGACCAATAGTGTTATCAGGATTTCGGATGACTAAAACATCTAGGAAAGCTAAAGAATTATTTGCCTCTAACTCCATTGTGAATTGTATTTTAGAGTTTATGGAGTTAAGGTGGTCTAAAAAGAATATAACGAAGATACACAAACCAAACGCTCCACTACGTCCCATAGTGAGCCAGATCGATTCACCAACTTATAAGCTGGCACAATACTTAGCAAAAATACTATCACCACTGAGAGGACATACCAGAGCACACACAAAGGATTCATACCATTTTGTGAGTGAGATAAAAGACCTACATCTCGCTAACAATGAAACTATGGTCAGTTTTGATGTTCAGTCACTATTTACATGCCTACCTATTGTGGACTGCATCTCAATTGTAACTAGGAAGCTGGAAGAAAATAACATGCCTCAAGAATATGCAATACTACTTGAACATTGCCTCACATCTGGCTATCTATTGTGGAAGGAGGAGTTCTACAAGCAAGTAGATGGTGTGGCGATGGGCTCACCTGTGTCTCCCATAGTCGCCGACATATTCATGGAGGACTTTGAGGAGAAAGCCCTTCTTACTGCTCCTGTAAATCCAAGGTTCTACAAGCGGTACGTAGACGACACTTTCACAATTTTACCATCTGACAAAGTAACTGCATTTTTAGACCACCTTAACTCCATAAACTCTAAAATACAATTCACAATGGAGTTAGAGGCAAATAATTCTTTAGCTTTCCTAGATGTTTTAGTCATCCGAAATCCTGATAACACTATTGGTCACACTGTGTATAGGAAAAAGACCCATACCAACCGATATCTAAATGGTGAATCTCACCATCATCCTTCACAGTTAGCTACCGTGGGTAAATCTTTGTTTCAGAGAGCACGAGGGATCTGTGACAGAAAACATCTGGCCGCGGAGCTTCAGCACGTCAAACAAGTATTGCAAGACAACAAGCTTCGGGTCCCGCGCCTACGTCACAATGAACGAGTGAAGCCGGCAACAGTCGAGCGCGCACCTGCTCTACTACCATATGTTGGAGGAGTCACGGACAAGATTGGCTACATCTTGAAGCGAGCGTCCATTAAGACATACTACAAGCCGCTGAAGAAGATTAGTCAATTTTTACCATCCATCAAATGTAATATTCCTCTACAAGATGCAGGTGTGTACAAGCTAGATTGTGAATGTGGTCTCTCTTACATAGGTCAAACAAAGAGATCCATAAAAACCCGCGTGAAGGAACATATAGCTGATGTGAAGCACCGACGCTCCGGGAAGTCTGCAGTCTGCGAACATGTTCAAGATCGTCCCCACCATTACATTAGATTTGATAAACCACAAATTCTCGCAAAAGAACACCGATTCCTACCAAGGATGATACGCGAGGCTATTGAAATTAAAAAACATCCAAATTTCAATAGAGAAGATGGTTGGGTGCTACCATCTGCTTGGGATCCTATAATCCACAAAATTAAACCCAAACCCAAGCATACCACTGCAAGACTTCATGATACTATAAGCTCGTTTTGCGTAAATCGGACCAAAAATTAATATTAAAAAACTGAAGGTAGCCGGACTAACTATGACATTGGGACGTCAAACATCTCAGTCCCCCCCCCGTGACCATGGGCGCTGTAAAGCACCCGAAACGTCGGGATAATAATAAAAATAAATTAAAGTAATTAAACGCGATAAAATCCGTAAATAATAGTTTTATTCAACAACATTACAGTTACATTGTGTACTAATAGGCACAGATCAGAAATCTGAAAACCTGGAGAATATTGAAATATGTGTCTATAGGAAATACAACATGAAAATCCCACTTCTGATGTCGGTAGTGTAACATGAAATTCCATTTCTGATCTCGGAAATTCGCCAGTATTACGTAGATTGATAAAAATAATAAAAATGTGAGATTGTGACATGTTGAATTTGCTCTCTTGCTTACGCAATTAATAATTATCGTCAATAAAACAGCATACATCAATATAAATTCAGTATAGATACCGTGATATGTCCTCGTCACAATTACACACTGGTGTAACGTGAAGGACATAATTACATGATAAAACTAAAGTATTAAAACCAACAGCAACATACATCTTAATGAAACACAGGGCAGCCTCTCAGCAACACCAGCTTCCTTGCCTGCATTGGAAGAATCACCACAATGGACAGAAACACGATACTATCTTAGCACTACTACGACGTAGAATGACTTCGAAGGAATCTCTCTCTCAAAATGCACTTAATATGTCGTCGAGATCGTCATGATTTATTTTCAGTGAAATTTAACGTTAAGTAATTTTATTAGAGTGACTTTATAGTGTACAGTAGCGTTGGTAGGGCCACAAGCGGCAAACTTAAAAGGGGGTCATTTTGTGCTACAACCATGATATACATATTTGTAAAAAATATGCGAATAAGTAATATTAAATAATGCCCCCAGAATTGTTAATTTGGAGCTTCTTAAAAGGTTTTGTCGAGAAATCTATACATATAATAAATTTGTAGGAAATTCGTGGCTATATATATATATATAATACTTTCTGGAAAAAACAAGTCCAGGGGACTACATAAAGATTTCTTTATTTTTATTTAACTGGATTTACGGCTCTGGGTACTAGCCCTTCTGAGCCTATCATTTCTTTCAGAATCTTCATTTTATTTATTTTTTCTTCACATTATGCTGATGCGTCACATTGCCAAGTTTTTGGGAGATTTTGACGACAGCTCAAACCAGCGACTGGTGATGACGACAGACACTCAAGTTCATAAGGCACCCAAGCAATCAAATTAACTTGAGGTTTATATCATTATCTAAGCACTTGTTTCGTCGTTTTCTCTAATAGTTCACACGCGTAGAAACTTAATTTAAAAAATCACATCACTTTTAAGAATTAAAATCCATTTCAAACCATTATTCAAGGGACAAAACAGGAGCGACAGTCCGTCATCGGCCAAGTTCCCGCCAAAACTCCACTACATAAAGAGCACCGAAAATAAATCAGTGGTTTTTATAATATTTGTCGGTCTGTACGTCTGTGATAATTATCACTGTCTGTCATAATTGTCACTTTTAACAAAATGACTAACAAAACTATGATTAGGAGAAAAGGTCTTCTTTAGTTGAATAAGTTGTGTGTCTAGCGGCATAGCAATATTTCACTAACTTTTTTTAGCAGCTATTTTGTCTCGCCGCTAACTTAGCGGTTAGCCACCGGAGGCTCTACGTCACCTGAGCATGCGGCGTGTAGAGGCGAAATACGTGTCGTATTATCGTCGATGGTGTCTCTTTCCTAGAATAGTGGTGTTGGGCGTAGTGGTGTTGGGAGTAGTGGTACCGGGAGAAGTGGTGACGGGATTAGTGGGGACGGGATTAGAGCACACAATTGAGGGAGAGCGTTATGTTATTGAGTGGATGTGTGCGAATTAATTCTTAAAATCTTTAATATAATGAATTTCCGCAAAGTAACGCCTGATTCTATTAATTAGCTTGTTTATTGTTCGAATGCAACAACATCTTATGCATGTTGTTTCATTCGAACTCCCTATTCCTATCCCTATTCGAACTCACGGATAGTAAGTGGAGACGAGGCATCTTAGTCCTCAAGAGTGGCAACGCATCTGCCTTTTGAGTCTTAATCGAGGATAAATGTAGATGTCTACGGGCCACAGCATCCACTTAACACCATGTGGACTGTGTGCTCGTTTGTCACCCATATTCTGTAAAAAAGCACGCGAGAACCCGGGTTAGATCCCCTCCGGCACTAATGAAATTGTTTATTGTAATTTTAAGTGCTGATTTACTACGGACTCAGCGATGAAAGAAAACGTGAGGAAATCTGCATGTATGAGAATTAAGAAAAACAATTCGAAGACATGTGAAGTCCAATCCAACGATTTTCATAAAATTTAGTGTCCAGGGAGTTTCGGGGATAATAAATCGATCTAGCTAGGATTTATTTTTAGGAAATGTATTTTTGTCCGTGTTTTTAGGCAATGAAATACTGCTACAATATCGTTAGAATACGAAGGTAAATTTTGACAGATTGTTAATGATTATAAATAGCTTAATTGGTATAATGGGCGGTCACAGAATGGTAAACCCCCGTTTGAGCCCAGACCGACTGACCGACGTTTTTTAATTTTTTTTCAAGTTCCTTTCTTTTTTGAGAAAATCTATTTTTTAGAGCCCATTTTTAGTATTTATTAAAAACACGAAAATTTAAATTAAAATAATTGCACTCTCATGATTTTTTATTCAAATAACCAGTTCCGTTTTTTCTGTTATGTCGCTAAGATCAAAAAATATTATTTATATTTCATCAGTACGTAATTTTTATCTAAATATAATTTCCAAAACACACGAATTAAAAATATTTATTTATTTTATTTATGCAGTTAAGTCTTTGATATTAAATCAGTTACATTTTTGAGCTGGTGACCGATAAGAAAACAATTTTTTCTCTTATTGAATAAATGAGAAGTTAATATTGTTTAAAATATTTTTAATATCTTACAATACATGTAGGTTATTCAGGAATTTTTATCATTTTAGAAATAAACACACCGAACCGAGTGCCGAAGTCTGCCGAACTGAAACAACGTAGACGAGCACGGCTTTAACGCCATACCTAGGAAGTTTTTCTTCGTTAGGTTTCTGGATTGGTCCCCGCGCTCAAGGCCGCGATAGAAGCTATGCAATAGCTTAAAAACCGAGCGAAAAATACCGAGCAAAGCTCGGTCAACCGGGTACTTTTTAACTTTTAAATGGCTATTTATTGCTGATCATAAGTTTCCTCCATTGTTTATCAAATAAGTCGGATATTTGCAATATCGTCAATATTGCAAATATCCGTCAAGCCGGGATGACAACCGCCTATTTATATAATTTGCGCTATCGTTAGGAAGATTCTGTCATCCATCTCTAGTTTCAGTTTTCCTGTGTCCACACTTACGACGAATCAAATAACACAGTTATAAATATTATGCCGTGTATTAATAAAGGCCATGAAATCCAACATTATTTTGTCAAATTTATGTCGAGTTTAATTATAAATACCATATAAATAACGCTTTTCTGATTTTTTTATCTGTTAATTTTTGTACTGACAAGCAATATAAATGCTTTTTGAAACCTGGCGAAAGGTGGCGCTACGTGATGTACTATATTTACAGGCAATAGCGTACGTTGAACAGAATAGAGAGTCATTAGAGGAAATGAGATCCTATCAATTCAATATGATACGAACGTCGATTTATATCATTGGTACAACATTAATTTGACACAGTACGTTAAGACTCATAATGGGTAAATAAAGATATGGCGAGGTTTACGCTTCATAATTTATTGTAAACAGAAAACAGGAAACTTCCGGTACATTTTCCCTTATAGAACAGTTTACTATAAACATGTTTTGAATGGCTTTGTAATACTGAAAAATAATTTAGGTTCCCAGTTCCCACCGGCTCGTTTAATTGCAATTATAAGTGCTTTTTTAACACGTGCTTGGCGGTGAAGGAAAACTTTATAAGAAAAAATGCACAAGCTAGTAGAACGGCTACGTTTAATTAAAAGGCTAGGCTGTTACCTGAAAGGCTAATTAAGTTGGATGGCATTAACATGACATGTACACTAACTTACGCTCTATGCTTCGTAACTTCTTAAGTCGACTGCGAGCGGGCGAGAAAGAAAATTTTTAATCTACTTCAAAAAGGAGGAGGTACTCAATTCGTCTGTATTTTTTGTGTGTGTTACCTCAGAACTTTTTCATAGGTGAACCGATTTTATAATTCTTTCTCTCTCTCTCTCTCTTTTTTATTTCTTATTTGAAAGGTGGTGCTCCTCATGTGGTCTCATTTAAATATGATCAAAATGTGACCATTAGTTTTTGAGTTACCTAAAATAGTTCGTATTTAATTGATTTCGACTACATTGATGATGATGATGATGATGATGATGATGGAGTGAGGGCGCTACTGAGCAACGATAAACATCGTATCCGTATTTAGTGTAAAATAAAAATATTAACAAGTGATATTTAACATGAAAAACAAGTGGAGTGTTTGTGTTTAGTAGTGACTTTGAAAACATTGTGGACAAGGTTCAAAAACAGTGAAACAAATTACTACTCGTGCAAAACTGTGAAGTGAAAAAGACCTCAAAACTGATCTATTAACAACATTTCAGTACCAGATTCTAATAGTGGTCTACAAACAAATGAACGAAGTGCAAAAAATATAATTTACATCATTCAAGTGCAAAACTTACAAAAACAATAAAATTGATGCACGATTATGCAGTTTTTGATCAATAAAACAGTGCCATCTAGAGAAAATACTCAAAACTCTAAAGACTGTCTCGCACCAAACAGCTGTCCCGATCTCTGGTTCCTAGTCGAGCCAACAGAGGGCAGCACAAGTTGCGAAACAGAACTCAAAATAATCACAACACTACATTATCGTAAAATATACCCGATAATCATGGAGGAAGTTATGAATATGCTTATAAAAATTCAAAATGAGCTGAATGAACAAAAAGCAACAATTTTACAGTCGGCTGACAAAGTTACGGAACAAGTTACGCAAAATACTACATATTGGAAGAAAAGTTCAAAGCAACGGATATAAAATACGAAAACCTCAAAGAAAAGCTGGAAAACAAGAAAAAAGATTATTTCTTAGAAAGACATTCAAAACAGAGGAACATCGTAATTTTTGGCTTAGTCAAAACTGATACATCGTATGCAAATTTGGAAAAAAAACCGTAATAAGTTTCATAGATAAATACTTCTCTGTAGGGCTAGAATACAGAGACATACAAGAAATTAGGCGAATAGGGAAGAAAGGAGAAAAACCACGGCCGATTACCGTAACTTTTGCTTTATTGGGAATGAAAATAGAAATCTTTAAACAGAGGAGAGTACTAAAAAGTACCACTTATTATATATAAGAAGACTTCCCACAGTATATTTTAGTAAAAAGAAGGGAACTGCAAGAGCAAGCAAATATTGAAAAAGAGAAAGGAAACTCCGTCACTATCAAGTACGACAAACTGATAATACACCACAAAAATACAGATACACCAGGAAACAAGAAAAGAAGAGTTCTTTTCTTGTTTCCTGGTCGAACATCACCAAACTACAATGATTTTATGCAACGAGAACCAAAGACACAAGCTAATAAAAAGAACAAAATTCAAGCAGGACTACGAAGATCGTCGAGTTTGTCAGAGGGAGTTATTAAACCAGAAATACTCATTTTACTAACGACCAAAAATCAAACCACCAACAATCAAAGCAACCTACCATACGACCAAACAAACAAAAAGAACGAACAATAGCATTTACCAATAAAAAAATTGAAGGAGGGGGCTTTACGGAAAGCACATTACAAATAAAAACGAAAACTCGGAAAAAATAGAGGAATATGATGAATTTATTTTTTGCTACATCGGAGAAACACCAGGACTATATGGAGTAGGCTTTATTATTAAAAACACCTGAAAATACATAAAAAGTTCCAAGGGACTGTCAGAAAAAGTGGCGCTGCTAATAATGCATTAAGTTTAATCAAATTAAACATATATTGTTTAATATTATAAAATATTGTAAAACAAGTACAAGTACGTAACCAAGTCATAAAAATAAAGACGAAGTTTCACCAAGTAACAACAATTGTAAGAATAAATTTTAAACATTGTTTACGTTCATACTGCCTGTAATAACTCTAAGGTCAATCTCATACACTTAATAGTCTGTAGTCAAACAATCGCACATGGTAGAAAGGTGTAAAAAGTCTACAATAAAATTCTCTAAGAATCTTCTTTTGTTTGATTTAGACAGGGTGTTACTTTATACAATGTTCAGCCATTAATAATGTTAATAAAAGCAACCGAGACAATCTATCGCGCCCTCTATCAGCGTCTCGACAACTTCTTGGCAATTATAGTATAATGGATGAGGCTCGAGGATCAGCAGCCGCAGGGACGTCCACTCAACAGTTTATTTGTCAACAAAAGGAGCAAACAAAAGTAACTTAAGATTTCTCTCAATGCTTATTTATTGTACTTCTTAATGTTTCATTTAGGTACATTTACTTATATTTCTACAAAGTTTTAATACATATTAATCATAGTACTGCGTTAGTGCGATATGAATGACAAGCTCGTGGAAACTGTCCATGCGGTCGGAGCTAAGTTCTGCAAGACCCGCCGCAGAAGAACACAAAACTCTCCGATCACACCCTTAATCTCATGGCTGTTAGACGGGAGATGAGGCTGCAATCGTCAACAGATTTGACAGCATACAGGCAACTGAACAGACAGATCTCCAAATGCATGCGGCGAGACTTACGCAACTTTAATACTGCTCGTATTAAGGAAGCGATCGAGCGGAACCAGGGCTCCAAAGTCTTTGCCAGAGATCTGTCTGCCAGAAAGAGCCAACTGTCAAGGCTGAAGACTGAGTGTGGCAGCATCGTTTCCGGGACACCTGAGATTTTGAGTGAGATTGAGAGGTTCTATGGGCAGCTGTACACATCATCGTTGGAGCCACACGCAAGTGTGAGTAACGATCCAAGAGCAAGTCTTATCCGACACTATTCCGATGATATCCCGGACGTCAGTCTAAGCGAGATTAGAATGGCTCTCCAGCACCTTAAAAACGGCAGGGCCCCAGGCGAGGATGGAATTACAGCGGAGCTTCTGAAAGCGGGTGGAACACCGGTACTTGAAGTCCTTCAGAAGCTCTTCAATTCCGTCCTCCATGGTGGCACTACTCCAGAGGCGTGGAGCAGAAGTGCGGTGGTCTTGTTCCTTAAGAAAGGTGACAACGCTCTCTTGAAGAACTACATACCGATTTCTCTACTGAGCCGCGTCTATGTGCTGTTTTCGAGAGTAATTACGAATCGTCTCGCACGTAGACTCGACGACTTCCAGCCTCCCGAACAAGCCGGTTTCCGAAAAGGCTTCAGTACCATAGACCACATACATACCCTGCGGCAGATTGTACAGAAGACTGAAGAGTACAATTTGCCACTTTGTCTGGCGTATGTGGACTATGAGAAAGCCTTTGATTCCGTCGAAATTTGGGCGGTGCTGCAGTCCCTTCAGCGGTGCCAAGTTGACTGTCGGTATATCGAAGTGCTGAAGTGTTTGTACAGTAGGGCTACGATGGCTATAAGAGTACAGAACCAGAGCTCGAAACCTATCCAACTGCAGAGAGGTGTAAGACAGGGTGACGTTATATCCCCGAAACTCTTCACCGCTGCTTTGGAAGACGTTTTCAAGCTACTGGACTGGAAAGGATACGGTATTAACATCAATGGCGAGTACATCACTCACCTTCGATTTGCCGACGATATAGTCCTTATGGCAGTTGAGTTGCATTGAGCATATGGAGTTGCATTGAGCCGTGGTAGCTCAGTGGTTAACGCTCGCTGTAAATATAACAGAACGCGGGTAACCCGGGTTCGATCCCCGCCGGCACCAATGAAATTGTTAATTGCAATTTTAAGTGCTGATTTACCACGTGCTCGGCGGTGAAGGAAAACATCGTGAGGAAACCTGCATGTCTGAGGAATAAGAAAAAAAATATTTCGAAGACATGTGAAGTTCGTCAACACGCATTTGGGCAGCGCGGCGGACACTTCCCTTGCCCTAAACCCTCTCAGAAATGAGGGGAGGCCTGAGCCCAGCAGTGGGACGTATATAGGCTGTAACTTTACTTTACTTACTTTTATGTTTACCTGTGACAAATATTCCGACTAGGTAAGTCCAACTTCGACCGAGAGGTCAATCGACGGATTCAACTCGGCTGGGCAGCGTTCGGGAAATTACGACATATCTTCTCGTCAGGTATACCTCAATCTCTGAAAACTAAAGTGTACAACCAGTGCGTGTTGCCAGTGATGACTTACGGATCAGAGACGTGGTCCTTCACTGCTGGCCGTATGAGGACGCTCAAGGTCGCTCAGCGAGCTATGGAGAGGGCTATGCTCGGAGTTTCTCTGCGTGATAGACTCAGAAATGAGGATATCCGCAGTAAAACCAGATTGACCGACATAGCCCAACGGATTAGTAAGCTGAAGTGGCAATGGGCCGGCCATATAGCTCGAAGAACCGATAACCGATGGGGAAGAAAGGTTCTCGAGTGGCAGCCTCGTACTGGTAGGCGTAGTGTAGGGCGACCCCCCACTAGATGGAGTGACGACCTGGTAAGATATGCAGGATGTCGATGGATGCAGGTGGCTCAGGACCGTGCTTTGTGGCATTACTTGGGGGAGGTTTATGTTCAGCAGTGAACTTGTGAAGGGCTGTGATGATGATGATGATGACTGCGTTAGTATTAATATTAGTATTAACTTTAGTATTAATAGTTGCTTTGATATAGTTTAATTTTCTTGTCATAACTTGCTGTTTAGCAAGGTGTGGGATACTAATGCTCTGTAACCAAATATATAATAAAAAGTTAAGACTTTCTCCATGGTTTGGTGGTTGTGAACGAATCTGCTGATTATTTTGTCCCATGTTTGAAGCCTGAGGAAGATTTAAGTAGTAGCCCGGAGTCAGAATGTTGACAATGTTTCACCAATGATCCACTTGTTCACTCTCCGGTCATGTGAGATTTCCATCCCATCCGACTATTAGAGTGAGAGAATAAGGAGTGCACCTGTACTGTAATTCTGTAATCCTGTCCTACTGAGATGCTACAAGGCGAAGTTATTTACATGGACTTTCACATAAAGATATATATTTGGCTGCTCGACAGCTCCATTGCTCCAAGCATCCATGCTTATAAAATTAAAGGTAAGCAGCTACTGCAGTTACTGCAGCTTGTGGACACCTGCAACCTACTTTATGCGAAGAATGCTACAGGTGCGGTTTCAGACTTTTATCAAAGTCAGGTGACCGCTCCGTGGTACAGTGGCTTAGAAATGATTTGCGGCGCTGAGGGCCACATCCACAGAGTTTGAATTCCGCACAGAACAAGTATTTGTATGGCCTAAAAATAATTGGATAGATGGACTGGGTGTCTGTCCTTGTGAAGTTTATGTATGTAAACTGCCTCCACGATACGGGAGAAAATCCAAGTAGCAACACACTCAGGTGATCGTGTTAAAGTTGGTGGTGAAGGGGATAGAGCATGCAGTTGAAGGAGGATGAGAGGTACTCTTAAAACTAGGCAAGACACATAATTTTATTTCATTACGCGGAAATAAGCAAATACAGTTCTAATAACTTAAAAGAAAACTCAGAAAGCTCCCCCCCATTTAATGGAGTTACGACCTGGTAAGACATGCAGGGGCCGTGCTTTATATCATTCTTTGGAGGAAGCCTATGTTCAGCAGTGGAATTGTGAAGGACTGTAATGATGATAAAATATTTATTTTTATTAATATTTATTTAAAAATGATTTATAGGACCCCATATCACGGTTTCTCCTTGATAAAGTTTTATAAAAATAGTGGAGTCGTTATTCCAATCTATCACAGTTGGTGAAGAAAAATTAGATTTAAAATTTCACGGGTCTAGCGAACGCCAAACGAACCGTATACACGTTGGCGACACTATACCATACACTCGGCCACGAAAAGCAATGGCGAGGCTAGATAAATGGACTATCTATACGTTGGCGCTCACCTTCATTCTGCCAACACCTGGTTTAAACGTTTCGTTAAGCTTGGCAGACCCATAGTTCATCGCATTGCGGACGCCACGCACCGTCGAAGCTGCTCCCCGTCGCCTGTCTAAATAATTGATACGTTATTTATTTATTCTTAATTGTACATAAATGGCGAAAAAAATCATAAGCATATTGTGTGCAGAGTGAAGAGTGTGAAATACAATATAGTTAGAGGAGTGCAGGAAGCTTAAATTTTAAACATAAAATAAAACAATCATTATAAGTATACTGCCAACGTTAATTTTCAAACATATAATAATATACAGTCGACACTCGCACAGAGTAAGGATTATCACCGATATAATTTAAGCGACTGGTCGACCAACTAGTATTTATAAATCTCTACCAAAATCTGTAAATATCTGAAGCACGAAAGCTTAGGCAAGAAGGCTTTTATAGCATGTCGTTTGCCCCTGTATGTAAACTTGTACGTAGCGAGCGAGCTCTCTCTAACGACGTCATTATTCCGTCGAGAGCCAAATGCGATAAAGGTTAAGATTTTCCGATCAACAGAATAAATTTAAGAGCGGTTTACACTTACTCTGTTATGTTTTTGTAGAATATGTATAACAAACAAGCAAACGCTTACCGTGCATAATCGTGAAGTGTGCAGCTTTCGTAATTACTCCCGAGACTGGATGATTCATTCTATAACAACGTCATTTTTTGTGATAAAGGGCCTACTCCTCTATTGTTAGCCAACGAAAAATTTCAAGACCCGGCAGTATATAGCATTTCTGACCGTGAGACCATATGGAAAAAGGAAGAGCTCCAGTTGAGGCTCTACAGGGCTCTACATGAGCCTTTTATAGATAAAATTGCCTCCCTCAACTGGCTACGTTTCAGTGAGCTCTTTGGCGAAACCGAGAGTTTTGTCTGTGCAATACAGGATCGGAAACCGGCTTGTTCGGGAGGCTGGAAGTCGTCAAGTCTGCGTGCGAGACGATTCGTAATGACTCTCGAAAACAGCACGTAGACGCGGCTCAGAAGGGAAATCGGTCTGTAGTTCTTTAAGAGAGCGTTGTCGCCTTTCTTAAAGAACAAGACCACCGCACTTCTGCTCCACGCCTCTGGAGTAGTGCCACCATGGAGGACGGAATTGAAGAGCTTCTGAAGGACTTCAAGTACCGGTGTTCCACCCGCTTTCAGAAGCTCCGCTGTAATTCCATCCTCGCCTGGGGCCCTGCCGTTTTTAAGGTGCTGGAGAGCCATTCTAATCTCGCTTAGACTGACGTCCGGGATATCATCGGAATAGTGTCGGATAAGACTTGCTCTTGGATCGTTACTCACACTTGCGTGTGGCTCCAACGATGATGTGTACAGCTGCCCATAGAACCTCTCAATCTCACTCAAAATCTCAGGTGTCCCGGAAACGATGTTGCCACACTCAGTCTTCAGCCTTGACAGTTGGCTCTTTCTGGCAGACAGATCTCTGGCAAAGACTTTGGAGCCCTGGTTCCGCTCGATCGCTTCTTTAATACGAGAAGTATTAAAGTTGCGTAAGTCTCGCCGTATGCATTTGGAGATCTGTCTGTTCAGTTGCCTGTATGCTGTCAAATCTGTTGACGATTGCAGCCTCATCTCCCGTCTAACAGCCATGAGATTAAGAGTGTGATCGGAGAGTTTTTGTGTTCTTCTGCGGCGGGTCTTACAGAACTTAGCTCCGACCGCATGGACAGTTTCCACGAGCTTGTCGTTCATATCGTCCACTGCATTGCAATCTTCTAAGCACTGGAAGCGGTTACGTAACTCGAGCTGAAAGGTTTCGGGATTCTGGATTAGAGCACGAGGGGGACGGAGCGTTGACTTCATTAGACGAGACCTCTCCAACTTAACGTTTAGGTTCAGTGTGCCTCTAACCATTCGGTGATCGCTGCCAGTTTTCACCCTTGCGATCACTGAGACATCACTGAACAGTTGGCGTCTGGTCGTCATAATGAAGTCAATCTCATTTTTTGTCGAACCGTCGGGGCTCGACCAGGTCCACTTCCTGTGGGGCCGCTTCTGGAAGAAAGAGTTCATCATAAAGAGTCCCTCTTTCTCCATAAAGTCGGCCAGCTGCTGGCCCCTTCGGTTCCGTTGCCCTACTCCAAATTTCCCTACCTTCAGCTCACCGCTTTCTCTTGTGCCCAGTTTTGCGTTGAAGTCTCCCATCAACACCGTGTAGTAGGTTCTGGAGGAATGTATGGCTCTGGAAATATCCTCATACATTTCCTCCACCTCCTCATCGGGATGTGCCGAGGTTGGTGCGTAAACCTGAATGACCTTCAGCGAATACCGTTTGGTGATTCTGAGTATCAGGTACGCGACCCTCGTCGACACACTCCCAATCTTTACAACGTTGTTGACGAGAGATTTGTGGACGATAAATCCGACACCTCCTTGGGACAGATGGTCGCCCTCCCGGTGATAGAACAAGTTGCCGGACTCGAGGATTGCCGTGTCCTCCCCCTCTCTTCGGACCTCGGATAATCCAATAATATGCCAGCGCAACTTGTCTACCTCTTCTTCCAGCTCCAGTATCTTCTCGTCAGTCCTCAGGGTGCGTGCGTTATATGTTGCCAGGTCGAGTCGTCGTAGGTGGCAACCGAACCTCCACCGGAGATTCTTAGCACCCCCTGCCCCGCCGTTACCATGGTCGCCACCGTAGCCAGGAATAGCGGGGCCGCCGGGGACTGGGGGCCGTCTGTTTGTGTATTTGTTCATTGGGGGGTATTTGCCATAGTTGCCACGCTTGGCGAGCGGGTTGGCAACCGCAGTTTTTTATTACGTCACAGTTGTCATCAGGAAGACGCTGCTGCCCATCTCCTGCCTGTCTCCCTCTGTCGCCTCTTACGACACCCACGGGAAGATATGGGGTAGTGGATATTCTTAACCGCCACTACACGGCGGAAAGCCTCCCGAACAAGCCGGTTTCCGAAAAGGCTTCAGTACCATAGACCACATACATACCCTGCGGCAGATTGTACAGAAGACTGAAGAGTACAATCTGCCACTTTGCCTGGCGTATGTGGACTATGAGAAAGCCTTTGATTCCGTCGAAATTTGGGCGGTGCTACAGTCCCTTCAGCGGTGCCAAGTTGACTGTCGGTATATCGAAGTGCTGAAGTGTTTGTACAGTAGGGCTACGATGGCTATCCGAGTACAGAACCAGAGCTCGAAACCTATCCAACTGCAGAGAGGTGTAAGACAGGGTGACGTTATATCCCCGAAACTCTTCACCGCTGCATTGGAAGACGTTTTCAAGCTACTGGACTGGAAAGGATACGGTATTGACATCAATGGCGAGTACATCACTCACCTTCGATTTGCCGACGATATAGTCCTTATGGCAGAATCGCTGGAGGACTTAAGCACTATGCTCAATGACCTCAATAGTGCCTCCCAACGGATAGGTCTTAAGATGAACATGGACAAAACAAAGATCATGTTCAATGTCCATGTCACACCTATGCCGGTAGTTGTTGGGAGCACTATGCTCGAAGTTGTTGACGAATACGTTTACCTGGGACAAATAGTCCGACTAGGTAAGTCCAACTTCGACCGAGAGGTCAATCGACGGATTCAACTCGGCTGGGCAGCGTTCGGGAAATTACGGCATATCTTTTCGTCAGGTATACCTCAATCTCTAAAAACTAGATTGTACAACCAGTGCGTGTTGCCAGTGATGACTTACGGATCTGAGACGTGGTCCTTCACTGCTGGCCGTATGAGGACGCTTAAGGTCGCTCAGCGAGCTATGGAGAGGGCTATGCTCGGAGTTTCTCTGCGTGATAGACTCAGAAATGAGGATATCCGCAGTAAAACCAGAGTGACCGACATAGCCCAACGGATTAGTAAGCTGAAGTGGCAATGGGCCGGCCATATAGCTCGAAGAACCGATAACCGATGGGGAAGAAAGGTTCTCGAGTGGCAGCCTCGTACCGGTAGGCGTAGTGTAGGGCGACCCCCCCACTAGATGGAGTGACGACCTGGTAAGACATGCAGGAAGTCGATGGATGCAGGTGGCTCAGGACCGTGCTTTGTGGCATTACTTGGGGGAGGCCTATGTTCAGCAGTGGACTTGTGAAGGGCTGTAATGATGATGATGATGATGAATACAGGATCAGGTTATTGAGACCAACAACTACCGGAGATACATTCTAAAGGATGGCACCTGGTTTTTAACTCTGAGTACATGCAAAGCTATAACCTAGAAGCCCGGATTTTACACCAGGAACTAGCTCTAAAATACAGCCTTGTGGATCGGAAACTATCTTATTATAAACACTTGCCGGAAGCCGTGCTCGAAAATGATCGGACCAGGCTCTACTGAGACCGGACCTTCATCGAATACAGGACTATTCTTGCGAATAAGTCTGATATTATGCTGATTGACCGAGCACAGTCAAGGATATTTTTAGTCGACATTACTATTCCGTATGATGAGAACCTCGTGAAAGCCGAAACATATAAGCAAGCAAAATATATGGACCTGGCTCACGAGGTGACCGACATGTGGGGTGGTCTGCCGACCGATATTATTCCTGTAGTCGATATTATCTCTGCGAATGAGCTAATACCGCCCGCATCGTCCGCCGGTTTCTTTCCCTTTCTCCCTAACCCTCGGCCGGTTGGTCTCCCCTGCCGAGGGCTTCCATATGGTTGGGATTTTGTTTATTTAAGTATTTTTTATTTATGTTATTATATTAAATATATATTTATGTATATTTATCATTTCCTTTTATATATTTATTCAGCCCAACCAGGTGAGAATATTCTATTAATGCCCCAAAAATAATAAATTTCATTTCGTATAACAAATGAGATCCATATCAGACAAGAAGTTAGAAAAATCACAAAATAATAATAAATATACAGCTAAATGGACGATGGAGGTAAAATGTCACAGGACCTCAACATAGGATATATTTTTGTGTTATTATCGCTAGTATACTAGAATCTGTTCAATCAGTAAAATTTCTAGGAATCCACATTGACATGTACTTGAACTGGAAAAAGGAAATGACAGCACTAGAATCTACTATCAGTTCAGCATGCTATGGCTTAAGAATTTTACGAGACGAAGTTACGTTACAGCAGCTTAAGTTGGTTTATTTTGCTCTAGTAGAATCACAACTTCGTTATAGCATACAATTCTGGGGCAACAGTTATAAATATAATATCAAGAAAGCGTTTGTATTACAAAAAAGAGCGATCCGCACCATGTTACGTATTCCACAAATTGAGTCGTGTAAAGAACATTTTCGAAAACTTGGCATACTTACGGTTCCCTCTCTGTACATCTTAGTTTCACTTACATACTTAGTAAAAAATTTTTACAAATATGAAACAAACGAAAAAAGGAAAAAGAGAGAAATGACACGTCGAAAAGATTTAAAAACTTCAATTACACCAACATTGAATGTTGTACGCCACAGCACAAGGCATCAAGCCATTGCACTATTTAACTCTTTACCTATCTCATTTAAAGTTATTTATTGCCACCGAAAAATTCCAAAATAAACTCAAATATTTATTGCCACGAAAAATTCCAATCTCATTATTAATTAAGAGAAACTCAAAGCTAAATGACAAAAATAAACTTAATGAATGTAAATTTTTTTTTGTTTATGTACTATATTTTAATCTATTATGACATGAAAAATATTTAATTATGACATGAAAAGTATTAAATGTATATAAATATATAGAATGATTGTCAAATGATATTTAAATTATATTCGATTTTTGTTTTATTTAAGTCAATTGCATGTAAACGTAATTTTTGATTTTGTTTAATTAATTTTCCAATACAATGTAATATTGTTCTATGGAATAAATGACTATGACTATACTGTTGGCACTGTTCCTTGTTCTGCTTAGTAGCGATGCGGCTTTTTTGCGCATTATCTCGTCAAACTCGTCGGTGCAACATGCTTGAAGCACTTCAAAAGCGGGGCAGCCCTAAACGGACTCCATATGCATTATTATGCCATTGTACATACTTTAATAAAATTTTGGGTAAAAAAAAAAAAATTATTACATTGCATCTTAAATGCTTTATAGGCTGTTTGTGTGTAGCTGATACATAGGGAGCACGAATAGAAACATTGGCAGTACGACTTAAAAAGAGTTATTTTAACATCACTACTGCATCATGTAAAACGGCCACATATACTCTGGGTTACTAAAGCCCTACGCTCCTTCTCCATGTCCATTTCATCACCCTTATCTTCGGTCACGTATTTAAAATGTGATACCCTCGATAAAGCATTGTTGTAGAGCCTGATAGGTGGTATGTGCATGGGACTCATATTAATATAGCTATAAATATTTAAAAAAAAACTGTTAAACTGCGATGGGATTTTGCATCCTTACATCAGATTTGATAGACAAAAAATCCTTGTTAGAGAACGCCGATTCCTTCGAATGATTATCGCAATGCTATTGAAATAAAAAAATATATCCTAATTTCAATAGAGAAGATAGCTGCTGGGTGATACCAACTGCTTTGGATCCTATAATTAATAAAATTAAATCACAACCTGAGCACACAACTACAATTATTTAAGATACTATAAGTTCATGCTGCGTAGATCGGAACAAAAATAATAATTTTAATCTGGAGCTAGGCGTGGTTAACTGTGACATTGGGACGTCGAACACAGTGTCCCCGTGTAAAGTGCTCAAAGCGTCGGGAATGTATAAAATAATTTAATATACGCGATAAAATCCGTTTTATTTAAATGTGTAGTGTTCGCGTAAATATAAGAAATCATTAAATGACGTCCAATTTGAGCAATTAACAATTGAGCAAAAACAAATTTGAACAACAGTAGAGTCAAAGGTGCCAGATGTCTGATGATCTACTCGACAAAATTAGAGATTTTTTAAAATAGAATAAGGGTATGGTAAGTTGATGCAGTGGCCATTAGACATCCTCGTTTAAGGATCAAAATGCAGATATGTTGTCATCTCTTTGAACTATAATGGAATGCCTCGTTTCCAGTAAAAAATGTCTCCAATTCTCTACACTGATCATTGTGGCGAGTACTACATACAGTGAGAAAAATCTATCTAACAATCGTATGCTTTAATACATCCAATACGTTCAAAGCAGCCTAAAAAAAGTCCAGTGCTGAACATGGTTCCTTCATAAATTGCCTAATCGGAAGATTTCATCATCATCATCATCAGTCACCACGCTTGGCAGGAATTTTATTATCCTGTTTCCCTCTTTCGTCTCTTGTCACACCTACGAGACGAAAATATGGAGAGTGGATGTTCTAACACCGCCAGTACACGGCTTCTTGCTTAATTTATTTCGGTACTTACTTAACCTATATTTTACAAATTTCTGTAACTTGATTATTTTGAAATGAGCTATTTACCTTATTTTAACAAAGACAAAAAGTCCGTACACTAAGTACCTCACTTTTGAATTATTTGACATAGTTCTAAATTGCGTTTTGCCCAAATCTATTATAACCGTTAAAATTTTCCAGCAAATATGTGAGACCCTAATACTGAAGTTTTCCTGTTGAGCAGAAAGTTTTGCCATAAATAACGCACTAAAATGGCGTCCCTAATTGTTATGTACATACAAAGGAATATATAACTTAGCTAAACACAAGGTTGCTCGTTACATTTTGCTGAGCTGACTTTAACAATGTTTAATCAAAATGCCTTAGCATATAGTGAGTAACCCGTTCCATCTTATTATTCCTTTCAAGTATAAGCATACCTTTAAACAGAGAAATTTATATTCAATGTTGGTTATTTATGTAATTTTTACTGGTATCATTATTTAATGTAATCTAAAACTAATGATTACAAACCGGTTGTCCCTACATAAAACAAAAGTAACCACATACTACGCTCGAAGTATTAGGGATTAAAAACAAATAGTTCCTTTGAAAACTAGTTTTATTTTACAAATTTTATTACGAGAATAAAAGCGTGAAATAACAGCAATTAGAACGCTGTGAGTATATAAAATCGGAGAGCCACTCAGTTTTGAAAAAGAATAGTCATACCGACGTCTCTATTGGTCTTGCAGCAGTGTCAAAGGTGTCTGATCCGCCTGCCAAGCGTGGCAATTGTGGAAAATCCTCACCACGACGGAGGAGATTCATGTCCAGTGTGGCAGCAGTGGAGCTTTAAATTTATAGTATTCCGGTATCCGGATCAATATCGACTACAAAGAAGGTAAATTTTACTATGATTCAACACCCCTTTTAAATAAATCTGATTTATGCCTTACACACGCCTGTCAGAAATCACTTCACTAGTGAGACACATTTGGTCAGGTCACCTTTGATCAGGATGGTTTGGTTTAAGAGTAATTAACATCTCAAAGTTCCATGTCAAGTTTTATTAGAAAACTAACATGGAATACCTCGTTATTAGTTAATAGTCTCCGAGTCTCCACATTCACCGTAAGAAACACATCAGCATCTAATGTTATTTAATGCTGTGCTTTTTCATTAGATCTGTGGTAGTTCAGTGGCGTAGCACTTGCAGTAAATTTTTCAGTACCCGAGCAATCTCGAATAAGATTCCCGTGGGTACCAATGAAATTGTTATTTCAATTCATTCCTTCATTCTCATTTCTAAATTTATGACGCAAAGAAATTCCAAGCATAGCCCTCTCTATATCTGAGCGACCTTGAGCTTCCTCTCATGGTCAACAGCGAAGGACCACGTCTTAGATCCATGAGTCATCACTGATAATACGGTTGCACAATCCCGTTTTCAAGTTTCGAGGTATACCTGACAAGAAGATGTGTCGTAATCTCCCGAACGCTGCCAAGCTGAGTTGAATTCGATGATCAATCTCTCGGTCGGAGTTGAATTACAAACAACAACAACAACTTTAAGCTTAGTGCTCCGAACAATTACCCGAACATTCGTGCACGATTCGAACATTTACCGGATCCAATTATGAATCTCCATAATTGGACCAAACTATTCTCGAATAAACATAATCACACACACACAAAATTTCTATAAAATCGATCCAGCCGCTTAAGATGAGTTCAGACATACACACAGACACAGATATAAATACCGGGTACAATTATGAATCTGAACCGTTCTCGAATCAACTCAAATCTTTACATGGTAGAGCCATATTGCAGTTATATTTGAAGTATAGTTGTAGCACGAATGGGTCGGCTCGTCCGGGGAAGGACCACACTCTCACAGAATACCAGCGTGAAATAGTAGCTTAATGCTGCTGTATTTCGTATGGTAAGTGTAGAGAACCGGAGACCTGTGTTACTGGAAAAGAGGCATTCCATCTTAGTCTTTACGCGTGACAACGCATCTGCATATTGATTCGTAATCGAGGATAGATGTAGATGTCTATGGGTCAAAGCAACCTCGTTTGTCACCCTATCCTATAAAAGAACTTAATTACTCACACAAAATTTAATAAAAATCGGTCCAGCAATTTAAGAGGAGTTCAGTCACATAATTAATATATATAATTAGTATAATTTTTAACTATCAAAATTATTTGTATACATTTTTATCTAATGTTTGTAGGCTGCACTCTTGTTAAAACTAAAGAGTGTCTTGTAGTTTTAATTTGAAGCTTTTTGTGTGTGATCTCATAAAGTCTGACATAATACTTTTATATTTTTAATGCGTATTTTTCCGTAGTCTTCACGAAATCATTTAACGTTGATCCTATTCCGGTCCTTGCAATAACTTTGCGACGAAACTTTAATCCAATTTCAGTTACTTATGTTATAACGTAAATTTACCGCTGAAAGAATACATGCACACTGTTTAAGTAAATCACCTATTGAAGTTATTTCTTTTTTCCTGTATATTTAAGACAAGAAGAACGTTTTAAATAAATGTCTCTATTCTCTAGAAAGTTCCAAATCGCATTCTTTGGGGACGCCTTTCGTTTACGTCAACAATTTCTACGAATCTGTTCCACTCACTTATTGGATACTGCCGAGATTTCCCAGTAGATGTGAGCCAGATTTTAAGCAAAATTTTAAATTTATTAATCCATAAACATGATTGTATTCCCATGGAAGGATATTGATTAATCTGAGACGTGGTTTTTAACCGCTGGCCGGAATGAGGAAGCTATGCCCAGTGAGCTATGAAGAGGTGGGCTACGAGAGTTTATCTGCGTAATAAACTTAGAAATGAGGATATCTACTGTAGAACCCGAGTTACCGACATAGCCCAACAAATTAGTGAACTGAATTACTGGGCTCGGCAATGGGCGGCCATATGGCTCAAAGAACCGACAACCGATGGGGAAAGTAGATTTTCGTATGGCAGTCTCGTACAAGTACAAACAACACTAAATTGAGTGACGATCTGATGCATATCTGCAAGTAGTCAATGTATGCAAGTGAGTCAAGACCGTCCTTTATGACATTAATTGGGGAAAGCCTGTTTTCAACATCCTCTTCTTGCAGTTGCGGTACAAAAAGTTATTAATCATGTCGATATACCGCTCCTTCGTCACTGTAACCGTTGCGCCTCGATCATTCAAATTTCGAATTCGAAGAAAAATGGCCCGATGATTTTCTTCGCCAATATTTAACTTTGGGGCTGTGTAATGCCTTCTGATGATTTTGTTTTGGATTGTTGGATGACCAGTAACGGCAATTTTGGCGATTGACGTACTCTTCGAGGTAAAAGTTTGACTAATCGCTAAAATAAACATTGGTCATCCCATTTTCAGGGCCATTTAAAGGGCTGTAATGATTATGAAATATATTCTCATTTATATTACCACAAATTTATCCTATCTAACAGCTTTTAACTTAACGGAGAGGCGTGCTAGATGACGTATTAGTAATAGGCTGTGAGGTATTCTAATCCTCTGACAATGTACCTTAAACCTTCTCTATTTAAAGTTGGTTGCAGATGCCCATAGGCCCCGGTAGCTATATGTCATTAGACTCTAAGTTCGTTTTTCACTTCCGTTTAAAAAAATCATCTTGTCGATGACTATATTGGTGACAACCATTCTAGTCAGTCTCAAGCACAGACGCAAATAAGCTAAACTCTTAGTTCGGCGTCCTAATTAGCAACGATATTACGACCAAACAATGCGATTTCCTTGCACGAAGATATTAAACACACACATTTCTTTAGTGACCAAATTGAAATTTGCAAGTTATAGCGCATGCACAAGAAATGCTTAATAACGATCGTGCGATGGGTTTGTTTGTATGATCATGTAATCAAAGATACAAATCTCTTTTGAGTGTCCTAATTAGCCGTGTCCAATGTGATGGATGAGGGGCGAGGGTTTTTTCAATATAATTTGCAATCGACAAAGCTATATTGCCTGACAGAAAAACTATACATCTCTGTAAACAGCCGTTGTTGAAATGGAACCGTTGCGGTGAAGAAGCGACGCCGAACTGCTTATGACGTCTGGATGTACACGCATATTGTGGTGATGGATTCGTGAAAAATAATCATAATTTTCAATATTCAAATTATCAATAATCAAAATTTCGCGTATCGCTCGCACCACATTGCAACACTGTTGTGGAAGTGAAACGCCGCCGCCCCGCATTTGATCGCAGGTGAGCATTTTATTGGTCCTGAACACGTATACACCCGCTAGTCCTTCGAACTTATTTATTTAAAATGAGTCAGCCTCTACCGGGGGCATGAACTATTGAGAAAGAAATTATCCAAAAGCTCCCACCGCGTGGTCGTTTCTTGGGCTGCATTCCGCATATACCAGATTTTTCGTATATTATCTTCCCGCCGAACAAAAAAAATATGGTTTTAATCTGGAACCGCAATCAAAATTTTGTGGCTCCGATTCCTGCAAATTTAGAATCGTATCCACCACAATTGTAAGAATTGCACTAGTGAATACTATGGGCTGCTATGGTTTTGCTATTTGGTATACCTTTTTGGCTACATTTCACTATTCTATACACTAAGACATTCTTCTTTTTCTTTTAAGTTGGCATCGTACGGCTTCCGATAAATGGCATAACTAGTTCACACCAGACGTAAAACAATAGACCAGCAGCAGTGTCAAGGGTAAGAGACGAGTGGCAGGATTGTCAGTCTGCCTGCTAAGCGTGACGCTTATGGCAAATCCTGCCTACAAAGGAAGAAGCACATGTGCAGAACTTCACGTTCTATAGACTCATTGTTTTTCATATAGAAGATGGGGCAAACGACCACGGCCACCTATGAATAACTGCACCTCAGGAAAATTGCAGGTACGCTGCCCTTTTAAAAAGTAATAGACTCTTTTCTTATTTGTATTATTCAGACATGCGAAGAACACGCCAATGCAATTTCCAATTTAATTGGCAACGATTACCTCATATGTTATATTATACTTCAATGCAAGATTGTTCTCGTTATTTCAATATTAATTTAACTAAATATTTTGTAAAAAGATTTTATTAAATATAGTAAAAAAGTTGCACTATCATATCAACCAGAAGAAATGTGAGCACAGAACAGCAAATAACACACGAATCGATGTTCAAAACAAATTAAATTTATATCAATTAGCATCGGTTAATCGATTAAATTTTTTACCTTCCTTCCTCCTGATACGTCGCAACTCTCACACAACCGTTAATTAGATCAATTGTCTTACAAGACTGCCATTTGTTTTTCTCTGTACATCAATGAATGTTAATAAAGAGATAATACTCGTAGCAAAATGAGATTATTGGGAAAGATTTGACCATACCTAGAAGTATATGCAGATGTAAATATCAAAACCAAAATAACAAATTGTAGGCTGAAACCATAACCCTTTAAAATAATTAATGCTAAATGATATGAAGGTTAAATGCTATGATAATAAATAAAACCGATCGCGCTGAATGTAGACAATACAACCATTCACAGCTGATTTATTAATTGACAGCAAAATAGAATTTTCACGCGTATGACAGAAACTTAAGCTTACAAAATCATGTTTTATATATTATGTATGTTTAGGTTCATGACAAAACCTGGTTTTTTATCAAAAGATTTTGATCGAGAATCGGAAAAAGACATAATCCTACTTTATGTTATCATATACCTGAGAAAATCCATTTCTTTGATCAAAAACTTAGACTAATTTAGTTTTAGAAAAATCGATATCGATTGCTATTTTTTTAAATAAATAAATCAATTAGATAATTTTGTTACCAATTGTTAGCTCACCTAAACTAACCTAAGCTTTATTATAAAGTTTTATTATAAACCTAAACAAGTTCAGGTTTTTGATCAAAAAACAGGATTTTTTCAAGTGAATGAAAAGATTAAATAATGATTTTATTTTCTTTCGATTCTTGATCAAAAGCCAAGGTTTATTAATAAAAAACCTGCCAAACCATTTTACCATAAAACTGTGAAATATACACGTGTACGATAGCTTCTACACAAACTACAAGTAAGCAAAACAAAAAAAATCATTATACATTGTTTTATTCATACGTGTTTCCTTTCAATATAAATGTGCTTTTCTTTACGTATTAGTGCAAAATAAAAATAATAAACCATATTTATATTAAATGAAAACGGGTAGCGTGACCTCATCAAGTCGGCAGTAAAAGTGCAGTCTATTTGAGTTTAGACAAAAATATTGAAAAGAAATTCATCAAAAGTGAAATTATTTTTCCAATCGCTCTTGATACAAATACTGCTTATAGTTAAGTTCTTGAATATGCTATTTTAGATATCAATTACCATTATATTTATTTTGGGTTATTTTAATTTTAAAGTTTCGTTTTAGCATTATACCACACTTTAACAATCTGTCTGACGCCCCCCTCATTTGCAATTCTCGAGAACAACGGATAGCAATAACTGAGGCACCAGACTACACCTAAACTGTCACTTCTTTCATTTTATTTATTCTTACGTTTCGGGCACAGCACACCGCCTGAATTTAACCACTGTGACGAACGATTGTGATTGCCGTCCTGTCCGATCCTGATACGATTTACTTCTTTGTCATGTAGATATTTCACATACATAAATTATATATTAACAAACGTGTCTGGAATAAATATTTATGTGATATACAAACTCATGTTCCGAGCAGGATTCGAATTCACGGCCCTGCAGCACTTCAACCAAATGCTCTGGAATTGCCACGGGTCTGGCTCTGGTCGTATCATCTTGTTTATATGGATATCAAATTTATTCACATGTCTTCAAAATCAAATCCCTTGAAAACTCAACTGAATTCTCTTCAAAACTTAAAAAAGAGAGGTGTCACAGGCTCAGTGGTAATTTATAGGACACTTAATGTAGAATGTTATCTTTACTTTATCTGCGATCACACAGCAATTACCCAATTTTGTAAAACATTTATTAAATAATTTATTACAAAATATTGCGAAAATTGTTAAATACTTACAATGATAAAATAATATTACACAAAGAATGTTGTATAACAAATAGAAATACGCTAGCAAATTATAACTTTTGTTTTAAAACCGTACCGCGTGTTCAGCGTAATTTAGCCATCGATAAACAGATGGTGTTCAACGTAATTTAGTCATAGATAAACAGATGGCGTTGTGCTACCATCATGTTGCGATAGTTAGCATCACATGATGCATTTGAAACGTTGTTACTGAACCAATGTTTTGCAACACTTCAGTGATTCGAATCAGTGAGTCAGTTCCGTAAAGAGTTACACAAGCCTATTTTATAGGTGATTCCAAAACATTATCTATAGTGGGATCCATACTGTGATCCACAGTATAATTGTAATCTCTGTTGGAGATTAAGCAGTTAAACACCGCGTTTTGTTTAATGTCGCGAATTATGAATGTAATGTATTCGATGGATACGCGAATTATAATGGTAATCGAAAGTGCAAAGTATGATGGTACGGGAGTAAAACCTCGACGATCCTATACGAATATAATTACAAAATTTTATACAACTATATTTAAGACAATTCGTTAGTAAGATTTTAGTGACACGGAATCGTAAATAACATCTAAAAATGTACCATATGTAAGAAAATATTAGCGTGTCATGTAACTTTGTATAACTGGCTATGTAAGGGCGTTATTATACTCTAGAGTTAATTCTTTTAGTTAAAATTAAAATTAATTTAACTGTTATTAAAAGCTACTCTTGTTTTTAATATATAATTTTAAGTAATTGTAGTAAGTCTAATAGTTGAAAGTCCTTTTCAACATATCTCAATGTTTTAAGACAGCCAAACTCTACGGTTTTTGAAGTGAGACATGTGTGTCTGTAAAATCCATGAGCAAAATTTTTTTCGATATTCTACAATGGTTAACGATAACTGAAAACTATAAAAATGAATTTAAATGACATTCTTAACTACGTTATGAACGTCAATCCCCTTTCTACGTGGTAGAGACACGCCGCAGCTATATTATGTTTGTAGTACGAATTAATCGGCTCGACCGGAGAAAAACCACGCTCTCATAGAAATAATGCTCTTTAATGCTGCTTTGTTTGAACGAGGTTTTTTATCTCAGTCCTCAGGGCTGACTGCATTTAGATTTTTAATTGGGGATAGATGTAGATTTAAAAAAAAGTATAATTAAGTATTAAATAACATCCGACAGTACAAATAAACTAACAACATTTATTGATACATGCACACATAAATACATAACACAGTTGCTACAAGCGTAGAATAGTAAGTGAATGCTGCTGTGTTTCGCATGGTGAGAGAACAGGAAATTATTTTTACTCGAAATGCTATCCATCGCATTCCTCAGGGGTGACAACGAATGTGCATTTTGATTAATAATTGAGTATTAGTGAAGATGTCTGTGCCACAGCATCCACTTACTATCATATGGGTTTTTTGCTCGTTTGTCACCCTTATTCTACAAATAAATAAAAAAAAATTACCATAGTTGCCTCTAACAATACCACGAGACGAAAAGGGTAATGGGTTCTCTTATGCCACAACTACACAGTGCATAACGTATCTTTGTATCACATGGTATAAGTAATATTAATTTTCAACTTGAGAATAATTTTTATAGAAGAATAGTGATAATCGAATACGTAGATTGTGGTAAGTGATTACTTTTCACCATAGTCATCTACATCTGTCATCGATAAACAAGCAAAATGCAGACACGTTGTTACTTTTGAGAAATACGATGGAACGCCTCCTTTCCAGTAAAAAGGGTTTTCGGGTGTCTACACTCGCCATATGAAAGACGGCATCATTATTCTTCTATTTCATGCTGGTATTCTGTGAGAGCGTGGTCATAACCCGATCGAGGCGACCAGTTCGTGCTGCAGCTATATTTAGCTAGCATAGCTGCAACGTGGCTCTACCACATATAAACTTCTGTTATAAGGATATGGCGTAAAGTGTTTAATTTAAACACATCATTTTATTTGTTACGTTATAAAGTGTCGTAGTGGCCTGGCGTGTGACTAATTATTAATGAGTGACGTCAAGCGGGTGCGTCACATAGTTTGCAAGATGGCGGGTGATGTTATTAAAGCATTCTATTCATCTTAATCAGGCTTCGCTTGCTCGCAAACTCAGAACTAAAGAAAATCTTAAAGAAGTATGAGCTCAAATTTAAACAAAATTGTTAAAATATACTAAGGCTCTGAGGCGTGGTTCTTTGGCCTTATGAGAAAGGTCAAATTCGCTTAGTGAGCTATGGAGAGGACTATGCTCCAAGTATCAAGCTTTTCATTTCACGCTGGTATTAGGTACAGGTCTGGTCCTTCCACGGTTGAGTCCAACATAGCTCAACCAATTATATTTTATTTTCGGTTTTTGATGACTTTACTACTGTTCGTACCCTGTTAGTCAAAATTGTAAAATTATAGGAACGTAGCTGAATTTTTAAGAGTAATCAGCAGCTTTGCTTGATATTGATCTAGAGACGAGGACAAATCATTTGATACATGACATCTTAACACAGTTGATTCCAGAGTAAAATAGCAGCTTAATGCTGCTATGTTTCATATAGTGATTGTAGAGAACTGGAGATCCTTTTTACTGGAAATGAGATAGCATTCCATCTTAGCCCACAGGAGTGACAACACACCTGCAATTTAATTCTTAACCAAGGACAGATCAACTGTTTTCGTTTCCACCCTTATTCTATAAAAATTGTATTAATTAATACGATCAGGAATTCGTGACGCTAAATTCCACGCACGCACATTGCGAAAAAAAACTCACTATACCATCAATATTTCGATTCTGGTTACTAGGTGGTCCACCACTGTGCGTTTTACTAGGAGTTGATGTCTATCTGTCTTGTACAACCTTTTTGTCAAATCGTTTGCCATGTTTATGGCTTAGAGACTATCATGAAAAGAGCTTACTCCTTTTAAAAAGCCCGGCAATGCTTTAATTTAATTTATTTGTTTTTTATTTTCCTTGAAAATTTTGTTTTATTAAAATTAACATGACACAATAATTTGCCAATCATTAAATTGGCAACAACAAACAAGCCATCCTATGATATAAACATTTCAAAGTATACTCAATATTATAATAAGTCTTACCCCTTTGAACTCTAAACGTAGCGCTCTACGCCAAGTCATTTATTTACTATTAAATACATACAAAATGCTTGTGTATACCCCATGTATTACTAATATCGGTAAATCTTTGTCACTGCTACTGTAATCGATTTCCCAATTATAAAGGTGTTTAATTTATTAAATAAATGTTACTATTGTATCATTAATGAACTAACATAAACGAAATAATCAAACTAACAAACTAGTATTTAAGCTCTATTGAAACAATTTTTTATCGAAAAAAGCGAATCTCTAAAATAATATTGACGTCACTTCTTGACGCCTGAAAGCGACAATGGCGTACGGTTTCAAAGAAAACGCGGCTATTTTAGGGATTATGAAATTGATCTATTAATAAATACTACTCATTTGAAATAAAATTAAGATCGGTATTAAAAAATAAAAACTAAAATTTTGAACTAAATAAATAAATCAATTAAAACTATCGAAATTAAAATAGTATGCACTCAATTAGTAGTATTTATTAATAAATCAATTTCATAATATTATGTTAATGTAAAATCAAAAGTTGTAAAATATCGGTGCCATACGATTCTATTTCGTTCAGCTATTACATCCAATTTTTTCCAGGCGGTAAACAAAATCATTCAGTGTAAATAAAATTGAAGTGTCTATATGTAATATTAAAATTTTGCTTCGGTTAGGTTATAAAATTACTTGCATGTTACTAAGACATAACCATCTTAAAAAAATCTGTCTGTCTGTCTATTCGGGCTAATCTTTGGAATGGCTCAACCGATTGCGATGAAACTGTACGAAAAGGTGGAGAACAATGCTAGGAGGAATATAATTTATCCAAAAAATTGAAATTTTTTTTTGTAAAAATGAAAACTATATAACACAAATGGTTTTTGGTTATCTTAAATCTAAATAACGCTACGTCAGTAGATCCTATCCAGGCAAAGCCGAGGTGGATCGCTAGCTAATTATAAAACAAATATAATGTATTTTTTTTAAGTTGAAAAAAGGAATTTGCAATAAACACTGTCCACGCCCTATCACGTACCATTACCCCAAAACTGGCTACTATTCTCGCACGTCAACAGCAACACAGAATGTTATTGCCTGGTTTCGTAAATACTTTTCACGTTATACGCGCGACCGCGCCATTTTGTCGCCTTCTGTAAAAATGCTTCACCGTTCATTACTTCCGCATTGTGCGAAGGGCAGATTTTATGTTGTCGATTACTTGTGTGAATCATAAAGAACGCCGAGATCAAATGCGTGTCAGATTATGAAACGTATTTTCATTGTGCTTTATTTATTTTTTAAATTCGAACCTATACTAGGTGGTAGGATTTTTTCTGTCTTAAACTCGGTAGGTCGTCGTTGTGGAGAAATATCACAAAATATGACAAAAATAGTTACACTTTCGGGATTTTTATTCTAAAACGGATTTGACATAATACAACTTATGTAATTTAATTAGACACATATATTTAATCTTCATCTTTCATTCTGTATGTTTTCATTACGAATTAAGTTAACGGTTATTGTGATTTTCTTACTTATTTCTCCAAGAATTTAGGCATTTCACCCGCACTTAGGGCCTCAGTAATGACTTTTTTAAAGAGGATTTTAAAAATGTTTCCTTAATTTATTTTTGTTTTGAGGTGTTTCTCTTAACCATTTTATTTTTTCTACCCCTTGGCCCTGTAGTGTCGCGATCTAATGTTCAACCATCGTAAAAGTAATGCTGCTATTTAACGCTGGTATTCTGTGCGAGCTTGGGCATTCCTTGGTCGATTAATTGTCATTTGTGCTGAAGTCGTATTACGCTGCATCGCGATATTACCCCGTTTTACTAGGTGGTTGCACTCCTTTTATACCTGTGCGTCTGAATAGATACCATACTCTTACCCACACCTGACGTCAAAGAACAGTACGTGCACTGCTCTTTCGGCCGTGAAAATGGGAGATCTCCCACCGGGTTAATTGTTCAACCCGAGAGCCCACAGAGTACCTCAGAGCTGTTCTATATATAGCGCAGTAATTCGGAACTTTTGATAGCGTCATTTAGGTTTCGGTGCGTTTTGCTTGCGGCGCGGGACATTGCCGCCATAGGTACCACACTCTTAGCTATATCTGCAGCCAAATAATTCACGCATTGCTGTGTTACAATCTGAAGCGGAAAAAGAACCAGTAAAATTACAGGCTGTGAGGCATTTCATCTTGGTCCTCAGAGTTGGTACTTGTAGACTTCTTCGCTTGAAGTTGGTTGCAGGTGGTCATGGGGTGCAGCAGCCATTTACTTTGAAAGTTATAAAAAATATCAGAGCTGATTAAGGCAAGTTGGAATGCTCGGTTGAGCATGAAGTAGTAAAACTTTTGGAGCTTCACCTGAATAAATTTTAAGATATGAGAACCCTGTGTTCAAAAACTTCAGATATTCTTTAAATTGTAAAGTACTGAAAGTTGTTTAAGGCAGATGACAAGGGATTTTACCTGACGTGACGGTATAAAAGAATAATTGTGACAATCCATTTGATATTAACTGAATGCTGTGGCCCATAGACACGTAAATCTACCCCCAATTAAGAATCAAAATGCAGATGCGCTGCCACCCTAAAGAATTGAGATGGAATGCCGCGGTATTAGTGAAGAAGGGTTCTCTACACTCAGCATAACAAAAAGAAGAAACTTTGAGCTGCTATTGTACGCTTATTACTTATTATTCCCTTATAACTTATTCTACGCATAACCATTCGTGCTACAACCATAATATAGTATGCAGTGTGATTTCACCAGGTATAGCCCATCTCCTGTTTCAGTTGCCATATGTTGTCTCATATAACACCAACGGAATAAAATGGTATAGTGTATTTTCTCGTACGCGACCACTATTGGGCGATAACTTTATTTAGACAGTCACAAATTTTAAATTTTTTAAACTTTAGAAAAACTTAAAAAGATACATTAAAAAGCTAACAAAATAAAAAGGTGATAACACTGAAGAAAATCCAGTAGTATATTATCGAATAAAAAAACATTAGGTACAGATATGTAGAATAATCTGATTTTAAGATGGACACTGAAATACAACACACTTTATGAGAAAAATGGAGTTGAGCCGAGCCTCATAACATTCACAAACTGCTGTACTTTAATCATAATACGTCTTATAAGTGAAAAAATATTTTCCTTTTATAAGTTTGCGGTGAAAATGTTTTTGAAGCTTGAAGAGTTTTATTTTAAAGAGTAAATGTGACAAGAGCGAACACCTGATGATAAGTGTATTTTTTTAAAAGAATAAACACCTTATGTCACCGCACACGTCACCTGATAGTGAGTGGATGTTGTTGCTTATAGACATTTATCCTCAATTTAGGACCAAAATGCAGATGCGTTGTTTACCATAGAGACTAAGACAGAATGCCTCGCTTCCAGTACAAACGGATTACGTTACAATACACTCACCATGCGAAACACAGCAGCAATAGGCCGCTATTTTAAGATAGTATATAAAGTATAAATTTATAATAAATAATAATATGATGAAATTGTAGTTAGAATAAACGCAAACATAAAACGATATTAATCTTATCACTTAAATCCTCAACGGACAATAGTATATCCGTATAGGTTTATAAACCGCAATCCGGGAATTAATAGCTCACCATTATTTGAAACGTTTCTAGACCTGGATTCTATTCACACAATCTGCATTGTATGTCTATACGATGTACCTCCATTATTTCAGAACTTGTCAACCGGACCTTAAAAAATAATGTTAAATTATTTTTCTGAGTTGCTTTCTTGTGCGCAAATCTGTTGTTTTAATTGTTTTTAAAAGACTGCAACGCAAAAAAATATTATAATCATTTTTCATTTTGAATGACCATTTAAGATTTATAGTTGATAAACATTCTCACATAAATTTTCAAAACTTTTTAAAAGGCTATGATCAATTCTTGTGTAATCGTATAGAAGGTCTTATAAGTCAATATTTTACGCTGTCAGGTTTTTTAAATACATCATACAGTTGATATTATGGTTGGACCACGCTCTCACATAATATCACCATATAATGACAGCTTAGTGTTTTCATTTTTCATTTTATATTCATTTCACAATTTTAATTAAGCCTTAATTTTTAACTTTAAAAGGGGTTTATAAATAAGTGAAAAAATGCGTATCATCAGTCGTATCTTATCATCTCGTAGTCTTTTCCATCTTTTACCTAAGGTCACAGAGGGTAAAAGCCTAAGGTTTCCTGCTTCACACGTTGAAAATGCATTGCATTATACACATTATACACATTGATACACATTGGTGTGTAGCATATTTTTTTTTGCTGAGGGGGCAAATGAGCATACGGCTCACCTGATGGTAATGGATGGATTACCGCTGCCCATGAGTACTGCAACACCAGGGGAATTGCAGATGTGTTGCCGGCCTTTTAAAAAGGAATAGGCTCTTTTCTTGAAGGTTCCTAAGTCGTATCGGTCTGGAAAAATCTCTGGTGGTAGTCGATTCCACAAGGAAGTTGTGCGAGGAAGAAAACTTCTTTAATGATTTAGTCCGAACAATTCCTCAGAGCACTCCTCGTGGTAGATGCGATAAAATACGCAGAGAGATGCAACATCTCTTCGCAGTGCCAGTGAGTCAAGCTGATCAGAAAGAGCGCGTTCGCCGAAGATTCGAACCGCTCTGCGCTGTATATTGTGTATATTATGTATATGTATATTGTAATTTTTACAGCAACTAACCATTTATCACTGGCGTGGCCGTGTAGTGGCGGTGCAAGGATATCCACCAACCCATATCGTCCCGGAGGTGTCGTAACAAGCGGTAAAAGGAAACAAACCAGGTGATGGACATCAGCGTCTTTCTAATAACAATTTAAAAATATTTAAATAAAACTACGGTTGTCAACCCATCTGCCAAGAGTGGCAACTATGGCAAATATCCCCCTTATGGAGCATTCTATGGGGTAGGCCTATGTTCAGTGTAGTTTGATAGGCTGTGTATGCATTTAGATCTTGAACGAATTAACCACTGGACCCGACATAAAACACAAATGTATGAAAACTCGTTCAACCAAGTGGAGAATAACGCGCACGGAGATCTTATTACGTTAATGTAAACACAGATACGAAATTCGTAGAAGTTTACTCTATTTTTAGTGCTTGATCGTAGTCGATAAAATATATCGACGAACGATAGAGAAAGAAAAGGCGTATCGTAAATAAGCTGTAAAATAAAGGAAATAAAGGGATAATGAAGGTGAGGTAAGCATTTAAATTTTAATTAAAATAAAAGAAGCAGGACATTTTTATAGACTTTATACAATTATAGTTATGATAAACGTCAAATGATTTGTTAAGTTTAAATTATTTTAGTAGGTTTACCGACTGATTATGTATCATCTTTCTTAAAATGTGTTTCTTAGAATTTGTTGTGTTCGCTTGTTTTCTTATATAAGCAATTCTAATGTTTAAATACTTTTCAGCAACGGATTTCGTTAATTCTTCGACGTGATTCACGTCGTCATTTTCAAATTTATGGAAATTAATGTCTTCGTACAACGGAGGGTGCAGCAATGTTTCTGTTACTTTCGGCAGAAGAAAGTCTGTTGTGTAATCTTTTTTTTAGTCTTTTATTCTGAACACCCTTCCTAAGTTCGAGTTCGCAGTGCTAACAAATAGCTATGGTATCACTTGAGGGAAGTATCGGTTTTTCCTTGTCTGAGACTGCCTTCATTGGTGTCATTTTCTGTTTCTTTGCATTAGTATTAAAACAGGCAGTATCGAAATCACTGTGTTTCGTCGGGATCCAGGTTTCATCTTTACGAACTGCTTCTACCCACTTTCTCTTCCGAGAAGGGTCACTGGGAAATCTGAAAATTCGTGTAATTTATGTGTTTAAATATTTTTAGTACAGATACTAATTATAATTTTTGCATTTATAATATTTTTATTTATATATAAAAAATATTATTGTAAATTTAATGACATCAGATTGTAGGTTACTGTTATATGTATAAGTATTTTTAAGTGTTATTGTATTGTACAAATAATATCATCATTCATTCGGTCATATCGTCAAATATCGATATATTTTTCGACATGGTCAAGCAATAGTCGATGTCAAATTGACTCACTCCACAATTTTAGTCACTGTTATGAATGGTATAATCCAAATAGAAACAAACGACCAAGCCTAAAATAGCTTGGTTACTGACAAGACCGATATAGGTATGTCCGCTCATATGTCGGGTCCAGTGGTTAATTCGTTCAAGATTTAGATGTTGTAATTTTTTTTAATTTTCTATAGGCTTCGAAACTTTGAGTTCCTTATGGCACCTGAACAGCATAAGACAGGTCTGCCCACAATATTAAATGATGAATCTGAATGACAGGGCAAGACATAGTGTGATAAAGTGTGGTTTGAAAGATGATATTTTTTCCCTGATTAAGAAAGGAATGCTTCAGTGGATTGGTCATGTAGAAAGAATGAATGAAGAAAGTTTCACAAAGTAAATTAAATCCCCCCCCCTAGATCTATATGTGGTGACGACCTCGTAAAACATGCAGGAAGTCGATGGATGCAGGTGGCTCAGGACCCTGCTTTGTGGCATTCCTTGGGAGAGGCCTATGTTCAGCAGTGGATTGTAATGATGATATCATCGACATACATATCAATTTAACTAAGCTGCTATACATTGAATAAAACTATTTATACGGATTTTATCTGCATTAAAATTATATATATATATATATATATATATATATATATATATATATATATATATATATATCATTTTGCTTTATTTTGTACAGTAACATAAATTCATTAATTGATTCATCCTAATATTGTATCGTGGAAATACGCCAACTCCGGTCTATGTACTATACCGTTACATATTATACTAATAATGTGAAATTCTTTCTACTGCAGGGAGAACCGTATCCAGCCGTGGTCTGTTGCGAGCCGACGAATGGGGCGTAAAAAATAAATTTTAATTATTCTATTAAATATATTTTAATTTGTATCTTATCCAGATACTTTATTCCGGGTATTATATATCAAAAAAGGAGAATTTAGTATTAAAAATATAAGAAATATCCTCTGATCAAAATAAACGACAATTTCTTTCCATTAAATAATCGAAAAACAACTTGTATCCATTTACGTTTTAATTTCATAAATGAATGTCGTATTTAACGCAAACAAAACGTTGATTAAACGAAACAATTTGAGCGGCGGTGACGTGCGGCAAACATCTGACGATATCAACACTGACAGTTGTCAGTGATCAATTTAACGTAATTGAAGCGCTTTTATCCTTTTGTATTCAGCAATTTAATTGGAGGTTGGTTGTTTAACGGCTTCGTTAATTTGAATTTCGCGACATATATGAATTCACTCAGAAGTTTTTATAACAAACTTTATAACTAAAATTTCAATACTTATTACAAAAATAAAGTTAAGAAAAATATATATATATATATATATATATATATATATATATATATATATATATATATATATATATATACTTACATAATATTTATTATGGTGTGGTGGATATTCTTACACGGTCAATTTACGGTTTTTACTGAATAAGAGAATTCATCGAAAATAATCGTCGAGATAAAACTCGCGAAGGTGAAAGTTATCGCGATACTGCGATCCTCAATCCTCAGAACAGTCCCATGTTATTTACCACAGTACAGTTGGCCAGCAAGTTGGCACCGCAGTTTTTTTTTGTTTTTTATTATCTGCTGCTCAACACTCTATTGCCTCTTGCGACACGCAAGGGACGATGGGAGTTAGTGCATATTCTTACATGATTTAAAAAATAAAAAAATATCTCTTGTCTAAATAAGTTTTATTTATCGTAACAAAGAACATTTTAAAACTTTTTTACTTTCATTTCAACAAGCTATTTTACTAGGTACTACATAACTTAACATTACAGTACATGTGCTTGTATTATTTTATTAAGAAGTTTAAATGCAGGAGCACTAAAATAACTGCGATAATAGAAAATATTTAGCGTTAAGTCTAGAGTCAGTTTCGATCATTTGAAGCAGTCACTTAAAATTTTCTACATTGTAAAATACTATTCCTGCAAAATGATATCTTGTATTCATAAACATAATTAAAGCTAAAAAAATAAAATATTTTTTCAAAAACAAAAAAATTGCCTTTTGGGTGATTAGTTTAGCGAAAAAATTTAATATAACTTTAGTTTTCTGTGACTAATTATATAGAGAAAAACCTTAAACAATTAAAACATCTACAATGACCAAAAATGTGGATAATTTTCTTATAACGCCACGAAGGAGGTACTTGCAAATGATTTTTACCCGATGATGAAGGTAAGTTGTTCAAGTTACTATCCTGTCCTTCAGTCTCGGAGCATTCGAAATCAGTGTCGTGATCACACACAGCCGCCGTCTTTGGCAATCTCTTCATCTTCGCCCAGTAAATCATCTTCCTGCAGCCAATCATTTATGATATCTGAGGCTAAATCATCTGTAGTGTTTACCGATTCAATCCTTGAAGGATTAGTTTAGATGTCATAGTAAAAGCCTAAAACAAAATTAAAATAGATAACCAAAAAAATCAGTAAACCCATTTTTGTAACAGAATACTCCACCAGGACTAATTATAAAGAGAAACACCTTAAACAATTAAAACATCTACAACGACCACAGCTATCTAAATAATAAGACACAGAGACACACACAGAAATGCCTTCATAGATTACTGTGTATATACAATGCCTTCTACTGTATTTTAATATCAGGACACGTGTTGCCGGTTTGCAGCTTTTACACATAGACAAACAATAAATACGCAATTACGCCTATAGGTATCTCTAGCATTTATGCAACAAAGATTAAACCATAAAACTATTGCGATATGAAAAATTTTATAAAAACGTAAAATCTCAGGAGGCGCAGCCACTTGGTCCAATAATTAACGTGTGCGAAAAACAGAGAATGATATTGCGCGTTCACTCTCACTTGGGCATAGTGCAGCGCAACGCACATTCTATTCGATTTTTGAAGCGGCCCACCAAGTTGAATATTTTTTTGTAAAGGCGGTATGTCGATCTCTTCTAATAGTTTGGTTGGGCTCTTGTGTTTTCTAATCAGGGTCACCAGGTACTCCAGATGTTCGAGTATCCTAGTTTTTATAGTTTTCCCTTTATGTGGCCATTAAACCCTAACTCTGTACCAAATTTCAGCTTTCTGAGTTTATGGGAAGTACTAGTTCTATTCTGATGATCATGAGTGAGTGAGTGAGTGTCTAAAATGCGAAACTTTGCTTTCGCTTAACTTCGGAACTAAATGACCTACAGACTTGAAATTTTGGATTTTAAGTATGTAATTATAGTTTACTGAATGACGAAAATGTCTGCGTTCTGGTATTATCCAGAGGTTCTCAAATAGGGGCCTGAAAATGGGACGAAATGGTTCCAGTAAAGGATGGTACGGCAGTGTTTGCTTTGCGCTCGACTTGGCGGGGGCACTGCCGTGCCCCCGATTTACTTATTATTTACGTATGTTGATACGGCAGTATATTAGTGAACTTCTTTATTCCACATATCGACACAAATCATAGGAAATAATAATATCGTCTCCAAACGAATTTCATTGTTCTCTGCCTCTCTCTCTCTCTCTCTCTCTCATTCTCTCTCATGAATACCTGAATATTTTATCATAAATATCGAATCTGTAGTTATTTTATTAATAAAGCAATGCACTTAAAATATGTCACCAAATTAAGTAGTCAGTATAATATTAACGCTGCAGAAAGCTGTAATTTTAAACACCCACAGAACTCTCAGGAAGTTGAAAGTAGGAAATGAGATAACCGGGTCTAACGTCCGCAGCAATGTAATAAATATTGTTTCCTTCGAGTCTGTCGTGAAGATTCTTTCATTCGTTTATGTAAATAGAATCCCGCGTATTTTAAAAGTTTTTTTCGTTTAATTTTAAGCATTTTTAATTCTTTCCACTTCGATGTTATCTACTGCTTACAATGCCATGTTGTCAATTTCGTTTAATTTATGTACACACAAAAAAACGGAGAGGACACATCACGATGAAGAGTTTGTAAAAGGGTGATACATTTCGTTAAAAAAATCTGCCGGCAAGCCACTTACAAGGATGTATAATAAATAAAATATAATAAGGTGTGCATTTGGTTATTAGTAATAAAAATTAATAAACTTTTCATGAAACAAATATAGAACTTTTAAAATCTAATAATATATATATATATATATATATATATATATATATATATATATATATATATATATATATATATATATATAAGTTAAGTGTCACGTTGTTTGTCCGCGTTGGCTCCGAAACTACTTAACCGATTTTATCTAATTATATTATTAATCTATTATCTTAATCTATTATCTAATTTGCACACCGTGTGCAGTTTGGTTCAACTTGAGAAAGAGTTTTTTTTGCCCATGAGTGACCCACAAATTTTTTTAGCGAATTTAAGGATTTTTAATAGGACATGACAAAGGGTCTTCGAAAAGGGCGGAACAATAGAATATATCGGTAGAGTAAGTGACTGGACAAGTAAAATCTTAGTATTGGTAGGAAGAAAGTTTTTTAATCAATAATGTGATCGCAAAGTTCTAGTAGTTTTGCAACTCACCTCCTATATATGTTTGTTGCATGTTAAGCAAGACATCTACATCTGTCTTCGATTGAGAATCAAATTTAGAGAGAGAGAGAGATTAAGATGGAATGTCTTGTTTCCAGTACAAAGGGTCTGTGGTTCTCTATACTCACCATACGGAAGCAGCCAGGAAACAGCAGCCTAAAGCTTCTATTTCACGCTGGTATTCTGTGAGTTCTTCCCCGGTCGTTGTTGCTACAACCAACAGCGTAGCTCTACCCAACCAAAAACCAAAACTATCATATAGTCTTCCTCCTCGCGATGTAGTTCCAAAAACGCTACCTGCATTACAACAATGAACGAAAACCATTTGAGAGGGTAAAGAACCAGTCCTCTTGTCACCAACGGCCACTACTAGCCGCGGATTCAGTTCCTACAGGAACTTGATCGCACGTAGACCCCACGGACTGATAGTCTTTACAGCAAATAGCACAAAGATATAGTGATCTCTCAGATTTTATTTGCACCATTAACTAAATACTCAATAACTTGCATTCCATAGGTTACAAAAGGTGTTACATAGTTTTATGGTATCTATAGACTCTGATGGGCATAGCAATATTATGTAAGAGGAACATTTGTTTTGTTTTATTATTATTATTCTTAAATAATTATACGTGTCCGGTTACCGGTGTCGGAGCTTTTAATGCTATAAAATATAATCAATTTCATCGACAAATCGTGTCTCAAATCTCATTTAGACCTAGCTGTATTTAAATGGCAGCCATTTAAATTTTTCAGTGTCACCACCTCGACCCCGCGCATTAAAATTACAATCTTCACCGATATAGAAGTCCTACATTCTTAAAAGATATTTCATTGGATAGATAAAGATACGCGTAATAAAATAAAAGCAAACTTTTAACTGCAAAATTGTATTTAGATCCTAAAAAGACTTAGAAAAAAAGAAAATGTAAAAAAAATCGGTTACTTTTTCACATTTTCGACTATGAAAAAAGTAAGTCAATTACCTAATGATTTTTACATTAATCAGATAGATCAGAACATTTCCTAACCAAAAACATAAAAATCTTAATTGTATGTACATGTTGATATGGGTGAAAAGACATTATTTTAGTTTTTGATAAGTTTATCCGCAAGTTATGTTTAGTTATCCAGACCGTTGTTTTTAATAATAAATTTTTAATTTTTTCTGTTAGATTCATTGGATTTTGGCTTGATATAAGAATAGAAATATCGTCCGCGAACATGATACAGTATTCCTTCAGAGCCTCTGCAAAGTCATTAATGTAAATTATAAACATAAGACACCCTACCACTCTGCCTTGAGGTATTGAGGCAGAGTGCTAGGGTCGGATCTAATTTTTTTGCAATTTTGTGTACTTTGTCATTAAAGTACTCAAGTTCTAATGTTTGCATTCTACTGTGTAAATATGATTTTAACAGATTATAGCACGGGCCTCTGTTTCCTATGTCATATAATTTATTTAGTAATATGTTATAATGCACTGTATCCTATGGTTTTGACATATGACATACATAGTAATATTCTTATAGCATATTTTTTATCGTTAACTAAATTATGTATTTTTTTATTATTTATTATTTGATTACAGCCAGCACAGTTAGTCGACATAATTGCAAAGTCATCATCATCATCATCATTACAGCCCTTCACAAGTCCACTGCTGAACATAGGCCTCCCCCAAGTAATGCCACAAAGCACGGTCCTGAGCCACCTGCATCCATCGACTTCCTGTATATCTTACCAGGTCGTCACTCCATCTAGTGGGGGTCGCCCTACACTACGCCTACCGGTACGAGGCTGCCACTCGAGAACCTTTCTTCCCCATCGGTTATCGGTTCTTCGAGCTATATGGCCGGCGAATTGCCACTTCAGCTTACTAATCCGATGGGCTATGTCAGTAATTGCAAAGTATTTCTTCCTAAATAATTCTTATGCCGCCCTCTTGTGGTGTGTGTCGGATATGGGAAGTAAGTAGCGGTTTTTGGTGTCCTGCTTTTTGTTCGATGTATAATGTTGAGTTTTCGAATTAATCTAGTAGATGGTGCAATAGGTTACAAATGTTCGATCGTAAAAGTGTGCGCTTTTACCGCTCTCTAACAATCAAGCAAAATAGTAATCGATTGTCAAGTTGTAACAGTAGGCTTTTGGTGTTATGTGATTCAAGTAAGTTTCAATAGATGGCGTTAGTAGCTTCAACTCTGACCTATCAGTAACAAAAGTTCAATATTAGAACTTATATGGCGGTTGAGAAAATAGGTAACTGGATTTGAAAATGTTCACATAAAAGTATAAAAGATTCACAATTATTATAGCACAGTTTTCTTTTTTCACTTAATAACTTTCTAAATTAATGAAGTTTTATAATGTTTATTTAATAGTTTCAATATTTTATTATTACTTAATAGTTTTCAGATTATTAATAACTGCACTCGGTATTTCACCCTATCTAGTTCGCTTTAAGTTTAGATTACTATAAGTTGAATAAAAACATTTGAATTTTGTCACAATCATATTTCAATGTTGAAATATTTGGATTTACTATTTTTAAAATTAATCCTTAAATGGACGATTTTTTTTTACGTTTTAAAAAAATATATTTGTATAATAGACATGTATTACTGTCTAGGAAAAATGAGTAAAAAAATCTAGACATGAATTTACTATTTTTTTTCTTGCAATAATGTGAGTGTTGTTTATAAACTACATTGCGCATTCAATGACATTTTGCAAGTATGGGTAAAATAAGAGTGGATATTGTTTTTGAAATGTGTTTATTTATTCTAAATTATGATATTTATAAAAACAATTGCTTTTTTTCGTATCACATAAAGATACACGACATTTTTGGCACATTTTGAACGTAAATCCTGAACATTTCGGGAATTTGCACCTCTGCTGCTTATCCAGCCAAACTGCCCAATGACATGTCTGATCCAATCTGACGTCTTTCAAAGGAATTGCTTGAGCTGGTCCTCGGAACTTCTTCATTACAAGTTCTCTTTGTATTGTGCTCCCACTAGGTCGACCACGTTTAGCGCCATTTGCAGGTAGACCCAATTTGCAGAGGGTTTCGGCAAGTTCTAGTCTAAATGTACCCAAATTGAGAAGTTGATCATATCCTTTTATATTATTTACCTTCTTGAACATAACCCATGAATTTATAACTGCGAGGTCCAGGAAATGATAAAATAAGCGCATGGTCCACTTGCGGCTCTTCATTGTGATGTGATAACGACCTATAAATGAATCTAATAAGTCCACGCCCCCCCATGTGAGCATTGTACTCCTTGATGACTTTGGGGCATGGAATAGCAACTCTCTCTTTCTTCGATTTATCAAAGCGCGTGACTGTGGTTGCTGGTTCTGCTCCTACGTAAGTGGAAAGAAGGTTAACGGGCTTGTTATCTTTCCACACAACAGCACTTACGTCAATATCATCCACAGTCGCCACGTTTTCCTCATAGAATCCTCTGGGTACGTTCTTTTTCATTATAGTGTTTTTGTCAGGCAATTTGCAGTTTCTCAATCGGTTTACTCTTACTGTTCCCAGTGAGAAAATTCCTTCCTTAGCTAAATAGGTGACGAGAGGCACAGAAGTATAGAAGTTGTCGAAGTATATAATGTGATTCACATTGCGTGGTACCATTCTAGCTAACCTGACGACTGTATTTCCAGACTCTCCCAAATCTGGCTCACCAGGTAAGATGTTATTTTTGGAGCCCCCTCCACTGTAAACCTCAAATCTATGAGCATATCCTTGTAGACTGCAGATGAGATATAATTTGAACCCCCACTTGTGGGGTTTATTGGGCATGTATTGTTTTATGTAATGGCTCATTTTGGTTGCACACATCTGCTCGTCTATGGAAAGCCTTTGGTCTAAGGGAACCTTTCCAAACTGGCAGTTGAGCATTTCCTCAAGAGGTCTTATTTTGAATAGCCTGTCATAGTCTGGATGATCTTTGGGTAAGCATAGCGTATTGTCGGCAAAATGGAGAGTGGATCTTATTTTTTTCAAATTTTTTTAACGGCATCGTATTTTTTATGTGATCATAACCAAATTTATCACTCCAGTAAGCCCTGGTGTTTGGAAATTTTATGACTGAGGTGTAAATCAGAATGCCTAGGAATTTATTTAGGATATTTTCATTTATAATTTCAGGATTGGATATTTGTTTCTGGGCCGCGTATAAGTTACTTTGTTCTACAATTTGCTTTTTTAGATCTGATGTAAAATAAAATGAAAAAAAAATCATACGGCGTGTTACAAGACATCAATGCTTCCGTTATCTGAGTTTCTCCCCCTAAAAATAAGGCTGTCTTCAGCAGTAACAAGATTCCGTTTTCGCCAAACCAGAGGTCGCTTAGAAATCCCTTGTGATCTACTCTGGGGTACTGCTTCTCCGGCTTCCAAAATAGGAGGGTCTGGCATATTTTGATCGTTGTCAATTACGAGAGGAGGATCAGCATCCACTTCATCAGACTGGGCATTCTCACCTTCATCACTATTTTCAAGGTACTGAAGAACATCTCGAGCTGTTTGATAATAGTGACCTTCATCCTCTACTTCGGAGTCCGAGCCGTCTAAGCCATCTTCTGAATCTTCAAGAGTTTCTAAATACTTTGTAATTTCGCTTTCTAGTAATCGCGGCATGCTGAAAAGCAAAATAAAAACCCTTCACCAAACATGCATTTATTTAGCAGGCAATGCGCATTGTATTTTTCCTACAACATACCAGATTTCGCGTAATTCGACAGTAGCATCAAGTAATTTTCAATGTTTTACAACATGAACATGTAATTGAAGATATAATCAAGCAAATAAAATATGTTATATACTTACATTATATTTTATCAAAGTCCGAACACAGCTTCAAAACTTAGTTTCGTGCCACTAGAAAAGTTTTCTTCAAAGTGACATTTGACATTCATTTATTTTTAATGCATAAAAATATTGGATAGTGCCAACATTAAAAAAAGTACAAAATTCGTTCAGAAATAAGAACTAGTTGTCAAAATTAACAAAAAAAATAAAATAAAGTTAATTTTATCTGTGATGTTTAGTATGTTGTTTAAAAACAACATTGTCCATTTATGGGTTAATTATTCACGGAGCTCAATGTTTTCGTGTCGCAATATACGCGCCTCCCTAACTACCTACGCGCCTACCTACTAATAATCTACGCGCCTACCTACTAATAATATACGCGCCTACCCACTAACCTAACTCAGTTCAGCTGTTTTTGATGCGAATTATTTTGATTTATAATCTACATTGGTCTATCTGCCGACGTGTGTTAAAAATTCGCCAGTATTACGGTGACCTATAAATGCAGCAAAGCGGGAAAATTTTGACTTAATGAATAATTTGAGCAGTACCCACGGGCGAGCATTTAATTTTCCCTCGTATTTAAAAGCTTTATATAAAACCACGTATATGGTTCGTTCTACAATACCAATTTTGATCTCCTCAACCACTTCAGAATATTTTCTGGAGTGACATGAGCGACCGAACTTTGCTCAGCGTTAGGAGAAAATAATAAAAACGACGGCGAAAACAACGTCATCGGAATACTATCGTACCAGCGTACCTTATAATATATGCCACGAATTGCTATCTTTATAAAACATTATCTTGTATTATTATTGTTAAAATTTAAAGTAAGTTTTGTTACTAATTGAATCTTGTATTTTGCGCCATCCATCTGTTGCGTTATATTTTTACTAACGCCGAATTTGTATAATTAGATGAACTTGAAAATTAAAACGCTTTCAATAGAGTCGTTTCAGAGCAGTTAATTATGTATATATACATATATGCAAGAACCAGCTATTTTTCTGCGGCTCCACTCACGTTGGCTTTTTTTTTTTTGCGTACGAATGATATCGTTCGCAACAGTTATACAAAAATATGAAGATAGTAAAAATATAAATATAACAGTCATGAAAATATTTTTAAAACTAAAAACGAAAACTACATAAACGCTTATTCTATACAAAAAACAAAAAAATTGAGTTTACCAGCATTCCATCTACAGAGCTTATGGATAAGTAGAATTTATCTTTCGAGTGTGAATTAAGCGTATTGAGAGACTTATCACTTTTGTATTCCAGTGTCCAGAAATGTGTAACACGTTTTCAATTTATAACTAAATATTTTTTATAACGTATGCATCATATTATATGCAATAATTCTACTACTGGGACAGATCAGAGATTTAAAAACGTGCAGACTTTTTCACAAAATAAGGGTGACAAAGGAGCACATACTCTACCTGACAGAAAGTAGATTCTGTGGCCAACGTTTATTCTCAGCTAAGAATCAAAATGCAGATACGTTGTCACCCGTGAGTACTGAAATGAAATGTCTTGTTCCTGTGAAAATGGTCTAAAAATCTTTAGAATAACTTCCTTAATATAGAAAGTTGATAAAATGAATTAAAATATCTACAACCAAATAATAATGCCCACATGGTAATCCCACAAATAATCACGAGATTGTGTCACTTTAAATAGGATGAAATGAACAACTGGAATAATTGACACTTGGCTGCCCTGAATTGTTTGAGAACTTGGAACATTAAACAAAAGAAATTTCATTTACATCGTACAGCAGCGTCAAGTTCTTGGATAATTGAAGAACCTTGTTCACGAGACTTCGAATAATTACATTTGTTCTACGGAGGTGCAAGATGCACTTAAAGTGTCGTCTAAATCGTCATGACTTCTTAGAAATATTTCCAGTAATAATGATTATTAAATAAATTTTTATTAGTACGACTTTATAGTATACAGGCGTAGCAAGGGAGGTATAGCAAGGGACGGTAAAATTTAAAGTGTGGCGTTTAACTCATCATATGAACTCTCTAACTTCTTAACTACTACTATAATCTAATAAAATTTGAAAAATAGCTCTTTAGTATTAAAAATTACGACAAAATTGCGAAAATATGAATAATTGTATCGTTTATTAATTTTAAATTTATTACATAGAATATAACGCCATTGCTGATCGTATGGTCGGTCCAAAATATTTTTTTACTTAAAAAAACGTTACCCTAGTGTACTAGGCTTACACAAGAATTTTCTCCTGCATCTTGGAAACAGTATGGACACATAAATTAAAAAAGGACAAACATCCAGACCCGGAATATTTATTTGTAAGGCGAACAACTTTTTTTCCGTTTGAGATACGCACACGTGACCCTCAGCGATGTAACTCAAGTAAGTCATTGCACCACGAAGCCGTCAAAATCTATTAATCACGTAATTCCCACTAGCAGCCCGAAGTGATCAAGTTGAACTGTCAACTAAAACACTGGTTTTACCCCCGTGCCTTGGAAATTAAAAATCCTTGGTCTTATGCCTAATAGAGATTACCGGAGAGAGACCGATCGTGTTGGATTGCTGTCCCATTGATTTATTCATCTGAGGGAATAGAAGGTGCACCTTGCATGATAACGCGTCACTGTAATCGTAGTATCCGTAGCCACTGTCCTCAATGACCTAAAATCGGTCCACGAAGACACGTGAATTAACAACCCATACAGGGCTAAGAGTCAACTATTTTTGTTTTGCGCAACTGTTCGGTTCCAATGGCTATAAGGAGAAATAAAAGTTACAGCCTCTATGTATATATCACACTGTTGGGCACAGGCCTCTCATCTAAGAGATATTATATTTTGAAGTTTTAGGGAAAGGAAACCGGTGCGCTTTGCCAATGCGGATGTACGCGAATTCACATGCATTTGAAATCATTTTTATTATCTTAACCCTGAGGACTAAGACAGAATGCCTTCTTTCCAGTAAAATAGTATCTCTGGTTCTTTACACTCACCACAAGAAACACAGCAGCATTGAGTTGTTATTTTACAATGGTATTCTCTGAGGGAGCGTCTATCCCCGGTCAAGCCTACCCATTCCTGTTACAACGATTAGGTGGACTGTGTGCTCGATTTTCACCTTTGTTCTATAAAAAAATCTATTCATAAGTATATATTTACATTAGTAAATATATACTTATGAATAAGATTTAATTACACGCGCAGAATTATGAATCTGAAATCTCTTAAAAGTTTTTGTCGAGAAATTAATCATACATTTGTCAGATAGTAAAAGAAATGAAGTGAGAATATATTTTTCCACTTTATTTTCGTCTTTATATCTCCTTATGTTTATTTTTGTACTAAGAAGCAATATAAATACTTTATTAATTCTATTGAAAGGTATCGCTACGTGATGTATGATGTTTACAGGCAAATGCGTACGTCGAACAAAATAGAAAGTCATCAGAGGAAATGGGATCCTATCAACTCAATATGATGGTAACGTCGATTTATATCAGAGCGAAAGGTACAATAATGATTTCAAATAGTACTCACACAAGATATGAGACTCATTGAGGGCAAATAAAGATATGGCGAGGTTTATCATTCATTATTTATTGTAAACATCTAGATGTGAGATGAAGACAATGGCCAAAACTCTTTATTGTTATCAACAGAATATTTATTTATTTATAAGCGTTTTAGTATGCCACATGAGTTATAATAAAATACTATGTCAACCTCATCATCATGATTACAGCCCATCACAAGTCCACTGCTGAATGTAGGACTCCTCAAAGGAATGCCACAAAGCACGGCCTTGATCCACCTGCATTCATCGATGTCCTGCATGTCTTACTAGATCTTCACTCGATCAAGTGGGGGGATACCCTACACTTCGCTTTCTGGTACGAGGCTGCCACTCGAGAACCTTTCTCCCCTATTTCGCTCGTTGGTTCGTCGAGCTATATGGCCGGCCCATTTCTAGTTGTTGAAGACGCTATTGACAAACTTCTGGTTTCTTTCCCTCTGTCGTCCCTTACGACACCCACGGGACGGATATGGAACAGTGGATATTCTGCACCGCCACTACACAGTCAAATAAATGATAACTAATTTATATAATTGTATTTGCTTTACGAAGCGGATGTATAATGCTAATCGAACTATCTCTATCGAGCACTGGGCCAACAAGTTGTGTTAACCGGCGACCATGTTTGTTTACTTGTTGAATCTTGACAGGTCTTCAATTATAAACTGATTAATTTATCCATGAAATGCGTTCAGCTGTTGTAGGGACAGTTAAAGCAAATATGATTATTATTATCGACGTACTAAAACCGGCTTACTAGCAATGAGCACAGGCCTTCTTGTTGATGACGAACCAAATCGCTTCCAGAGAGATAAAGCTGCCTATATAATTTGTTTTATTTCGTTTTAATTTTATGTGTATTAGTGTACAATAGAGAATATATTAATTGATTGATTGACTACTACTATACATGGTAGAGCCATGCCACAGTTATATTAGTAGTATAGTTGTAGCACGAATGGGTTGCCTCGACCGGGGAAGGACCACGCTCTCACAGAATACCAGCGTAAAATAGTAGCTTAATGCTGCTGTGTTTCGTATGGTGAGTGTAGAGAACCGGTGACCCCTTTTTACTGGAAACGAGGTACTCCGTCTTAGTCCTCACGGGTGATAACGATTTTTGGTCTATCAAATATGATGTAAGGGTGGGGCCATATCAGATTTAAAAGACCACAAATCCTCGATCCGTGTAAATACAAGAAAACAACAATTCAGCCCTTCATTATTTTCGTGTAACTATATACTTACACAGCGAATGCCATGTAAGCTCTCAAGAGGCACGATTTTTCAGTATTAGTTGACTATAATATCATAGAATAGTATACATTTCAAATGGTGAAAGAATTTGTTCTCTCTCCTTATAATACTATCAGTATATTTTAAATTTCCTAACATTTAAAGTTCCCTATACATTAATTATCATGTTAACCCAAAACTTGCCCTATATTATTACTAAACATGACATGTAAATGGATCAAAGATACAGACGCGCGAAGCGAGAAATAATTGAAGCTAAATGTTACGCTCATATGAACGTGGAGGAGAGGATTAATTGAAGTTATATTGTGTTTAATTGAAGGTATATTGCGAGTGTGGGTATGTTTTGCTAATGTTTATACTATATATTATTTTTACTAAGCCTGATATTTTGTAAGCTATCATTATGCAGCCTATTAGTCATAGGCCATAACACACGCCAATAGAACATAGACCACATCAAAAGTTTATATTCTATTGATAAAATTTAGTCTAAATTAATTAGATTAGTACGTTTACAAAGCTGCCATTTGCTTTTCTCTTTTTTATAAAGGTTTTATATTTGTTGTAAAGGGACATCATGTCACTCTTACGCCCGGTACGAGTAGCAAAATGAGATTTATGGAAAAGATTTAATTATATCATGTAGTATTATATTAAACAGTGATGTACCACACCGGTGCAAGACCACCAAAGTGTGGCCATCACTTTTCTAGAGGTAAGTTTTCGCTTAGGACATTTTTAGGTGTTGAACTAGGTTCCAACCAACATGCTCAGTGCTTGCCGTTGTCTAATAGAATTTATTTCTCATCGCAGGTAACAATACGGTTAAAGGTTCCTTTGTTTGTGTGGCCGTTGAGCGGTGCAAGGAACGTCTCGACATGAACTTCGCGCTGGTGATCATTTTACCTTGCCAATTTGACGGACCATTATTGTTTTAATGCTAACGTCGAAAGCTGCTGCTAATTGATGGATCGTAACTCCCGGAATTTCGATATCATACTTGTAATGATTAAAATGGCCATCGGTTATCACGCAAACCGCATAAATATGTAAATGACATCAAATATATCAGTGTAACAATTGACAATAACATGAGCTTTAAAGCAAATTCTGAGATTTTATGTGGTAGAGTTAGAAAACTGTGCAATCAAAACGAAAAATTTACACCCTTGGGGTAACTTTTATTAAACCCGCTGACAACATTTTTTAAAATACAAGGCAAAATTATTTATGATTCGTTAATTTTGCAAAGACGTAGAAAATAAATTGTATGCAAACGAATCCGTAGTTTACGAACCGCCTTCGCAAAATGTTTTTATAGCTTTCTAGGAAGCTTTTCCTGTTGAGGAGAAACTTTTGCCATAAATAATAATTTTGTTCCTAATTGTAACGTACATATAAAGGAATATATTACACAGCTAAACAGAAGGTTCCTCATAACATCCTGCTGAGCTAACATTAACTATGAAATGAAATTCATTGGCATTTAGCGAGTTACTTGTTGTAGAAAAATTATACATATAACATACAACAATATTATGTGTATAATTTTTCTCAAGAATAGGCATGCCTTTAAGCAGGAAATTTTATATATAATGTTTATTCTTTATATAATCTTTACTGATATAATTTTTATTGTAATCAAAAACTCATAATCATAAACCAAAGGCAGCCTTGACATCAGTACGTCAAAGACGGCTGCCCCTATATATACCATATGTTACTGGAAGCATCATAACTTTAAAAAAAATTCTTTAAAACTAGTTATATGTTATGCATTTTATTGTGCAAATAAAAGCCATTCAGTTTTGAAAAGTGTCTACTCCACACCGACGTATACAGAATGTTAGTGTAAACACCGTTATCCTTGAAATCAGTGGTTTGGTTTCACTTATAGAATGTAAATTCAAAGATAAATAACAACATTTTTTTGTGAAATCTCAATTTTTCCTTAAAATTAAAGGGTAGGAATTTTTGCCTGTCCTAAGCCAGGATGAAAGTGTGAAGGAAAATTTACATCACAGATTATGTGTACCTATTGTGTTTTTATTGGAATGTTGTGTAGGTATCTAGGGCAGGCGGTGATCTTTACAGTGATTACGTCACTCGGGCGCATAGGGTATCCATGAATTTACGGATGGTGTCGAACAGAAATTTTATGAAAGAAAATAGAGTTTTTTTTAAAAAAATTCGGATAAATATTTTTATATTAAAGTCAACTACTTATGGATTTAGTGACAAAAGTGTTTACACTTTCACCTTGTATATTAGTCCTAAAGCAGCGTCAAATGTGCGAGACGTTTGGTACGCGATCAACGATCCAAGGCAAAGTGCCAAGCGTGGCGATTGTGGCAAATCCTAACTACAATGGAAGAGATTAATGTTCAGCAGTGGAGTTTTAAATTTACAGTATTCCGGTATCCGCATCAATATCGACTACAATTGAGATAAGTGATACTATGTTTGATCTCTCCTTTAAAATAAAACTGATCTATGCCTCACACACGCCTTTCGAAAACCACTTCACTAGTAAGACACATAGTAATGGTAGGCCATGCTTATAGCTTTGGTCAAGATATTTTCGTATAACAGCAATTAACATCTTAAACATGGAACTTTGAGACTCCAAGTTCCATGTTAAGTTTTATTAGAAAACTACTCACTACTAACACTCACCATACTCGTAAGAAACACAGCAGCATTCAACCGTTGTTTACTGCTGTTTATTTTTCTTTAGATCTAAAGAAAAATAAACAGCAATAAACAACGGTGGTTCCTCAGTGGCTTAGCACATGCAGTAAATTTTGCAGTACGCGAGCAACCCGGATAAGATCCCCGCCGACACCAAGTTAGTTGCAATTTTGAGTGCTGATTTACTACGTGCTCCACGATGAAGAAAACATCGTGATGTGATATACGCTAATACGCATCGGAGCAGTGTGACGGACATTTTCTTGCATTCATTCCTTCACATTAATTTAAGTTAATCACGCAGAATTTTTTTTATAGTAAAAGAAGACAAACAAGTATATAGTCAAGTCAAGTCAAGTTATCATACGTGGTAGAGACACGCTGAAGCTATATTATACTTGTAGCACGAATGGGTCGACTCGACCGGGGAAGAACCACGCTCTCACAGAATACCAGCGTCAAATAGCAGGGTAATGTGTTTCGTATGGTGAGTGTAGAGATCCAGAGACCTTTTTTACTGGAAACGTTCTGCCATAAGGAATATATCTTCGGCAAATAGAAGGTGAGTGATATACTAGCCATTGATGTTAATACCGGCAATGTAGCTCGAAGAACCGACGATCGATGGGGAAGCAAGGCTCTCCCGTGGCAGTTTCTTATTGGTAGACAAAGTGTGGGAAGCCCCCACTAGATGGAATGACGACCGACATTCGACATTCATCCCATTCCGGTTCTTGCAATAACTTTGCGACGCAACTTTAATACAATTTCAGTTATTTACGTATTCTTTGAGTACGCCTTTCGTTTACGTCAACAAATTTGTCGAATCTGTTCCACTCTTATTACTTACACTTGTCTACACTTATTGTTTGCTGTCGAGATTTCCAAATAGATATCACCCAGCTTTTAAGCAAATTTTTAAATTTATCAATCTATAAGTCCGTATATATATATATATATATATATATATATATATATATATATATATATATAACCAAACATCCTATCTACCCATCTTAAATCATCAGAAGTGGCAAAGTATCTGTAGCCTTTTTTATTTAAAGTTGTTTGCAAGTGTCCATGGGTTGCGGTAGCCGCTTAGTATCAGGACGAACTTACAGTCTCAAGTTCGTTTGTCACTTAAGTTTAAAAAAGTAAGTTATATGTTATATGCTTAGATATTAAATTCTTATATTATTATATTTTACTACCCTATTCAAGTATTATAATATTCGCATTAAGCTACAGGTGTCTAAGACAATTTATAATGAATTTAAAATACCCTTCCACATTCAATACCGGACAAACATATACTCCACAGACGAAACATTTGCTTCGTCATTCGTAATACTTACCTACGTAAAATTTAATATAAAACAAGCTCAGACCATGGAATAAGATAGACGGAGAGCATAACATTAAAAAGTTAAGCCAGGAAAAGTAATACCTACCACAATGCAAATCCAATATTTTTAATTAAATAGGCTGATCAGTTTTTTGCTGAGTAGATTTTTTCCTTTCTCTCTAACAGCAATATCGTTACATTATTACTGGTTCAAAATTACAACTAGTGTAACGTTAACTGCAATACTAGAGTAACAAGACCAAACTAAGTAACAACAATGTTTTACGTTAGCAAGAAATTATATAGCTTGAGAACAGTTTCCGTTTCTAAGCTCTTTACAAGTACAGTTACAGTTTCAGCTTCGCCATTAGGTTTCCTTATTGCCCCTAACAGTACTACTTCCAGAAAATTGTGAGTTGTTACGGAGCTGATCGTCTCTGTTTCCTTTAATGATTGTGTAGTGGCAGTGTAGCAATACCTACTAGCGTAGTGGATATTCTTATACTGCTACTTTTGTCCTGTGAGTGTCATAAGAGTTGAGAGAAACTAAAACAGAAGATCGGCAGCAGCATATTATATATAAAAAAAAAAAAAAAAAAATATATATATATATATATATATATATATATATATATATATATATATCGAGTTAGGTTCGAGACAATTCAATACTGCCTAGTGAATTACCAAAATTTACACTTTAATTACAGAACACAAATTAAAACCACACTAATAACAAAACACAATTGTACTACTGATCACTTTAGTTCGCAGTTGTATCGCTTCGAAGTACGTTGTTGACGTGCGAGAATAGTAGCCAGTTTTGGGGTAATGGTACGTGATAGTAATAAAACGAGAATGAGCCGCGTGGCGTGGACTGTGTTTATTGCAACTTACTTTTTTCAACTAAAAAAAAATACATTCTATTTGTTTTATAAGTAGCCAGCGATCCACCTCGGCTTTGCCTGGATAGGATCTACTGACGTAGCGTTATTTAGATTTAAGATAACCAAAAACCATTTGTGTTATATAGTTTTCATTTTTACAAAAAAAAAATTATATTCCTCCTAGCATTGTTCTCCACCTTTTCGTACAGTTTCGTCGCAATCGGTTGAGCCATTCCAAAGATTAATTAAAGCCTCGAATACTACGGACAGCATCACGACAACAATTTTTAGATGGTTATTTATCTTAGGAACATGCAAGTAATTCCTTAACCTAACAGATGCAGAATCACAGAAAGACACATCGAAAATTTTAGCATTCATACCATCATCAATTGGATGAGAAGTTGATAGAGTGCTCCGAAGCGAAAAAGAAATAGGGTGTACGTTGAAAAGGTCACGGTTTCAAAAAGTTTTGAGAAATGTCCTCGAAAAAACTGGTATTGAAACTCTAAGTCACCCACCCTACAGCCCTGACTTAGCTCCTTGTGATTTCTATTTGTTCCTAAGAGTCAAAGAAAAAATAAAACGCAAGTTTTTTTCAAGCGCCGAAGAAGCCGTGGCTACCTACCCCTCAGATCAAGACCAGTCAGATCGAGACTGGCAAAAGTGTTTTCGGAGTTGGTTTAGGCGAATGGAACTTTGTTTAAAGCATGATAGAGAATATTTACAAAAAATGTTAAATAAATATTAATAGTATCTAGAATACTTTTTGTATATCTCCAAACTTATTAAGTGTCATACGTGAATGAAACCGACTGATCTAAGTGCTGCAATACACTGATTTACAGCCGATTAATTAATTGATTGCGTGATAGAATAATAATGACAAAAATGGTGCATAAGCTTAAGCTAAGTACACATACAAAATAATTCTTTATATATGTATATATGCGACAGCTTAAAAACAAATTTTGACATTTTTTCATTTATACGTATTGCAAAACTTAAATAAAAGCATCAGTTTTATTATTTATAGTGTTTTCTCCTAATATTAATGTGCTTTTTCTTAAATATTAGTGTGGTATTAAACAAAAATTAACCATATTAATGAGAACGGTTAGCCTGACCTCGTCAAGTTGTCAGTAAAATTCAACAACTCCGCTCCGCATTCTAGCTGTGCAAAAGCAAAACAATGACTAATATAGGAATTATGAATTAAAAAATATGCTGAATAATAATGGCAAATACTTTCTTAGAGGACCAAATCTTGCGGAGAGCTGTAAGAAGGAGGAAGAAATTCATAGGTATTTCCCAATATAAAATGGCAGCGCTGCTGTTGACACACTTCACGTGTTTTGGCGATATCTTGTAATTCATCATCTTCATCATCATTAAAGCCCTTCACAAGTCCACTGCTGAACATCAAGGAATGCCACAAAGCACGGTCCTGTGCCACCTGAAGCCATCGACTTCCTAAATATCTTAAAAGATCCTAGCTGCATGCTTTATCACTCCATCTAGTGGGGGATGCTCTGTAAATACTTCTGAGTAATTACGTGTGTATATCTACAGTACAGTATGTATATCTACAGTTGTACTATGAATGTTAATATTATAACATAAATATACCAAGAAATATTCCTTTTTTTCCTTTCGTTAAATAATTTTGAAAGTATTTTCTAACAATATTGACATTCGCAACACGCTTGTTCTATTTAACGTTTATATCCGTATTATATTTCATATTTATCTTTCTAACATAAGTGAAGAAGAGCGACGAGGGGGCAACAAGGGAAAATATTCGGATCGTGTTTCTTACGCCTCGTATTTGTGCCTGTCGCAGAAATAAACTCTAAAGTATCACGAACTATGACGGAAATATGTCATAGAAAGTAAAGTCAATAGTAATATTTTAATATTTTTATAGGAAGGGTAGGCGAGCATGCGGCTCCCCGCTAGAAAGTGTTAACTGCCGCACATAAACAACAGTAACACAAAGAGAATTGCAGATGCGTTACTGGTATTTTAAATAAGAGTAGGCTCTTTTGTTGAAGGTGCCTAAGCCGTTATAATTATTATATCGGTATATATCATTATTAATGTAGTGGCGGCGTAAGTGAATCCACTATCCCTTCTTCTGTGGGTGTCGTAAGAAGCCACAGAGAGAAACTGAAACAGGAGATAGGCACCAATATTTTACAAATTAAATCGTTAAATTTAAAAAAAAATGCGATAACAATCTATGGGGGAGATCTAGGTTCAGCAGTTGACTATTGATAAGCTGTAATGATGATGATGATGTAAAAGAAATCGGCCATGATGGCCACGATTTGCAAGCAAAATGGCAATCGCAGTAGCAGGTGTCTCGCGCCTTCCACTACTCTCCGTCAGTGGTGTAACGTAAACAAGATTGTTATACTGCCATCTGTCGAAAGCCATTAAATCCTAAATAGCATGCAGGCACTGTATCGCTCTCTTGCTGTATAACAGTTGTTTACGGTAGTTCGTATCTTTCTTAACCTGTATATCTGGGGTCACGGCAGTGCCCCCGCCAAGTCCAGCAAATAAGCAGCACAGCCGTACCATACTTTCCTCGAAACAATTCAGGGTATTTTCGACCCCCTATAACTGCGTAGTGGATAAAATGAATTTTCAGTCACCAAGTAGGCAAGTAGAATGAAATTTGAACCAGTAGTTCAAGAATTATAACCAGTCAAAGTTTTATAATTTTGTGACTCACTGACTGACCGATCATCAAAACTCTAAGGCACTTCTAGCAGACATAGAAGCTTCAAATTTAGAATACAATTATAGTTTCGTGTATAAATCAAAGCAAATCTAAAATATTTTTTAATTTCGGTCCAGTTTTCTAGATACACCAACAGCATAAATAACTTTGTAATATCATATAAATGTATAAAATTACAAAGTTACATTGGCAATGAATGAATCAGTGTACTTGTATATGTATAATAGGTGTAGATAGGTACGTTATTGGCATTCAAGAAGTAGAAGGTACCAAAAAGGTAAAAAATTAGGACTATCTTATCTACAAAAAGGAATGAGATGCCATCAAAAACATAACTTGTAAAAAAAAAAAACAAGTGAGCAACTCAGTTCTTCTACTTTAGTTTTTTTCTTTTTAATTTATTTAGTCCCTACTTAAGGCTACTTCTGTTTTAAGTTATTACGTAATTAGCTAACCTAACAACATTTTATAGTGACCATATGAATGTTAAAAATCTTTTATGTTTTAAATATGTAGATTGACTTGGCAATCGCACTAAGCAATCTAATTTAATATAATATGTATTACTTGTGAGATACATTGTGTTTTCATGCGATGGCCAAGTCAATCTATATACTTAAAACATAAAAGATTTTTAACATTGATATGGCCACTATAAAATGCTACTTGGGATCTTTTGAAATTACCATAGGCGTCTCTCAAAATACCAAAGACGCGATGTGATTCTGAGGAGATGAATGTTTACGTAAGAGAAACACCACACGGCATATTAAGTAAAATAAATAAAAATAAAAAACAAAGTTAGACCTGTTGACCAACCCACTGCTGGTCACCGGCCATCTCTTGTTTCTGAGAGAACTAGGAGCCAGTTAATCAAGCTGACAGTGTGCTCACAATACTGCTGCTTGGTCGCTGAGCGCGTGGTAAATCAGTGTGTAAGAAAATTTCTGCTAATAATTTTCATTGTTGTTGAGGGGATCAATCCTCTGAACAGCTACGGTTTTCAAAATATATACATAAATCCGTACTATTATCCATTACAGCCTCTTAAAGTCTCTACTAAACACAGGCCTCTCCTTAGAATGTCTAATAAGGGGGATATTTGCCATAGTAGTCGCGCTTGTCAGGCGGGATTGGCAACTGCAGTTTTTTTTTCTAGTTTTTTTATAGTGAGACGGCAAGTTGAAGGCAACAAACTAAAATATGGGCTAGTGCCCATATTTTAGTTTGTTGCCTTTTACACACACGGGATGATATGGAATTGTGGATATTCTTGCACCGCCACTACACTATCGAATAAGAAAATAATGGGAATAATTATTTTATATAATTGTATTTGCTTTACAAAGCGGATCTGTAAAGTTAATCGAAACGCTTCTATCAAGCACAGGACCAACGAGTTGTGTTAACTGGCCGCCATGTTTGTTTACTTGTAGACAAATGTTCAATTATAAATTGATTAATTAAATCGATGAATTGCGTTCAATGTTGTTGTAGGGATAATTAAACCATTTCCTGTCCCATGAATCATATATGAATATTTCATTTGGCAACTGTTGTGCCTATTTCTTAGACATGGAAACTGTTAAAGCAAATACGATATTATTATCAACGTACTGAAACCGGCTTATTGACAATGAGCAAAAATGGCCGTCTTGTTGACAGATGAGCCAAATCGGTTCCAACTTCCAGTGTGATAAGAACGGGTATTGTACCTCCTTTATAATTCGTTTTATTTTGTTTTCGTTTTCATGTGTATTCGTTTTCAATAGAGAATTCATTAATTGATTTATTGAACCAATCCTAGAAAGGACGTAAACTCGGACTCCATATAAAGTACTTTCTGGGTTTATACATGATGTTCCGCATCTGGTAATTACGTGTAACGGCTCCAAAAAATAGTCAAAAAGCCAATCAAATATTATTTTCTTCAGAGTATTATTTTCTACCTAGGAATCCGTTTGGGTTGGTAACAGCATATTAACAATTTCGGTCGTCGTAGCAGCGTCTGCACTGCACTGTTATCTTATCATCTAATTTAAATTACTTAGAAGTGATTCCAAATCAATTGTAAAATTATTTTTCTGCCCAATAGGAACAAGTATCAAGATAGAAAAAAAAAATTGGCTGAGTTAAAATATATATAATGAGAACGCTTATTTGCTACCAGTCTTAAACTATACTTTGACAGGTAATACCTATCTCTTGTTAAAAACTTCTTAGTTAAATTATTAATATGAATTCAATGAAAGGGGATTGCCCATTGTTCATAGACACTTCGGCCATGGGTGCCCACATATAAAAGCATAATATGGAAATGATAATATGCAATTAAAATAATGAAATGGTTAAGGAATTGGTTTAAAAAAAGTCGGGATTTTTATGATATAAAAGTTTTTATTTTCGCAAATACAGTTTTTTACGACTACTTTTACCAATTTTATTGCTTTTAATTTCTTTAACTTTTAATTCCCGACGTTTCAGGTGCTTTATAGCACCCATGGTCAAGGGGGACTGAGGTGACTGTCATCCTAATGTCAGTATTGGGACATGGAGTACATTCAGCTTTTTATTATTATTTTCAAAGTCCAATCTACGCAGATTGAACTTACTCTATCTTCAAGTCTTGCAGTGGTATGCTTGGGTTTAGTTTTAATTTTATTAATTATAGTGTCCCAAGCAGGTGGTAGTACTCAACCGCCTGTACTGAAATTAGGATATATTTTAATTTCAATAGCCTCACATATCATCCTTGGTAGGAATTAAGGTTCTTTCGCGAGGATTTGTGGTCTATCAAATCTGATGTTATGTCTATCTGGTTGGGGTGACACCCTTGACATACGGTAGTACAGTAGGCATCCGCTCAACTGCGCTCGGCTTCACTCGGTCACTGTGACGTAGACGTGGGACCCGAAGCTTGATTTTGTGCAGAACCTGCTTGACGTGCTGAAGCTCCGCGGCCAGGTGCTTGCTCTCACAGATCCCATATGCTCTCTGTAACAAAGATTTGCTCACGGTAACTAACTGTGAAGGATGATGGTGAGATTCACCGCTTAAATATCAGTTTGTATGGGTCTTTTTTCTATACACAGTGTGACCTATGATGTTGTTAGGATATTGGATAACAAAAACATCTAGGAAAGCTAAGAAATTATTTGCCTCTAATATAATATCATAATTACTGAATGGAATTCGGCAGAGAGAGTGGTAACAATGGATAAAATTCATAGGAACAACATCCTGATTCAATATTTCTCGGGCCATATTCATGAGCCGCTCTAATTTGTTTCTTGGCACTTGCAATAATACCTATATGCATTCATCACTATCTCCTATTCTTACTTTCATCAAATATACAGCAAGTGCAAAACATCCACTATGTTTACTTGACATTTTGGGAACTTAGTATAAATAAAAAAAAACAAACCAAAAAAAAACAAAAAAAACAAAAAAAAAAAAAAAAAAATTGTAACATAAATAATTACCAAAAAAAAAAAAAAAAAAAAAAAAAAAAAAGAAAAAAAAAAAAAAAAAAGTAGTCCAAAAAGAATTAAAAATCGACTGTCTCATTTCTTGGTATTTGATAAAAATTGTCTGGTGTTAGCTAGCTAATGCCATGTTATAAATAGGCTATTATGTTTGTTAGCTTGTGCATATGTTAAAAAATAAAACAACTTCATCATTTCATTCATTCATCAATATCAATTATCAGCACTAGAATTAATAAATAAAAAACTGTTGAACACTTACTTTTAACTGTTGTCACACTATAATGTGATCGACAATCTCACTCCATATGAGTTCTTAAGAATTTATTTGAAAAATAACAAACAAAATAACACAATTGCGACTATTTAGTTGTGAATTCTCTAGTACATTTTTACTTGTTGAATTGTGATTTCATTTTCATTAGCAATTCGCATGACATATTTCCTAGCTGTCAGATTCGATGTTGCCACATAACTAACATAAATACAATGAAAAGATATCGATTTTTATTCGATTAAAAAATAATAATATTTGAGGTGCTTTAAGTTCTACACGCTTTTTAAAACATATTTTCTTTTTTTTTATTTAAATTCCTTTTAAATGTATTTTTAAGAACAGTTAAAATGTGGAGTAGCGTATTGTTATGCTCTAAACAGTTCATGGTAAATCAGCTGAAAATTCACTTGTTTAATTATCATAACATGATTTCATTTTAAATGTATTGTTAAGAACAGATAAGAGTAACAGTTATATTGTGCAGTAGCGTTGTGTTATACTGCATGAAATTCATTGTAAATCAGCTAGTAAATCGCTTATTTAATTATCATAACTGCAGATGTGAAGGCGGTTGTAAACGTTTTCAACCAAGCCGATAACAACGGTTGTTTTTGGCTTCAAATTGATAAAAATCTTTTTTGTGCAATAAGTTTTTCTCTTTCGTAATGAATAAACCACAGAAAGCCCTATAATGTAGATTAGTCCTTTTTTTGAGCTACAAGTAGCTTATTTTTAAGAACCGCAATTACAATTTTGTCCTTTATACAAACACTAGGAAAAACAAAATAACTTTTTGCTGGCGATAATGATAGTAGTATTTTAACTCGATGTAGAATCTATGCTTGTTACTAAGGAGCTCTTCATTGGCTTGCGAGGCCGATTCACATTGTGCCACTTTTTCCAACTTTTAGTTATACATATTTTATTAATTATTTTTTCGTTTAAGTGGAGCTCTCTTATTTTAGATTTGTTACCTATATCTAATACAATCAACCTAAGTAGGTAAAGTGTGTAAATACGATTGTTAAATTGTAAAAATAATAATAGAATTTGATTATCTTAGGTAGATATTTACTTTTATTTATTTAGAAAGTATTAATATCACAAATAATTATTTTAATGAAATAATTTTATCACACAACTAACGCCCTCATTAGTAATGTAATGGTGAAAGAATTTTTAAAATCGGTCAAGTATTTTTCGAGATTAGCTAATAAAAACATATTCATAGAAAGTAGCGCCCTCTATAATAAAATGCATCCTACATTAGATATCTATAATTATATATAACATTATAGTGGTGAAAGTATTTTAAGAGTTTAGCTAAATAAATATATTCGTTGAAAGTAGCGTCGTTTATCATAAAATGCATCGTACCTTTCACAGTCATAATAGAATTGTAATGATGAAAGAATTTTTTTAAATCGGTCAAGTAGTTTTTAAGCACCATTGCAAAAAGCGATTCAGCTTAGCCACCCGCACAGTAAAAACATAACCATCTTTTTTCGTCTGTAGTCGGATAAACAACTGGTAGACCACGGTTGCGTATCGGCTGCTTTGGATAAATATCCGTTGTCAACGGTTGCTTTACACCTATATCATAACATCATAATAATTATCGAAAAGTTATATTAGCATTGTAATAATGACACCATAAATAATCGATTAAAAATGGAATCGATTTTAATGAAATTTGTGATTGGCAACATTTTTTATTTTATCCACAAACTATAGTTCATAAAAGATAGCTTGATCTCTGTGACAGCTGTCAGTAAAAATCACGCCTATGAAGTCCTGAATTTCTTAGTAGTACAGACAGTACCTGTCAATGTCATACTTTATGGGCATACACTAATTAGGTCGGCATGCCCATGAATTATGCATTACTTAATTTTATTTTTATCATTGCAGTACCTTTTTTTTGTGCAAAAATATTCCCATCTTTTTTAGGATAAATGAATACCGCGATTAATGACCTTAAATAAAGATATATTTTTTTAACAAATGCATATTGTTGGGCGTTCCATGACCGAAAATGGGCATCCTTCTTTATCATTATAATTCTTATAATTAAATGTCAAATTTTTATTATTACTACATGTCAGATTATTCATTTTTAAATTTAAACAATATCTTTATTTTCCTGTGCCCACCTATGTTTATATATAGGCAACGTAAATAAAATAATTATAAGCAAGTATAGATTATTAAGATATTCAATATATTTTTTAATAATTGATTCTTGTTCAAATTGCCTCTTCTCCTAACAAAAATAATTAATATACTATAAGGGCAAAATAAACTATTTATCATTAATTTTATTCATAACATATCTGATTGATGCTCCAGGCATTCTGAAATTAATTATCTGTTGCTCTTTTAAACAGTTATTTAATATTCTCAAGTATTTGCCCATGCCATCACTATACACAATAACATTATTGTATTCATTATAATATTCAAATTTGTCTGCTTTGTTATGATACTCTCATAGAGTAAAAGTGAAGAAAATGAGGTATTTAAGAGTGTTGAGTATTGAGGTATTTAAAAATCAAATTTGTCTGCTTTGTTATGGTACTCTCATAGAGTATAAGTGAAGGAAATGAGGTATTTAATAGTGTTGAGTATTAAGGTATATAAAAATCAAATTTGTCTGCTTTGTTATGGTACTCTCATAGAGTGTAGGTAAATATAGGTATAGTTGCTGATTGTCATGTTATTAACACACACTGTCTCTAAAGAAACTGGCACTGAGCGAACCAGATCCAGACTAGCCCCAAGCGACTTCTTTTTACTCCCTCATATATAAATTGCGTTCGTTGCGATTTTTGTAAAATAAGGAGGTAATAAACCTTCGTGAACAATTATTTTGCAGAGAAAAATGCCGAGTGTTATTTGGACGGGTAAGAGAGATGGGAGCATCGCTGGGAGAAGTGCGTAAAGTTACAAAGAGACTATGTAGAAAAATAAAAATAAATTTATAGAAAAAAATACTTCTATCTTTGTTAGGTCGGAAACTTTTCAAACCACCACGTAAAAAAGAACATCTTGAGAAACTGTAGACATATAAAATCCGCCATTTCACTATACAACACGGCAACTTTTTCTGCTTTTTAACGCCAGAAATGAAAAAAATGTCTGTGCTAATTAATTGTGTCCATGTTTCTTTCATTTATCCGACAAAAGCTCATGTGTTCAGGTGTACAAGGAAAAACAAGATCTGTCCAATATAAAGGGACAGATCCAATTAACGATTGTGTGAGCGATTTGATACCCGTAACGGGGAGAAAGGTAAAAAAGGTTGGGTCAAAGAAAGCTAAATTGGAACAAAGTGATTAGTATTGGTCCTATGACGCGTTCTGTGCCACCATTTGCTTCCTTTGGTGAAGTGACAATGATCGGAGACGCGTCTCGCATTTAGTGATTTATTGAAATGTTCTTCTCAAATACATAGATACATCCCACAGCTGGGCACAGGCTTCCTCTCATTACTGAGAGGGTTTTTGGGCAAGGAAGTGTCCGCCGCGCAGCCCCATTACGTGTTGGCGAACTTAACATGTCTTCGAAATATTTTTTTTAATTCCATAGACGTGCAGGTTTCCTCACGATGTTTTCCTTCACCGCCTAGCACGTGGTAAATCTGCACTTAAAATTGCAATTAACAATTTCATTGGTGCCGGCGGGGATCGAACCCGGGTTACTCGCTTTCTGTTATATTTACAGTGAGCGTTAACCATCTGAGATACCACGGCTATAGATACAGTCTATGTTACAATTTTAAAACTGCGAATAGAATTTTTTCCATTGTAGTTACATCTTTACGATTTTTTCGTAGTAGAGACATGCTGCGATCTGTTATGACGCAAAAATCGTACTTTCCGGGCCGACCCATAATATATCCACTTGTAAGATATTTCTTACTTATTTTGTTGTAAATTATTAATAAGCGTTTTGACATAAATAATGTGCAAAATGAAGCACTTATGCCTTCGTTTTGTTTTAGTTGTCTGTAAATATTTATTCATTTTTGTAGATTTTTTTCATAGAATAAGGGCGATTAACCTCATATCGTACCCTGGTCGTTAGAGATGACAGAGGGAAATAAACATGGAGATGGGCAGCAGCGTCTATTTTTTTATAGGATAGGGTGGCAAACGAGCAAACAGTCCACCTGATGCTAAGTGGTTGCTGCGGCCCATAGACATCTACATCTATCCTCGATTACAAATCAAAATGCAGATGCGTTGTCACCCGTAAGGACTAAGATTGATTCTCTTCCTCGTTTCCAGTAAAAAGGGTCTCCGGTTCTCTACGCTCACCATACGAAACACAGCACATTAAGCTACTATTTTACACTGGCATTCTTGTGAGAGCGTGGTCCTTCCCCGGTGGAGCTGACTCATTCGTGCTACAACTATACTACTAATATAACTGCAGCATAACTCTATTACGTATATGATCGTTTCTTCCTAATAAAAAATAAAAAAATAAAAAGCAGTTGCGAATTTCTGTCAAGCGTGGTAACTATGACAAATGTCCTCCGTATGAGGCAATCCATGGATGAGACCTATGTTCAGCAGTGAACTTTTGATAGACTGTAACATAAAGATAACGGTCCCTTATTTATCCCCCTATACTTTACGTTAAGGTTATTATATGATTCGATACGATATTAATAAAAGAATAAACAGCTTAAATAAATTAAGATAATTGTAACAAATTTGCTTTGCAGATAAAAAAGAAAATTAATTCAAATGAAATTACTTTTGTCCCGAACGCAAAGGTAAAAGTTCAATCATACAGGTAGTGGGGATTATCTAATTTTCCCTCTGTTCTAGCGTTTCTTCTGCCTTATTGCTATATTTAGAAAAACTGTGGATAGTGTCTGCCTATGAGGCAATATATCTATGGGGTAAGGGACTATGTTTAGCAGTAAACCGTTGTTAAGCTGTAATATTGAATGATGACGACGAAATACGTACAACATAAAAACACAGACACGTGTAGTGTACGCACACAATCCTAAAGACTGTTGCATCTGACTCTAGAATGGTCATTAAACGTGCAGATATATCAAAATTTTGACATTGGTAAATTAGATACCTACACTTAAACACCAATTAATTAATGGTTTCTTAAATTTACGCGAACACTACACATTGAATAAAACTAAATTTACGGATTTTATCGCGTTTATTTCACTACTTTTACTTATTTTTAATTCCCGACGTTTCGGGTGCTTTACAGCAGTCTGCAGTCTGTGAACATGTTCAAGATCGTCCCCACTATTACATCAGATTTGATAAACCACAAGTCCTCGCAAAAGAACACCGATGGAACACCTACCAAAGATGATACGCGAGGCTATTGAAATTAAAAAAACATCCTAATTTCAATAGAGAAGATGGTTGGGTGCTGCCACCTGCTTGGGATCCTATAATGAACAAAATTAAACACAAACCCAAGCATACCACTGCAAGACTTCAAGATACTGTAAGTTCGTTTTGCGTAAATCGGACCAAAAATTAATATTCAAAAACTGAAGGTAGCCGGGCTAACAATGACATTGGGACGTCAAACATCTCAGTCCCCCCCGTGACCATGGTTGCTGTAAAGCACCCGAAACGTCGGGAATTAAAAATAAGTAAAAGTAGTGAAATAAACGCGATAAAATCCGTAAATTTAGTTTTAACCAATTAATTAACTTTCTGCTGGGAAGTTATGGAATTAGGTAGGTGTATACTGGCCATATAAAATATATATAAATATGTATGGGCCCGCCAAGAGTGACGATTTAAGCTAATCTTCCTCACTATAGAAGGAATATAGTAAGGCTTTTACGAGCTAATAAAGAAAAAATATAATGAATAATGAAAAATGAAAAAATAATGTTACATAGTGACAGTGTCTTATTTGTTTTGTAACACAATACAAAACAAATAAGACATTGTTTGTTTGACAAATTAGAAATTGTTTGTAACACACACAAAAGTCGGCGCTGGCCAGCGCCCGCCACTGAGACCTATCAAGACTATGTTTACCAAATGGCGTCAATGGCAATATGAATTTTATATTTAAACAGGTTGTTTATAGTTATTTTAGTACTAATTTGGTTCTCGTTTCAGTATTAATTAAAAAAAACCCTGTTGATCGCGTTATGTGCGTTATTAGAATCAATATTCAAACGGATAGAGTAACTTTACTTCAGAAAAATCGACCATAGTTTTTTAATTGAATTTAAAAAAAATTTATTTGCAAATTTTATATCGTTTTATTACCTTTTCTTATTCCGGGGATTAAAAGTTATGTCAAATAACTTGCGTTACCTATATGCAAGTCAGTTAGAGATAATAAACTCATGTACAATTTGCAAATAATTATTTTCTTCAATTCAATAAAAAAAGTTATCAAGTTTTCTGAAAAAAAGTTATTTCTTTACGTTTGTACACTGATTCTGTAAATGCAATTAACAGGAACCACAGGCTTTGGTTACATATTGTATATCTCACGGTTCCAGATTTAAAAGAGATACCACCATACACCACACATACCGCCCTCTATTGCCATCATCATCATTACAGCCTTTCATAATTCCACTGCTGAACATAGGCATTCCTCAAGGAATACCACAAAGCATTGCCCTGAGCCACCTGCATCCACCGATTTCCTGCATATCTTACCATGTCGTCACTCCATCTAGTGGGGGTTCACTCTATATTTTACCTACCGGTACGAAGCTGCCGGTTGTAGGGTAGCTATATGACCGGCCCATTGCTGCTTCAGCTTATTAATCCGTTGGGCTATGTCGGTCACATCTCAGTCTATTTTATAAGTTCATCACGCAGAGAAACTTCGAGCATAGCTCTCTTCATAGCTTGCTGAGCGACCTTGAGTATTCTCATACGGCCAGCAGTAAAGGATCGCGACTCAGATTCATATATCATCACTGGCAACAAGTACTTGTTGTACAATCTAGTTTTCAGGTTTTGATATATACCTGACGAGTAGATGTTTCTTAATTTCCCGAACGCTGCTCAGCCGAGTTGAATCCGTCGATTGACCTCTCAATCGAAGTTGGACTTACCTAGGTGGACTATTTGTCCAGGTAGACATTCTCGTCAACAACTTCGAGCTTAGTGCTCCTAACAACTACCGGAGTAGGTGTGACATGAACGTTACACATGATCTTTGTTTTGTCCATGTTCATGTTAACATGTATCCGTTAAGAGGCACTATTTAATTGAGCTTAGGTCCTCCATCGATTCTGCCATAAGGAATATATCGTCTGAAAATCGAAGGTCAGTACTTCTATTGTAAACAAAAATATATTTTTAGCATCTGTCACAGTCGACTTTTACGACTCCCACTGGAAGAAATTAGGTGATGATTTCTCTTCGCCATCATGACATCACATGAATTTATTATAATATAATCATCATTACAGCACTTTACAAGTCCGCAGCTGAACAGGCCTACCCGAAGGAATTCAACAAACACGGTCCTGAGCCACCTGCATCCATGGAATTCTTGCAACTCTTACCAGGTGGTCACTCCTTTAGGGAGAGGTTCTCTGCGGTGTCATGCTACAGAGTGAAGTGACGACCTCGTGTGAGCCACTTGAAAATCTTTTTTAACCACTGGTTATCAGTTCTTCGAACTATATGTCTGGTCCACTGCTATTTCAACTTACTGAGCCCAACGAAGGGCTACGTTAGTTACTCTACTGTAGATATACTCTTATGAAATTCTTGAATTTTTAAAAACTTATTACAGGAGCTACTAACTATTATAAAGGCCCCTAAAATCCTACTATAACACGTACTTATCAATAAAATATTATTAAGGTCGTAATAACAAGAATATTTCAGCTGTGTCGCCAGCCAGACTAGACTTTTGGACTTATAAGTTGTTTAATGACATAAGCAACTAATAAAGACAAAAGTAATTGGAACAAATGCCATAGCAATAATTTTAATAACTAGTAAGTGAGACTTACTGATATGAAAATATTGCTGACTTTGAAAAAACAAGAGTAAGTTCTATATTCATAGAAGGAGGTTCTGTTCATTTTGTATTATGTTACACGGATATCTTCAAGAATCAAGAACTGATTTTATTCACCTTTTTGTTTATTAAATAGGTATTACATATCAATATTCGCCCCCATTCAAAATTGAAAAAAAAATGTCCGCCCTTTACAATGGAAAAATAGCGGATAGTTTTTTTTAAAGTAACTATAAAAACGGCATTCATGGTTGTTATACATTGAGGTTGTGACTTTTCTTCACTCAAAAGGGTCAAAAAACTAATTTCTTAAAAAGTAGGAACTGACATAAAAAGCATAAAATTATTTATAATTTGTGGGCCAAGATAGTGTCGGTCCACCCGGAGACGAATTTATTATTTAGCTTTAATTTTTCTATTTTTTACTGTGTTTGATAAATAAATGTTTTTTTTTTAATTCCAAGAATAAAATGGAATACTGTTTTATCACTATGATTGTTGTAATAAAATACGAAGATAAGTAAAAACTCAAGTTAGGTAGCAAAGAACCTTTGACTATAGTGCTTCGTTTTAAAATGCCAGACAGGGGCCTATCCACAGTAATCTATGGGCCTATCACTTCTATACATTTTATGTTTTAGACGTGTTCATGTTTCAAACATTAAGCCCCAGAGGGCGCATTTTTTCGCTTTGCCCGCCATCTTGAAAACCAATTCAAATTTCAAATTAATTTTCGTTCCTTTTGATATTTGTTTACGTGAATGTGTTCCTTTGCGTGGAATTGTGGATTTTTCGACGATTTTGGCTTGCTTTTTGGACTTCGTACCTTGAATCTTAACGTTACTCACGGACTTCTTTTCGGATTTTGGATTGCCTTAAGACTTGGATTCGGTCGATATTTACCACGGTTGCTGAAAAAAGATGCTGTGTACCTAATTGCAACAAAAACCGTAACTATTTATATCATTATTATTAAAATTATTACAAGGCACAAAATAAAACCTACTTGATATTATTTGTTTAAACATCGCAGTAATTGCAATAACCTGAACATGTACCAGGTCAGTTGTACGTGTTGTTCATAAAGAAATATAAATCATTTTAAGGTACAAAACGGGATGGGTTTACAATTAGGTCGCCTGAATTTGAGGATTCTGTCACTGTGGGGGTAAGTAAGGTCAAGGGGATTTATCTGAAGCACCCCCCCGCGATTTTTGCTGGCGGAGCGGCATCGAAGTATTTTTAATTATTTTTTCAAAATATTTGTAAATGACTAATTAAGTAAATATTCTCACGTTTTTGACGTTACATCTCTCAATGTCATATCGATATATAGTACATCGATCTAGTGAATCGATATTTCACCCTAGGGAATCAAGATAGAATTTTTTTCTGTTTTATTAAGAACTATAAAATTAATTACAATTAGTTGAATGTACCCCAACTCGTAGGGAATAACAGTTTTTCAATTCAATCATTCAATGTTATCTGTATTTTGTACTATTGTAACTTTTCATATTGTAAATATAAACTCTTAACGCAAATCAAAAAAGATCGATTTTTTTTGCGAAATCTGTGTTTAAGGTTTCATTTTTTGTGAATCGATTCATTCAATTTCGATTCGAATCGATTTAAAAATGTGAATAATTAATCGCTAAGCTGGCCATTTTATTGACAGCTTTACGTTATGCAGTCATGCCGTTGTTTCCGAATTTAAGAATTTTAGTGAATAGTGGAATATTTGTGGCGGCGGAATACTGCTAAATATCGCAAAAGATCCTTTTTTACAAATGGTGGCAGCCATAAATTATGTTTATAAATTAAATTAGTTATAAAAGTTAATATTTTGGTGTTATATTGAGTGCAAGTGCGAGCGAAGCGAGCCTGGGACGTGGGGCACCCCGACTCGGACAGGTTAGGTTAGAAAGCGAATAGACCCCGTCATCCCCTTCGTGGTTATTTTTTTATAAACCACTCAGAAGTAGGAGCCCCGAGAAGCGAGGCTCCGTCGTCTGCACCGCGTTAAGTGGCGCGGAGCTTCCGTTCCTCAACTCTCTCTCCCCATAAATCAGGTTAAAATTGTCACAAAAATTACGAAACATAACCTCAAAATGAGATTTTTAAAAATTTATAAAAAAACTAAGCTCGTCTGACAGGAAGGGGAAGTAGGGAGTGACTCTACAAATCCTACCCCTGCCCCCACACCACCTCCACCCTCTAATTCAGGCGACTTAATTGTAAACCTTACCCTACAAAACAAAAGAATAAATTATTTAATTGAAATAATAATAGTTTTTACGGAATTTATCGCGTTTATTTAACTTTTTAAATACCCAACGTTTCGAACGCTTTACAGCACTCATGGTCACGGCCAGGACTGAGATGTTCAACGTCCATATGTCATAGTTAACCGATTAACTTTTGTTCCGATCTATGCAGTATGAACTTATGGTATCTTGAAGTCTTGCAGTTGTATGCTTGGGTTGGGATTTAATTTTATTTATTATAGGATCCCAAGCAGGATTGGTAGCACCCAGCCATCTTCTCTATTGAAATTAGGATGTTTTTTGATTTCAATAGCCTCGCGAATCATCCTTGGAAGGAATCGGTGTTCTTTAGCGAGGATCTGCGGTTTATCAAATCTGATGTAGTGACGGGGGCGATCCTGTACGTGTTCAGTCTGTCTGGGAAGTCTGCAGTCTGTGAGCACTGTGTGACGCAAGCAGAGATGAGAGAGGCAATGGCGCGACTCCGGGCCAAGAACACAGAGCCCGGACCCGACGGAGTTCTTGATCGAGTTCTCGTCCTGGCTATGAAGGAGCTGGAGCCCCAGCTGAGGGGGCTCTTCACGGCATGTCTCGAGCAGGGTCAGCTTCCCAGTGTGTGGAAGGAGGGAAAGCTGGTCCTACTCAGGAAGGAGGGGCGCCCCGCGGACTCACCGTCCGCGTACCGGCCCATAGTGCTGCTCGACGAGGCGGGCAAACTTCTTGAGCGTATCATCGCAGATCGCCTCGTCAGCCACTTGTGCAGAGTGGGGCCGGACCTGGACGAGAACCAGTTTGGGTCGATAGTGGACGTCTCGTTTGCCAGCCCCACTGTCGCCAGCCGAGTCCGCGACTGGCGTGTCGCCGTAGGGGTGGAGACGCTGTCGGACCATCGGTATATCCGGTTCGACGTCTCTGCCCAGACTGCGAGAGGCCGCCATCCAACTACCCCGATTAACGACGGCCCGCGTTGGGCGCTTAAGCGCATCGACAGGGAACTACTCGAGGAAGCTGCCTTAGTCCAGTCCTGGATCTGGGAGTCGGCAACGGACGGTACCGTCGACGTCGAAGCAGTGGCGCTATGGTTTCCCGGGGCGATGACGCAGATCTGTGACGCGTCCATGCCCCGTGTTCGCCAACGGTCCGCAAGGCACCAGGTGTACTGGTGGACCGCCGAGATCGCGCAATTGTGCATAGCGTGCGTTGCGGCCCGACGCCGGTACACCCGATACCGGAGACGGCGTTGACGGGATTCCGCCGAGGAGGACGCGCTGTATGAGATGTACCGCGCGTCTAAGGAGACTCTGTGGCTGGCCATCGGCGACTCGAAGTCGCGTGCCAGGGAGGAGCTGCTGGGGTCCCTAGATCGGGATCCGTGGGGGCGCCCCTACCGTTGGGTACGGGGCAAGTTGCGTTCCTGGGCGCCTCCACTAACGAAAACAATGCAACCCCAGTTGCTAGAGACGGGGGTATCGGTTCTCTTCCCTGAACGAGTGGGACACGTTCCCCCCGGCGATGGATTCGCCCGCAGCCACAGACTCTCCAGAAGAGGAGAGCACCGATGTCCCCAAGGTGACGCAAGCAGAGATGAGAGCGGCCATGGCGCGACTTCGGGCCAAGAACACAGCGCCCGGACCCGACGGAGTTCCTGGTCGAGCTCTCGTCCTGACTCTGAAGGAGCTGGAGCCCCAGCTGAGGGGGCTCTTCACGGCATGTCTCGAGCAGGGTCAGCTTCCCAGTGTGTGGAAGGAGGGAAGGCTGGTCCTACTCAGGAAGGAGGGGCGCCCCGCGGACTCACCGTCCGCGTACCGGCCCATAGTGCTGCTCGACGAGGCGGGCAAACTTCTTGAGCGTATCATCGCAGATCGCCTCGTCAGCCACTTGTGCAGAGTGGGGCCAGACCTGGACGAGAACCAGTTTGGTTTTCGTCGCGGGCGCTCCACCATAGACGCTATTAAGCGCGTGAGGGCCCTGGCAGAGGAGACAGTATCCCGGGGTGGGGTGGTGCTGGCGGTGTCATTAGACATCTCCAACGCCTTCAACACCCTACCCTGGAGTTGTATTCGGGAGGCGCTTAATTACCATCGCGTGCCTCCCTACCTCCGCCGCACAATAGGGGCCTACCTTGAGGAGAGATGCGTCACGTATTGGGGACGTGACAGCGCTGGTCGACGCGTCATGTCGTGCGGTGTTCCGCAGGGATCGGTCTTGGGACCGCTCCTGTGGAACATCGGCTACGACTGGGTGCTGAGAGGTGACGCCGGGCGCTGACTTGACCTGTTACGCGGACGACACGCTCGTCACTGCCCGGGGGAGCTCGCACAGGGAAGCAGCGTTGGTTGCCACGGCTGCGGTTTCACAAGTGGTGAACCGCATCCGGTGCCTGGGCCTGGAGGTGGCCCTTAACAAGTCGGAGGCCATGGCGTTTCATGGCCTTCGACGCGCGCCGCCGCCGGGATCGCACATCGTGGTCGGCGGGGCCCGGATAGCTGTCGAGTCCACCATGAAGTACCTGGGATTGGTGCTCGACAGCCGATGGGAATTTGGGCCCCACTTCCGGCGGCTGGCGCCCAAGCTGATGCGTGCAGCTGGCGCACTTTCAACGCTGCTTCCCAACTTGGGGGGCCCGAGCGCTGCCTGTAGGCGGTTGTACGTGGGAATCGTGCGGTCCATGGCCCTGTATGGGGCCCCTGTATGGGCGATGGACATGACGGCCAGCACTCTCGCCATTCTGCGCAAACCGCAGAGGGCGATGGCCGTCAGAGTCATCCGCGGGTATCGCACGATTTCCTACGAGGCGGCTTGCGTCCTGGCCGGATCCCCGCCCTGGGCCCTAGAGGCGAAAGTACTCGCGTCACTATATCGATGGCGCGAGGAAGAGCGGGGACGGGGCTCGAGGCCGGTGCAGCGACAGATCGCGCTGCGCCGAGAGGAGCTCCATCAGGTCTTGGTGGCGGAATGGCGGCAAAGGCTTCTGCGCCCTACCGCCGGCCTCGCTATCGTCGAGGCGATCCGGCCAGTACTCGATGACTGGCTCGGGAGAAGGCACGGCTCCCTGTCGTTTAGGGTGACGCAGGGGCTGTTGGGGCACGGCTGCTTTGGCAAGTACCTGTACTGTATAGACAGGGAGCCGGACGCTCGGTGCCACCACTGCGTCCATTGCGGGGAGGATACGGCGCAACACACGCTCGCCGAGTGTGTAGCTTGGGAGGAGCTGCGCCATGTCCTCACAAATGAAGTAGGAGGCGATTTGTCGCTGTCGGCCTTGGTGCGGAGTATGGTCGGTAGCGCAGAATCGTGGGATGCAGTGGTGTCCTTCTGTGAGGACGTGATGTCGCAGAAGGAAACTGCGAAACGGGAGAGGGAGATCTCGACTCCCTTCCCTGGCCGCAGAAGGCGCACCGGGTGCAGGAGAAGGGCGGACAACGCCCTTTTCCAGCCCCCATGAATAAGTCCAGGGGCGAGGGACTAGGGGAAGCCCCCGCCCCCCCTTTCGATGGACCCGAGGCGGAGGCACGCGTGGGTGTCGGCGCGCGCCTCTGGGGTGATACAGGGGGTAGTTGAAGACCTCACTACCCCGTGCAGGAGACGAGGCCCGTACAGACCGGGCCAGCACTAGTGTGGGGCTGCGGAAGAATTTGGATTTCCGCGGCCCCGCGCGTGCACGTGCGAGGAGATACCGGGGTGGTTTTAGCCGGTAAGAGTCCGGCACACCCCTCCGCCTGTCCCCAGGCAGAGGCAGTCCATGAGGATTTCCCCCCCGTAAAAAAAAGGTTAGGTTAGGTTATATTAGATATTACTTGCAGGTTCTTTCTACATAGTTGGGACAATAATATAAATAAAATTTAAATATTAAAATATTAAATATTAACTGCCAACTCTATTTCGGATTATTAAAAGTACACTGCCATGCCAGATATTCCTGCTGGTGTTCGTCACACGCGGCGACCTATGATGTCGCGGCAATGCTTTTAACAATATGCGGCACGTGCCAAGGTGGTGCGACACAAAGGCGATAGTATCTCCGCGAATAGACTTTCTACCTAATTTAGTAGCTCCTAAAGTCGGGGCTTTGTTTTTTTATACACTATGTCTTAGAACTTATAAATGTTCTAAAGAAAATGAAATATCATAACTGTATGCTTATTTATATTATGATTTGGACATTATCTTTGAAAGTTAAACTTACTCGTAAATATTTATAGCATTTTTCTATTTCATTATCGTTCCGTAAAAGTTCACAGGGACAAGAATTCGTTCTCCCGTTGCAAGAAGTATTAATCGTCACACTTGGCAGGTGTATTTATGATAGACATTTTTTTAACTTTACCTGTTGCTGGTCTGAATATATTACGTATGACATAAACGAGATTGTTTCACCGCCATCCTTTGGAAGTTATAAGAGTTTCCTGGTATTTCCCATAGGCACCCCTTACGACAACCACGGGACGAAATGTGGTTATGGATTATCTTACGCCGCTATAACACGGTTGAAATTTACTATACAATATAATATAGAATAAACTCACAATACTATCCACATACTGGATGCTTAGTCATCCACCACCGTGTGACTTACTAAAAGTATTATTCCTCGCACGATTGCTCTGTGAAATCGTTTGCCTCCGGTGATTTTTCCGGACTGACACGACTTAGGGACCTTTAACAAACGAGCTCACTTATTTTTAAAAGGCCGGCAATGCTGGGTGGTCGATACTTACCATTAAGTGAACCGCATGCTCGTTTGCTCCCCCTTTTCTAAATAAAAAAAATGTTAAGTAATTTATGGTGTACAAATTACAATATGATATTATATTGAAAAACTTTTACTGTATACTGGTGAAAAGGAATTCTATATTAGTACTCAGTGATGATGACGTATCTGGATTTTACATGAACTGATTGCAATTAAATATACACATAGATTTTACTCCGCGGCGTCATGCTATAGGTTAGTTTAGAACTTTAAGTTCTTGAGCAAATAAAAGTGTATTTACGGCGAACTTGCGACCTATTAGCGAATAGTTTGCAACTACTAGATTTTTAAGAATTAGGGTGATATGCGAGCGAACAGGTCACCTGGTTTCAAGTGGATACTGTGGGCCAGACATACGGCTATTGTCGAATAAGAATCAAAATGCAGATGCGTTGTCATCCCTAAGGATTGTTTATAGCTACAGTATGAGAAGCTAAAGTATGACGCTACCACGTAGAAAAAGCAGTTCTAATGAAAACACAATAAAATACACATTAGATATTATTAACAAGCTTTTGTTAGCTTGACCTGCATAAGCTAAGACCTGTATGTGTTTTTGAAATTCCTCAAACGGTCTGCAGTAAAAAGTAACGTTTGGTTAAAAATATGTACTGGTTTTACAATGGATGAGGATATTGATGGATGCAATGTAGGATGTGCACTAAATGGGGCATCCTCAGGTGAAGTAGACTCTACGGTGTCTGACCGCTAAGTATTGACTTAAACACGTGTCGTGATATCGGAGATGTCTTTTATAGTGTAGTGGTTTAATTTTTAACATCTTTAAAATAATAGATTTTGGCAAAGTAAAAGTGCTTTCATTGTAACGTTTGATATCGAGGGTTCACGCATTTTAAACACACCGTTTCACACTTATTTAATCGTTAATCCCTATCGACGTCAATAAAATTAAATTGGTAGAAATAAATTGGGGTCGTGGAAATAACGAATGCTATCGATGCTAGCTTTCATTAAAGTCTGCGTTAATCTACAGTGAGGGGTTCTGATTCGTTCACTTTAATTGTATCGGAAATTGGAAGAAAGAAATACCTACGCTTAAAATATTTTACCTATATATGTAGGTTATAATCTTTTCAATAAAATAATGGTGTGCAACGAGTAAGTAAGTAGATGCTGTGGCCCATAGACATTTTCATTTATCCTGGATTAAGAATCAAAATGCATATGTATTGTCACCCCTGAAAAATAAAAGTATAGCTTTACCACTACTCTACTCAATTAAATTGCTGAGTCATGTTGGCGAGATTTCAGAATTCATTGCGTCCCTTGCGTGTTTTAAATAGAAGGCACACAAAGTGAAGGCAACATAAAAGATGCAACTGTCAATCTTATTGATAAACCTAACGATTAAGTAAAATCCTCATTACAACGGAAAAGGCCCATATTATAGATTTAGAATTAAATATAGCTTGCAGTAGACATTCTGTAGCTCCATTTTAATATATGATAGCCAGACAAATATTTTAAAACGTTTTACAAGAAGGTAGACCAATCCAAGGGGTCAATCATCTCCTAGACCCAATTATAATGCTTCTGTGGGTATGAGCGCGAGAGTATTACCCGCGCGGATGAGCGTGAGTGAGACATGTATTACTATTATATAGGCGTATATTGACATCTCTCTCTCTCTCTCTCTTACATTTTACTCATATCAAGTAATTTAAAATAGTTAAAAAATCGGCTAAATATTTAAAAAAAAATAGTCGAATAATTAAATATCAACTTTAAAAAAGTACTTGTCTGACCACAATAATTCTAAAATTTTACCTTACACGTTATTTTAATAAACTTGGGGAAACTTAACTTTTTTTTTATAAAAATATAAAAAGCTTGACAACGTATTAATAAATTGATTAAATAACACCAATTTTTCTAATTATTACTTATTGGGAATTAATCTTACAAAAAACAAAATAAAAAAAAAATAATTCTTAAATGTTTCTAGATGTTTTACAGGCTTCTAATGTTTATTTTCATCGTCGTTGTAATTAGACAATTTACCACCGAGCCAATTTTTGAATATCGAAATCGTCATCTCGATCACCAGCATTATCCTTAGGTTTTTTCACTGTAAAAAAACAAGTTAGATAATTAAGCTCTAAAAACTTAAAGAGGTAATAAAAATTATGAGAAACGAAAATAAATTACCTGATTGTTGCTCCAACGATTTTAATCTTATCAGTAACTATAGCAAGTCAGAATTAGTTATTATATCTATGTTTTATTTTAAGTTCATTTTAACAAAAATTTTCTTCAGTTGATCATGACGGACAGTGAGCGTGAAGCCATAAAATCCATCTAGTATTCTTCATATTTACTTCTCAAGAAATAATATACCAATGAGATAAAATGGAGCAGTGCAGCCCTGAATTAACAACGCATCTGCATTTTGATTCTTATCAATATCTTTCTATCAAGAACGTACACAGTGAGCGTGAGTGCATATTCCCATAATAAAGGCGAAAATGTATTGCCATTGCGATATCAAAACACACGTTTTTACAGCAGTGTAAATGTATGGTCGTGTGCCATAAAGAGAAGACAGTAAATTTTTTACGGAATAAGAGTGACAAGCGAGCACACAAACCACTTGATCATAAGTGGCAGGTGTGCCCCACAGGTAAATACTTCTATCCTCGATTAACAATTAGAATGCAGATGCGTTGTCACCCCTGAAGACCAATATGGAATCCCCATTTCCAGTAAAAAGGGTGATCGGTTCTTTACACTCACTATACGAAACACAACAGTAATAACTATATTTAAAAATTTTGTTTGTTTGTTTGTCTGGGTCCGGCTAATCTTCGCAATGGCAGAACGGATTTCAGGAGGATTCTAGGCTATATTTTGAAGCTGCGGTAGGTCATTAATTTAAAATTAATTATAATAATTCTGATTCTGATTATTAATATATAAGAATAAAATTGAATAGTCTGCCTATAATATTTCAATAATACTGAAATATGTTAAGCTGAGAGAGTTATTTATATGTTGTTAAAACTTGAATAAGAATTTTTTAATTTTATCTGTCCGTCTGTTCTTTCTAATATCGGGAATGGCTGTACCCATTGCAATAAATCTTCACAAATAGATAGAGCAATGCCCGGAGTTACGTGAGCTATATTTAATCCAAATTTTTTTTGAATAAACGAAAACTTGGTAAAATAGAATCTCTTTAACTATATTAAATCCAAATAACGCCACTTTAAACTAGTCTCACTACACTAAATTACAGTCGCCAGTGGAAAATAATACGATTTGATTCGCATAATTTCGCGTCATGTTTCATCCGCTGGAAACACGTTTTGAAAGTATGTTTGCGCCTTAAGTTATCTAAAGTCTGTCTTTCTTTGTCAGTCTGGGTTGCTATAAAATAAATAAAAGACATTAGCGACAGGCTCACTAAAGGACACATCGCGAGTGCTTTACCAACGTATTAATCTCAGAAACAGATGGTAGTCTTATTAAATCCACGCACGTTTGCTTCTTAATTAAGAAACGTTTGCGGCAGCCGAATAAGTATCTTCTTTATACAAGTAAATGTACGAGTTGCCTCCTTGCATATTCATAAGTTAAACAATCAAGTTCAACCCCGACGCAATACGACTTTTTGTTTTTAAATTTTGATATTATTTTATAGAATAACGGTGACAAACGAACACAACAGTCCACCTGATGATAAGTGGATGCTGTGGCCCATAGCTGATCCTCAATTAAGAATCAAAATGCAGATGCGTTTTCCCAAATGAGGAATAAGATGGAATGCTTCGTACCCAGTTATATAAAGGCTCTTCGGTTTTCTACACTCACCATACGAAACACAGCTGTATTGAACTGCAATGCGCTGTGAAAATTCTGTGAAAGCGTGGTTCTTCTACGATTGAGCAGACCCATTCGTGCTAAAACTATAATACGGCTTTAGTATGGTTCTACCTCGCATAAGATATAATTTTAGATTATAATTAACACTATTAGTTTAACCTTAGTAGCTATGGAAAAACTTAAAAAACCAACCCGAATCAATTAAACATACTTTACGAGTTTTTAATTTAGTGTTTGATTTAACATAATTTTCTTATCTTCAAACCAAAAGTTGATATTCAAAAACTAAATGATTGAAAAAAGGTTATTGATTATTTAGCTAATTAGTTATGACATCAGGATGTCATGACCTTAGTCTCCCCGTGATCATAAGTGTTGTAAAACAACTGAAACGTCGATAATTAAAATAAGTAAAAAAAATTTTTTGTTAAATTAAACGTGATAAAATCTGTAACATTAGTTGTATTCAATGTGTTGTATTCAATGTGTAGTATTAATGTAAATATAAGAAAACCCTACCGGAATTAAAGTTTTTACTGACTACTTTTCCTTCTTCATCACCGGCCCATAAAAGTGAACTGCTTGGCATGGGCTTCCCCTTGCCTTTATCGTCACAATAGATCTGCGGATTGACGACTACAGTACCAGAATTCTCGCACCTTTGCACTGCCGTCACTCGTTTTTTTTTTAATTTATATACCTAAAGTGTTCATATATATTTTATAACTGCTTTGTACCATTAAATCAATAATGGTTTGTATTGTTACTCACATTCGCAACTAACGCACTGCTTGATAGTAAATAATTAGTAAATTTGTTTAAAAGTAATGAAAAATATACATTGAAAGGTTTGCGTCCCATTTGCAATTCTCACATAGGACGTTACAGAATTGAGAGCCACTGACGAGAGCGCACATAGCTTTATTCTGGGCATAATTATGTTTGGCGTAAACGAGATTTTTATTTTTAATGAATTAAAAATCTATAAATAGAATAAGGGTGACAAGCAAGTGATACATCCCACTTGACAACTAAGTAGTTTCTGTGGCCTGTATGCGTCGTCCACCTCTACTCTCGATTAAGAATCAAAATGCAGATGCGTTGTCACCACTGAGGACTTATGTAGAAGTTGTGGCCATGTAAGGAAAAGGGGAGATATCCCGTCGGGCAAGGTGTTCTGCCCTGGGAGCGACCAACACTCCATGTGATAGTTGAGAGATGTTCTATATATACTATTTGTGATTCGGAATTTTGAAAACGTGTTTTAGGCTTCGGTATGTTTCGCTTGCGGCGCGACGACAGTGCCGCCACATCACCCTCCTGCTCAGACCGCAGGTCGATAGTGCTATGGCGGCGCTGTCGTCGCGCCGCAAGCGAAAACACACCGAAGCCTAAATCACGCTATCAACATTCCGAATCATAAACAGCATATATAGAACATCTCCGAACTATCACACGGAATGTGAGCCGCCCCCCGGGCAGAACACCTTGCCCGGTGGGAGATCTCCCCTTTCCTTCATCGGTCACAGTGGTGACTAACCGACGTGATCTGAACACGCAACCAAAACACCTTCGGAAACTACAACTTCAAGCTTTCGTCATTATCCTCAAGAACCCCTACCATTCACTATTGAGAATCGTCTTCTGCAGTCTTCAGTTCCTGCAAGCCAGTCCAACTTGTCTTCATCTCGACTCACCGCAGATTTATAAGGCAGACTTCTGGCACTTGCTCCGGCACATCGTTCTCACCGGCATCACTTGCCAGTGCGTAGTACGGCATGCATTACACTTCGGCATATCATTCGCACCGGTGTCACTTGCCCTTACGCACACGGCAATCGGACTGCACTATCGACCTCCGGTCTGAGCAGGGGGGTGATGTGGCGGCGCTGTCGTCGAGCCGCAAGCGAAAACACACCGAAGCCTAAATCACGCTATCAACATTCCGAATCATAAACAGCATATATAGAACATCTCCGAACTATCACATGGAGTGTTGGCCGCTCCCCGGGCAGAACACCTTGCCCGGCGGGAGATCTCCCCTTTTCCTTCATCGGCCACAGTGCAACCTCGTTGCCGACGAATGTGCAAGTGTCAGGAGATTGCCTTGTCAGTCTGCGGTGAGTCGAGAAGAAGGCAAGTAATCTGCGAGAGTGCCGTGAAGCAAAGGCGAGCAGTAAGGCTCAGACCCGTGCCGAACACTGTATAGCGCAGAGAGTAGCTTGAAGGAACAGGAAGCATTATTATTCCAGTGCTGCGATGAACCTTGTGAAGCTAATGGCTTGCAGGATATGAAGACTGCAGACGATATCTGCTCGAGAGCGAATTGGTGGGGTATTCTGTGACGATGATGAAGCTTGAAGTTTCCGAAGGTTGTTGGTTGCGCGTTCAGATCATATCGGGTGGTCACCACCGTGGCCGTGTAAGGAAAAGGGGAGATCTCCCGCCAGGCAAGGTGTTCTGCCTGGGGAGCGGTCAACGCTCCATGTGATAGTTCGGAGATGTTCTATATATACTGTTTATTATTCGGAATTTTGAAAGCGTGAATTAGGCTTCGGTGTGTTTCGCTTGCAGCGCGACGACAGCGCCGCCACAAAGTCATATAAGTTTCCGGTAAAATAAAAGTATCCATTCCTCTACAGTCTACACTAACCATTCGAAACTCAGCAGCATTATGTTGCCCTTTCACGCCGGTGTTCTATGAGAGATTACTAAGGAGTACCCGGTCAAGCCGACCCATTCATGCAACAACCATAATATAGTTGCAATATGGCTCTACCAAGAATAAAATTTAACGGTGGTTATCATTGACTTACATATTACTTTGGTGATTATACCATCATATATCAAATACATAATTATATAAACACAGAATTTTGATTTGAGCCCGTAGTTGGTTGATTCGAGTTCTTCGCTGTTGTCTGCGTGAGACTGAAAATCCGCCATGAAATACCACTTTAATATTTGTACATTTTCATTGTAAACTACGGGATTTTTACATACATAAATATGACAACGATAAACATCCAGATCCGGAACAAATATTTGCAGGCCATACTGACTTCGGCTTTACAACTCACTGCTAAGCCACTGTGCCACGAAGCCGTCATTATATCAATTATAAGCCGTCATTATATCAATTATATGATCAGGAAGAGCTTACATTTGGCTATTTCTATATTATATTATGCTATAAACAAGGATGATAGTTATTAGTGTTAAATTATTATCCTTATTCTCTATGTCAAAAGGCGAAATACTCAATGAAAATTAGCTTGCAGTTGCTTTCAACCTCATTAATAATGGCTACGTTTAAAGCTATTGTCGATAATAGGTCTCGTTCTCGGTTCTAAAGTCTAAGACAAATTGCCGCACGGATTAAGTTAATCCAGTCTACGTGATGTATTTAACGTAAGTCTTCTCCTACCTCTCCAATTTTAATGCAGTTAGGAAAATAAAACCAGGAAGCAAAATTGAAGTTTGCGGTGCTAGGATATTTTAAGAAATCGTAAAGCATTACAGTTCGAGACTTCACACTTGTGACCAACTTAAAATGCCAACAGTACGGACATGCTGCAAGAACTTGCCCTGTAACCATCGACACGTATGGCCATTGTGGTAAATTAAGACATCAGTCAGATGCTTGCATTAAGAAAACTGATCTAGCAAAGTGTGCAACATCTCTGCGTTTTAAAAAACCGAGCAATCATAAAACGTTACACAGAGGATAACAGAGTGTATATAATTTTTTTACTAGTATCTACAATTTCCTTTTTAATTTTGTGAATATATCGATAAAGCCGACAATCAATACTGTGAAAAATAGTAAGTTAAAAAGAAAATTATCTGATCTCTTGAGCTACTACGACTCAAGTCATATGGAAACTCTTTGTGAATTCTATTCAAAAATCGAATTGGAAATTGTAACTTGACGTTTCAATTGTTCGAATGATAATTTACAATATCGTGTAAGGAACAGGCTATAACACACAGATTCATATTTACGGAACGTTTATCTGAGGATAAATCATAAACATTTTACAACGTGTACATAGATACATGCTCGTAAACTTGTCGCCGCGATTAACTGCGATGTTGTAACATCATAAGCACCAGATGATTTTCCGAGAACATCCATTTAAACCGTGTTGGCAACGTTTAACCCATCACCTCATTCAGTTCCGGGTTATTCAATCACTCTATTTAAATTATTAAAAATTAAATCACTTTATTGTCCTGTATGTGATGTCAAAAGCGACTATGGAATGTGTGGAAAAGATATGGCAATATATATTCAACATAGGCGTAAATATATGGCCAACTACACTCCTGAAATTCCCCTGGTATCTCTGTTGTTCATGGGTGGTGGTTGACATATATTAGATAAGCGGCATGCTCGTTTGCCCTCTCTTCTATAATAATACCTAGATCGGTAACGGAAACAGTGTCAATGGGGAAAAATGTGTGCTTCTGCGATGGTCAGATTGTCCAAGCCTATTTATTAAGGCAAATCAAAGTTAATACTAAGTGCAGTAGCATTGCTTTTGCGTTTCAGTTGTGTTTAGGCTGTGATTCCATCTTTAGAAGTGATAACGAATACGAAGCTGGAACTTTCTATTGTTTCATGATGACCGACAAAACCTAACGGATTAGTAAGCTAAAGTGGCAATGAGCCGAACACATAGCTCGAAGAATCGACAACCGTTGGGGAAAAAGATTTTCAAGTGGCAGCATAGTATCGGTAGGCGAAGTGTGGGGTGGTCCCCCACTAGGTGGAGCGCCTTACTGGTAAGACATGCACGAATTTGATGGTTAAGGGCCGTGCTTTCCGGTATTGCTTGGGAGAGACCTATGTTGACAGAAAACTTGTTAAGGGTTGTGAATGAATGACAAAAAGAATGATTAAAAATGTCCACACCCATTTTAACACCCGGTGGGTTGTTCATTCATATGTTACTTTTTTTAAAGTAATGGAGACAAACGAACTTTTTTATATATGAGTGAACGAGTTTAGCAAGTGTTATGAAATTATAAATTCTCTTTCAAACTGCGTTATTATAATTTCAAAATATGAAACGCGGCTTTTTACGGCAAATCGTAAAAATGCAAATTTTAATTTATACCTTGTTCACTTTGTTACAGCGGGGTCATAGAAGTAATGTCTCCATTTCATTTCATGAATGTTTCACAGAATACAAGCAGAAGCAGCTTAATGATGCTGTGTTTCGTATAGTGAGTATGAAGATCTGGAGACCTTTTTTACTGAAACTGAGGCATTCCACCTTAGTCCTCACAGTTGACAGCGCATCTGCATTTTGATTCTTAATCGAGGATATATGTAGGCGTTTACGGGCCACAGCAATCACTTACCATCAGGTGGACTGTGTGCTGGTTTGTTACCCTAATCCTATTAAAAAAATAACCGCTCATGTATATGTGTAATAAAATCGTCATTAAAATAGGTTTATAAATGACGAAGATATCGGGTAAAATACATACAATAATATGCAGTGATTTCAGAACCTCCTCCTTTTTTGATGTTGGGTTTTAAGAAGAAGAAACACTGAGTATAGCTCTATTTGTAGCTTGCTGAGTGTCAATGAACGTTCTCCTACGGCCAGCAATGATGGATCACGTTTCGGTTCCGTAAGTAATCACTGGAAACACACGGGTTTAACACTTTTATTTTAAGGTATTGAGGTATTTGGGACAAGAAGTTTTCTTGCAATTTCCCAAACGTGATTTTGCCGAGTTGCATTTTTCGGTTTTATTTTTGCTGAAAGTTGGACTTATCTAATCGAACATTTCATCTCAGGCACGCGTACTTAGAAACAACTTAGAGCGTAGGGTTCCCAACAACGGCTATAGATTCACATTGGAGTTTCTCTGCGTAGTAAAACCTGGCGATCATATTTGCAAAAGAATGACAGTAACTGAAAAAGTCTAGCGGAATAGTAAGCAGAAGTAATATAGCTCAACAAGTGGCAGCCTTGTGTGCCTTGTTGTGGCACAGTGTTGGACAGCATTCCACTGGATGGGAATGACCTGATAAGCCATGCAGTGAGTCGAAGGATCTCAGTGGGTCAAAACTGTTCTTTCTGGCAATGTAAGGATGAGATCTATGTTTAGCAGTGTACTTGTGATGAGTTGTATATGACAAAAGTAGTAAAAGAATTTACTTATATTCAATATAAAAAGCGCAAGTCCGGCCATGCATGGAGTATTACTGCCCTTTACCCCTACCTCTAACCCTTTTATGGTTGGTGCTGCGAAATATCCCCCCAGTGGCCTTCGATTTAATGGAAAAGCGTGCTGAAAGGCTTATTGGTGACATCAATATGGTTAGAATCAATCTCAACAGCCTCGAGCACAAGCGCAAAGTAGCCAGTTTTTACAGGATACGTTTCGGAGCGTGTGCGCATGAGTTGCATGACTTAATTCCTTCTTCTCCATTCCACCTATACACCACCAGACTCTCGGCTGATGTTCATCATCTTTTTGTTGACTTACCACGCATTCTAACCAAACGGTTTGCTTTTTCTTTCATAATGCGTACAGCAAAAGGGTGGAGTAATCTTCCCACATCAGTCTTTCCTTTGTAATGTGGGTCACAAGACAAGAGTGATATAGGCTTATGTTAAGCTAAGTCAGAGTGCTTAACCCTTCAATCACTAAAACTTATATTTAGAGACTACTTTTCTATGAAGAAGTTTGGCATTATAAAATCTATACAAAATTTTGTATCCTGTGGTCTAAACAAAAGTCAGTTTTTTTTCTTCATTACAAAAAGATTTTATTGTATTTTGATACAAAAAAGAACATATCAAGCGGATATCGGCAGCGTGAAAATAACAATTATTTCTATATATAACTCGAAGTTATTTACGTAAAAAGATAAAATATATTCACACGAAAATTTTTATAACAAATTTATTATAAACACTATAGTAAACACTAATAAAATATTACAATAATCCAAAAATCAACACAACAACATCCCAATGAAAATAGCGTACGTAATGAACGTAGAATATAATTTAATATCCATAGACTAACTGCTTTTTTATTCCACTAGAGGATAAAAAATTTCATATTGATTCTATAATACCAAATATCTTCATAGAAAAGTAGTCTCTAGACATAAGTTATTATGGGTTAAAATGCTGTGGGTGGGTGCGGTCAAATTTGACCTCTTGAATTTTGACGGAATATCGAAGCGGTCAAATTTGGACGCTTGGTGTTTGAGAGGTTAACCATCTTTTTGCTGCTTCACCACTTATCATCAGGTTGGATAGAAGTCAGGCACTGGTTTATTATAGTATAAAAACGATTACTTTTACCAAAAACGAAACAGTATTCATTCGTTTTAAATTAGCGTTTTAACAAAGGAATGCATTAGTTAATAATGTCCCGCCCGTAACACAGCAGGGACATTTAATCGCACGTGTGTATCTAGAATTCTATAATAATAATGGAATGCAGGTGATTATTGATCAGCTAGTAAATACATTGCACCCTGCGGCTAACGAAGCGTGCGATCGTTTACAACAATACGCTATAAATTCGAAATTATTCGGTAATGGCGGATCATTTGTTTGTAGCTAATTATTATGAATTTAGTCGCGGCCCATTAGGTTATTAGGGATTATAGTTGCTAAGGCCGCTAATTGGTACTGGGTAAAGTAAAGTTGTTTGCTATTTTAATTTTATAGAATTGGGATGACAAACGAGCACACGGTCCACCTTATAGTAAGTGGATGTTATGGCCTAGATAAATCTACATGTGTATTTGATGAAATATTAAATTTAGGCGCGTTGTCTTTCCTGAGGAATAAGATTTATTGCCTCATTTCAAGTAAAAGGGGTATCTGGTTCTTTACACTCAGCATACGAAACACAGCAGCGTTTAACTGCTGTTTAACGTTACACAGTATCACCTTATGTTAAAAGTTGCGTTAAAACGAAATATATGCCCTAGCCCTAGTGGATTATCTAAAAATTTCTTTTGCAAATTTTTACTCGTTTATTATTTTCTTCTAGGCGGTGCAAGAGGTTGTACTAAGTGAACAATACAGATTGGAAGAACAAAGGGAAATAAAACAGACAGACAGCCGCATCTACCGGAAAATAAGTTAAAATTCAAATTGCGGCTTTTATATGTACGATTTAATATACGTTTTAATATGAAACTACGCCTATTTGTGCTGCAGCTATAATATTTTGAATTTTATTTAAACTAAAAATTTTATTCTACTTTTACGTATTTTATCGTGTTTAATTCAACTTGTTTTGAGCTCCCGACGTTTAGGAGCACCCACGGTCATGATTACTGAGGTCAGCCATGAGGGGGGGGGGTAGCTGGATGTGAGTTTCGGTCACGGCGACCACTCTTAAAGGAGAACAACTACGGGAGGGTAACTCGACACGACCGGAGAGAGATAACCCCAACTGATTATAGGCCCGACCCAGGGTTCGAATTCGGGACCTCATGGTCAGCAACCGCATTTACCACTAGATCAACGAAGCCTCTGCTAGCGTTGTACCATTGTTCTACCACGTACAAATGGTTGGTTTGATCTTACGAGTATAGAAAATTATGTTGATTAGGTTTCCGACCAATGGCACGCTTAATCGTATTTAGTGGTTAATATGCCGCATCAGTGACAATTCATTGCGGTTTTAATAAACGATAATGGTGGACGATTTTACCATTCGAAATACAAAAAAGGTTATATATTTCTGCTATTTCCACTACATTTTATACCCAATTTATGATTATTGTGAGGATTAGCTGCAGATGTTGGAAACATATACTAAAATCTATAAAGATCTTTTTAAAAAATTTAATATTCTAACCGTTACAACGAAATTCATTTTGGATTATATTATTCATGTAAGAAACTATTTCAGTACCTTTAATAAAATGAGTTATGACCATAATTTCAACACGCGCAATAAATCTAAGTTTCAAAGTAAAGGCTTCGTAAAATCGGAGGCTCATTTTTGGCTAGATGTACAACTAGTTTTCAACAAGATTCCCTGTAATATTAATGACTTGACTATGTATAAATGCAAGGTGTGAATATAAAAAGCATGTTAATGATAAAAATAGTTAAAGTTATAACCTACAAACGTCCCACTGCTGGGCACAGGCCTCCTCTCATTTCTGAGAGGGTTTTATGGCCAGGAAATATCTGCCGCACTGCCCCTTTGCGTGTTGGCAAACTTCACATGGATTTGAATTTTTTTTTCTCAAACATGCAGGTGTCCTCACAATGTTTCCTTCACTGCCGACACGTGGTAAATGAGCTCTTGCAATTGTAATTAACAATTTCATTGGTGCCGGTGGGGATTGAACCCGTATTGCTCGCGTACTGTGAAAACAACACCGAGCGTTTAGCACCTGAGCTACCAAGCCCCAAGATGATGAAAGGATAGTATTATAAATTAGATAATTAAATAAACATGAGAACGAGATAAATTTTACTGAAAGTCAACGGATCTTTACCCGAATTAAAAAATGAGGATTACAATTCGATAAGTATAGACAGATAGAAGTAAGTATAGATAGACAGTTTTTTTTTTAAATTATTGTTTTTTTGAAAGAAATTTCTATTTAGTGAAAGATTTTAAGATCTTGATTTAAAATTGCACTGTGCTCAAAATTTAAAATTCCTCAGTCCAGATTCAGTTGAACAGTATCTTGTCGCAGATTTTTAATAATTTCCCGCTATGAGGTTATAATAGGTCAGGGAAAAAGTTTCTTCATATTTTATGAACGAATGAATATACTTTTTTTTTAACAAATTTACAAAGAATATAACAAAGAGCAGGTTACCTGTACAATTTGGCAGCCTTATCGCTACATAGCGATCTCTTCCAAGCAACCAAATTTTGTATACAAATTCAAGACATTTTTTTGAAATTTTAATTAGTTTTAAATATATGTGTCATATTTAGTACGTTCAGTAGTGACATAAACACCTTGCTGTAGAAATCTTAGGACTTTTGATTAAATATTATGCGAAAAGTAGTTTTGATAGTCCTCTTTTGGTGTTAAACCTAATACTAAAACGTTGTTTATTTTGCTAAGATTTTTTTAACTAAATGTCGGTACCCAAATTAATAATGCATAATGGTGTAATTTTGTTTTTCACAAAACTTTCTTGTTTTAAGGCAAAGAGATTTCATATATATATATATATATATATATATATATATATATATATATATATATATATATACTATAGAGCGGACATTGGGAACATTTACACACAAAAGCTGTGACCACGCTCATGTATTACACCCTCTAGCGAAATATAGTAATACTACACTGAATATATATTTAGAAAACATTTTAGCTATTTCCCACTAGGTGACGCTACTAAACATAAGGTAAAAATCCGTTGTAGGCACATCGTTAATCACTAACATATTTGTAAATAAATAGTGACGTTACTGGATAACAGAGGGCACTTATTACATACATAATTTTTCTTTTTTCTAGAACAATCTTGAAATAATAAAATTTAAAAATTATTTGGTAAATACACATTATTCTTACGATAATAAACCGAAATCACGTTCATTTTTTGCTCCATATCGTGACTTACAATACTTTAATGCACAACCGGGCATATTTTCTTTAAAAATATTTTTTAAATTGAATAAAACTATTATTTACGGATTTTATCGCGTTTAATTACTTTAATTTATTTTTATAATAATAGTTTTATTCAATGTGTAATTTTCGCGTAAATTTAAGAAATCGTTATATTTTTTAAATTTATGAAAAGAATGCGTCTTGGCCTTTTGACGATGTCACTTAGGCTAAATGACAAAAATAAGTCAAAAATTACAGACGACAATTTTGTTACTGATGTCCGGTCTATTACTAATACTACCTATTTAAATGTCTTTGTTTGCAGGTAAATTAAATTATAAGAGAAAATCAAAAGCCACTCGAGTACAAACGAAATTGTTTTTAACTTTGACGGTACTCATTTTATTTCACTTACCTTGATATGTTTTTTTATTTCATGAGTTGTAATCAATAAGGACAAAATTAAATGATAAAATTGTAAATATTGTGCAATATTTAATTACCGAGGAAAGTTAAAAGTTTCTTCGTATTTTATGTACAAATTCAAGGCATTTTTTTTACTTTCAGACTTTTCAAATGGGTTAGAACTATTTTGTGGTCAATTCTCAATTCCTCGGCTATATCGTAACTACTAATATGCCGATCTTGCTTCACTTTTTCAAAAATGGAATCGACTTTATCCGTGAGGGCGACTATGGTAAGCTGCATTTTTGAAATCAAAATTCCCTGACTGAAGACGCTTGAATCAACTTTGTGCTACTATAACTGACACTGCATTAGGTCCATAAACGTCAAAAGTTTTTTTCGCGGCTTGAGTTGCATTTTCCCTTTTTTAAATAAAACTTCAAAATGTATCGAATTTCTTCGTTAGATTACTCATTTTGATGAACAGGAAGACACATAAGAAATGACGGAAAAGTGTTTTTTACTTTTTATTTTCTTAATGTCTTTTATGCATTGATATTGAAACCAGCCAGATACAAACAGTAAAACCAAAGAGATTTTTCTCGATTAAATACAAGCAAAATACGAAGAAATTTTTTCCCGACATATTAAAACATTTTTTCACCACGTTCAATACCATCTCTTCTTTTGGACATGATTTACTCGTGAATTTATACGATGTAAAGAAAGTCTTAATCTTGGTAGAGCTATGCTGCAGCTTTATTATAGTTGTAGCTTGAATGGGTCGGCTCGAGAGGGGAAGGACCACGCTCTCACAAATTAACAGCGTAAAATAGCAGCTCAGTGCTGCTGTGTTTCGCATGAGTGTAGGGAACTAGGCATCCTTTTTCATGGAAACGAGGCCATCCATTTACTCTAAAGTGGACTGTGTACTCGTTTGTCACCCTTATTCTATAAAATAGTTGGTCTTGTTTCATACTCGTAACTTGTTAGAATATCGTATGTGCCAAATAAACATATTGCTTTCTTTATTTAAATTTTTTTTTATTACTTCAAATCTTATTGATCTTTTAATGTTTATTTGTAATATTACATTTCCTTCATATGTCTATAAAGTTTTATAACAAGAATAGCGCGAGATGAAAGAATAACATTTTTGCAATGAAAAGGCGTCGATGGGTTGTTTTACGATTGGCAGTAAATCGCGGTAATTTGAGGCGGACGCGGACCGACTCACGAACGGCTATAAAAATGAACTGTGACTAATGGTGACAAATTGGAGAGATTCGTAATATTTGTTTTTAAAATATTTCTGATTTCTTATAAGATCATATATATATATATATATATATATATATATATATATATATATATATATATATATATATATATATATATATATATATATAATATATATTCGTATGTACTACCTACTGGTAGTTGTTGGGAGCACTAAGCTTGAAGTTGTTGACGATTATGTTTACCTGGAACAAACAGTCTGGCTAAGTAAATCCAACTTAGATCGAGAGGGCAATCTACGGATTCAACTCGGTTGGGCAGCGTTCGAGAAATTACGACAAATCTTCTCGTCAGATATATCTCAAAACTTGAAAATAAGATTGCACAACCAGTTCATGTACAATCAGTTAGTGATGAATTATAGATCGCAGATGTGATCCTTCGCTACTTACCGCATGAGTCAGCTCGAGGCCGCTGTTTCTCTGCGTAATAAACTTCAAAAGGAAGATATCACCAGTGTAACAAGAGTTACCGGCATAACCCAACGGATTAGTAAGCTAAAATGGCAATGGGCCGGCCATATAGCTCGAAGATCCGACAACCGTCGGGGTAAAAAGTTTATCAAGTAGCAGCCTCGTACCGGTAGGCGAAGTGTTGGGTAGCCCCACACTAGATGGAGTGAGGACTTGGGAAGATGTGCAGGAAATCGATGGATGCACGTGGCTCAGGACCGTGCTTTGTGGCATTCTTTGGGGGAGATCTTACCTCAGCAGTGGATTTGTGAGGGGCTTTAATGACGATTGATGATGATGATGTATAGTAGTAGACTTTGATGATGATGATGATTTCTCTTAATAGGCTATGTAATTGAGCCTCTTAAAACTAAATGTTATTTTATTATATTACACGTTATATATTAGTTAGGCCTATGTATATGTATCATGTATGAATATAATATAATTTGTCATACAGTTTTTACCCATTTCCAGAGGTATTAAGAACCTACGAAAATACAACAATTTCATACAATGTCATGAAATTGACTATCGTCACAGCTCAAAAGCTTGTTGTTTGAGTGTTCAAACTTTAATATCATTTTAATTTAGGTAAAACATGTAATTTTTTATCAGGGTTCCAATGAGTTATTTTTTTAAATTATTGTTTATTTTAAATGTTTTGATCTTTAAAATTCATTTTAAGTTTTATAACTTTCTATTTTATTATTTTTCAATATAAAAATAAAATGAGGACACATATACACGTTACACTACTGAGCACAGGCTTCCTCTCGTTTCTTAGACACTGTAGCCTTAGTCACATCCTGTGTGACTAACGTTACACATGCATTCTCATAACTGAAGACTACGATAGAATGCTTTCCTCCATTTATTTGTACTGGCTCTCTATTACCTTAAGCTGCAACACAGCATCACTGTTATTTGCTTCCAGATATAGACAAGAAGGTGATACTTACCCATTCAGAACAGGAGATCTCCAATTTATAAATGCTGTATTTAGTATTTAATGTGTAATTCTAACGTAAATATAAGATATCATTATGTTTATTACTAAAGTAAAAAAAATCAATAACCGTTAACGGATTCCAAATTCAGATTGTACTTTTTGTGAACAACCATTTTTATGATAGGCGTGCAGAGTGCTCTAATTTTTCAAGCAATAAATTCTTTCATCGTTACAGCCATCTCGTAAAGTTGTTATCCTGTGACTTTATGTCGGGAGTAAAACCTCAGCCATTAAACGAGGACGCGGCGTTGCGAACACGTAGTCGTAACAATGAGATTGGAGATTGTGTAAAATATATAGTTTGTATTTTGTTTCATTTATCTGTCAAGAAATCCTCAGTAGCAGCCGGGTGTGCGGAGGTTGGCGATGTCTTACGCCCGAGCCCTGGTAGAGCCACGCTGCAGCTAGTTATGGTTGTAGCACGAATGGATCGGCTTGACCACAGTAACACAGGGTAAAACGTCTCGCCAATATTGGTTTTTAAATTTTTCTGTCAAGAAATTCTCAATAATAGCCGGGAGTCTAGAGGTTGGCGGTGATTCAATCCAGTGCCTCGGAAATCACGTAAAGTTAGCCCTGCGCCTGATCTCTCTCCAGATTGCCGTTCCATCGGAATATGAGAGTGAGGGAATAGTGAGTGCAGCCTGTAACTGTACACGCTCTCTATAACTTTCAGTCCAGAACGCAGCAGTACAAACACTGTTATTTGGCGACAGAAATAGGTATGTTAGTGCTGTGGCGGCGCTGTCGTCGCGCCACAAGTGAAACACATCGAAGCCTAAATCGGGCTATCAAAGTTCCGAAGTAAAAACAGTAATTAGAACAGCTCCACTAGTAGTAGTAAACCCGAACAGTCTAGATGGTCGTAGATAGAAAAGAACGCCTGCCACCTAAGAAACGGGCTTGATTAGTCAAATACATCAAAAAATTAATCGAACTGGGAAGAGAATCGAGTTTTCTTACCAATTTCTTATGCGATAAGGGCTTTAGTATTTAATTATAACAGCGTTTTAAAACATTTGAGATATAAAAAATAGGTTCATTTCATTATTTTACGTCAGTTAATTAAGATAGTTTAAAGTGGTAATATGTGTACTACCTATGTACGGAAAAATAGTACCTACCTTAGGGATAATAACAATGCACTCTCATTTCTAAAATACTAGAATAAAAAGTTATTCTAACTAAAACTAAGAATAGAAAATGTAGGTCTGATGTGTTTAGACAATTGGTACTGAATATTTAAAATGTATCGTCTCATCCAAGAGTGCGAGATGGTGTGTGAAATTTTACTTAGTTCACACTTGCGAGATTACGACACCCACAGTGCCAAAAGGGTCGATTTGTTTTCTTAACTGCATATTGGCGCAGCTATGCGACTGGTATTCAAGAAAATTGGACCTCAACCAAAATTGAATATAAATATTTTAAGCTCGTGCCGTACGACTACTTACTTTTCTATACACCTTAATTGCATGTAAGATTTCAATCCATTTTCTTTTTTCAAGAAGTACTCAACATGTCGAATTTGTAACAGTGAATTAAACAGTATAACAAAAAACTTTGCCGACTGCAAAGATCTAAAAGAGTGAAACAATTGCCACATTATAGCTTCAGTAGTCGATGCATCGAGATACATTAAATAGATGTACTAAAACCCCGACTTCAGAAGATATTGTGCGTAAATTATTATAGTACATGAAAACATTTTATGTTTTGAATATTTTGAGCGTATCAAGGAATACGAAAACTCGAGGTAATAACTCAAATGTCGTCTAAATACCTGAACAACAACTTTCTTCCCAAATAATAAAAATGGGAGGCCTATGTTCAGCAGTGGACTTGTGAAGGGCTGTAATGATGATGATGATGAATCTAGACTACTACTAATAACTAGAATGACAACACAATAGTTACATTACAAACTAGCAGGAAATACGTCGCTGGCGGCATTTTGTGGTTGTGGTCGGTGGCCCGTGTCCGGCCAGGCTTAGTCGGTATAGGCTCAGCTAATAGCTCCGTGCTTTAACACAATGCGCTTAGTGACAGCGTTGATTTTCGAAACGTATATCGTAGGTTTATTGATAAATGAAGTTGAAAATGTTAAACGCTCTCAAAAAAACTTGAATAATAAACGTCATGCGAAGCAGGAAAAAACTGCAGAAGAAAGTCTGTGAAGTAGTTGTTCCTAATTGGGATTGGCTAAGTAACCATGAATAAAATGAAACAAAACAACCAACTTCTTTCCCACTTCTTTTCCGCGATTATATTTGTTAAAATGTATACAGAACAGTTTCTAAAGTATGTATTCTACTTAAAATAACACACAGTTGACGAAGATATCGGGTAGGATGCATACAAAAGAAAGAATTACCTCATAATTTTTCAAGTCAGCTTAAAGTAAAAACGTCGGTCATTTCTAATAGGGTTATCTAACTGGACTTCACATCAAGTCCATGAATTATTTTATTCATTTAGCCAACCTATAACTATAAAAACTCTATAACTGATTTTTTTGGCCCGACTTTAACTCATGATCAGCAGTTTTGTTTAGAAACATTAGACCAATGAGGCAGTATGTTTTTATAGGATATTGTGATAATCGAGCACACAGTCCAGCTGATGGTAAGTGGTTTCTATTGCCTATAGACATCTACATCTATCCTCGATTACGAAATAATATGCAGATGCGTCGTCACACGCGAGGACTAAGATAGAATGCCTCGTCTCCAGGAAAAAAGGTCCACCATACGAAACACAGCTGCTATTTTACGTTGGTATTCTGTGAAAGCGTGGTCCTTCCCCGGTAGAGTCGACTATACTAACTATACTACTGATATAACTGCAGCAAGGCTTCACCGCGTAAATAATTATATTAAATAATATGTTAGACTAGTAATACTAAAATAAAAACTGCCCTCTTTTAAACTGCAATGCCAATACAACAATAATGCCATTGCCAATACAACAAATAAAGCGACAGTAGCCTAATGGCAGGGCGCGGACCGCGAACTCAAAAAGGTCGTGGGTTCGAATCTGCCATTCGAATACTGGCATGAACCACTCGTAACACAAGCAATTTAAGCTTACCACGAGTGGTTAAGGGGAATATTAATAACGTTTATAGCATTGTTAACATTCTTTAAAAAAATGCGCCCCATAATCACTTGATAATATTTAATGTTTCATGTGACATGGTAATTTTCATGCAGATTGGGAGTGGGGATCTTTAAGAAAAGAGCTTACTCCTTTCTAAAGGGCCAGCAACGTACCTGCAATTACTCTGGTGTTGCGGATGCTTATGGGCGGCGGTAGTCATTTAACATCAGGTGAACCGTCTGTTTGCTTGCCCCCTCTTCTATAAAAAAACCCGTTACTGTTACGGCATACTAAAGCCCACTGCTAAACATAGACTACTCAATAGATTTCCTCAAAGAGGGGATTTTTACTATAGGTGCCCCGCTTGGCAAGAGGGTTGGCAACCATAATTTTTTTGTCGTTGTGATTTCTTAAATTTACGCAAATACTACACATTGAATAAAACTACTTATACGGATTTTATCGCGTTTAGTTTAATGATTTCTTATATTTACGCGTACAGTAAACATTGATTAAAACTACTTTAACGTAATTTATAGCGTTTAATTGGAATTATTTTTAATTCCCGACGTTTCGGGTGCTTTCCAGTACCCATGGTCACGGGGGACTGAGATGACTGACGTCCCGATGTCAATGTTAAACCCGGAGTACCTTCAGCTTTTTTAATTATTGTTTATCGTCCGATCTATGCAAAATGAACTGTGTTTTGAAGTCTTGCAGTGTTATGCTTGGGTTTAGTTGTGATTTTATTGGTTATAGGGTTCCAAGTAGGTGGTAGTACCCAGCTTCCTTCTCTATTGAAATTAGGATTATAGCCTTTTCATAAACCGGCTTGTTCGGGAGGCTGGAAGTCGTCGAGTGTATTCGTGTGCGAGACTAAATTCGTAATGACTCGCGAAAACGGCACATAGATTACCTCACAATTACCACCTCTTAATACATATTGGTTACCACAATTTCTTATTTCCTAGTTGCTATGAAGAAGGCGCTACGGCATCTCCTGGCTTGTTTCTCCCTGTTGCCTCTTACGCCACCCACGAGATGAAATGGAGTAGTGGATATTAGTGGACATACTACTCTTAGTAGTTAGGGAGAGTTGTTAAAATAGCAAATGAATATATATATATATATATATATATATCTATCTAAACTCTATTACCTGCTTACACATTAGTCGCCCATTCAGCACTAACTGATCATGATACCGTGTTATTATTTCTCGCAAGCAAAATGCCCAAAATAGCGGTGAAAAAAACAACGACGCGCATTAACTATGATCAATTGACTGACGACATGAAAATAATCGACTTTGGTGAAGTATATAATACCCAAGATCCTCATGTAGCAGCAGAATTAATGATAAGTCTTATCAAACAGGCGGTCGAAAAAAACACTAAAGTCGTGAAAGTAGCAAACCGTAAAAAAATCGTTAAGCCATGGATAACTCCTGGCCTTTTACGCTGTATTCGACACAGAGATAACTTACACAAAAAAATCAAAGAAGTCGCCAGATAACGAAGTCTTAAAAATATCTTTTACTAGGTACAGAAACTATTGTAATAAGTTGTTAAAAAAAATTAAACTGGAATATGAAAAAAATGAATTAAAAAAAGCTAATAATAATCCTAAGCAACTCTGGGGAGCAATAAACAACATAACAAACAGAGCGAAAAAGAAAGAGAATTCATCCCATCACTTATTAACTCTATCATCTTCTCCGGAGCTATCTGTTAATTTAGTTAATGATTTTTTCGCTAACGTAGGTAAAAATCTTGCGGAAAAGATATTGGTTGGACTGACAGAGACAACAAAAAAAGCTTTTAACAACAACTCGCAGTCCATGGTATTGTTAGCAACGGATGAGGACGAGGTTGCAAGGTTAATAATATCTCTCCGTAACGACTGTGCTGTGGGTTGGGATGGAATATCCTCTCATCTCCTTAAAATGCATATTAATGTAGTTGTCCCACCCCCTGACATATATCTGCAATCTTGCTCTCACAACCGGAAAATTCCCCAAAGCTTTTAAAAAGTCGATTATACACCCGATTTATAAGGGTGGGGACAGAGATCGTGCCGATAACTATAGACCTATAGCCGTGCTCTCTGCCTTGTCCAAAATACTTGAACGCATAATGAACAACAGGCTCGTAAACTATTTGGAAAAATATAACTTACTATCGCCCTCACAATATGGTTTTAGGTCAGGCAAATCTACGTCCGATGCGATTCATGACCTCACAAATTATATTGTTACAAACTTGGACAATGGGCAGAAAGTTCTCGGTATTTTTCTAGATCTTTCCAAAGCTTTCGACACGGTTTCTGTACCCATACTTTTACGTAGGATGGAGAGTATGGGAATTAGAGGTACTCAACTGCGACTTTTTGAAGACTACTTGAGTGGACGTACTCAGCGCGTTCAGGTGGATAAGTTCGTCAGTGCCGAATGCACAACTACCTATGGAACGCCCCAGGGCAGCGTACTTTCTCCAACCTTATTTCTAATATATATTAACGAACTGGGTATGCTCACACTTCCTAAAGGGCGAATCATAAGTTTTGCAGATGATACTGTCCTCCTTTTTTAGTGCAAGTACATGGCAAGAAGTCTATGTGTACGCCCAGTTGGGCTACAACACTGTCTCAAATTGGCTTCGAAATAACGTTCTGACACTGAACATAGATAAAACATGTTATGTCCCGTTCAGATTAAAAAACAAAACATTAACCACATCATCTCTATCACATACCATCGTAAGTCACTCGTGTTGCAATCCACTCAATAATGCAGACACCTGCACACAACTACGTCAAGCTGACAGAGTAAAATATCTAGGAGTTATTATCGATAGCACTCTACGTTTTCATGAACACATTAATACACTTAATAGCAGGTTGCGTAAATTAATATATGTATTTAAAACTCTGAGAGACGCGGCAGATGATAAACTAAAGAAATCCGTATATTTTGCCTTGGCCCAATCTCTATTAACATATGGTATTACGTCCTGGGGCGGTGCTCCAAAATCAATAATGCTCCAATTGGAGAGAACGCAGAGAGCCATCTTAAAAGTCTCGTTTTCGCTGCCGTATCACTATCCTACAGAGCTCCTATATAAAGAGTTGAAAATATTAACTGTACGGCAACTTTTTATACAACGAACCTTACTGAAACAACATGCTCTATTAAAATACAATCCCTCACTCTCCCGAGGGAAAAGGCGTTTTAACCCCGTGGACCGCACTCATATAACTCTATCCACCAAACTATCTAAACGTTTCTTTTGTCACCTCGGAGGTTTTCTATACAATAAAATCAATAAAATTATCTCTATATTTAACGTCAATAAGACTACATGCAAAAGTAAAATAACTATCTGGCTACAAGAATTAAATTATGATAACACTGAAAAGCTACTCACTAATCCTAACTAATTACTATCCGTACTAAAGTTAAATACTAACCCAATCCTAAATTTAATTTCTATCCCAGTTACTACTACACTACTAACAAACAAAAGCACGCACACACACACACACGCGCACGCACGCACTCCACACACACACACACACACACACACACACACACACACACACACACACACACACACACACACAGACTAATACTAGCACCAGATTTAAATATATATTAAATACTAGTTAAGTAAAAGAAGGTACATTATGTAAATTACAAATATGGTACATGTACATGGTAAAAGTATTGTAATTAGAACCATAGGGCGGAGACCTGGTGGCCTGAAATACAGGCGTAAAGCCTAGCTTAGGCACCAGTCTCCCACAGTATAACATTAAGGTGTAATATTCTAATATTATGTACAATAATTCTATAATATTGTGGTGAGAAAATAAATCATTTATTATTATTATTATTATTATTATACTATTTTTGAAGTCAGCTTAAAGTAAAAACCTCGGTCATTTCTAATAGGGTTATCGAGCAATTAAATTGCTGAGCACGTCTAGTGCGCGTTACTGGACTTCACATCAAGTCCATAAAATATTTTATTTATTTAGCCAACCTATAACTATAAAAACTCTATAACTGATTTTCTTGGCCAGACTTTGACACATGATCAGCAGTTCCGTTTAGAAACATTAGACCAACGAGGCAGTATGTTTTTTTTAATAGGATATTTTGACAAACGAGCTCACGGTCCACGTGTCCTGATGGTAAATGGTTGCTATTGCCCATAGACATCTACATCTATCCTCGATTACGAAACAATATGCAGATGCGTTGTTGCACGCGAGGACTAAGACAGAAGGCCGTTACGAAACACAGTTTACATACGAAACACAGTTGCTATTTTACGCTGGTATTCTGTGAGAGCGTGGTCCTTCCGCGGTATAGCTAACTATACTACTGATATAACTGCAGCATGGCTTCACCACGTAACTAATTATATGAAATAATATGTTGAACTAGTAATGCTAAAATAAAAACTACCCTCTTTTAAACTGTAATGCCAATACGCCCCGTATTCACTTGATTATATTTAATGTTTCTAGTGACATGCTAATATGTTAACCGTTACTGTTACAGCATACTAAAGTCCAATGCTAAACATAGGCCTACCCTACAGATTTCTATTAGAACATTCTACAAGCCGCCAAAGATTAGTCAGTTCTTACCATCCGTCAAGTGTCACATTCCTCTACAAGATGCAGGAGTGTACAAGTTTGATTGTGAATATGGTCTCTCTTATAGAGTGCAAACAAACAGATCAATTAGAACCCACGTGAAAGAACATATAGCCGATGTGAAGCATCAACGTTCCGGGAAGTCTGCAGTTTGTGATCATATCCTAGACGGCCTCGACCATTACATTAGATTTGATAGATCACAAGCCCTCGCGAAAGAACATCGATTCCTACCAAGGATGATACGTGAGGCTATTGAAATTAAAAGACATCCTAATTTCAACAGAGAAGGTGGCTAGGTCTGCTTGGGAAGAAGGCATCTGCTTGGAATATAGGATTATATTAACAAAATTAAATTCCAACGCAAGCATACCGCTGCAAGTCTTCAGGATACTGTAAGCTCATTCTGCGTCGATCGGACCAAAAATTAATATTCAAAAACTGAAGGTAGCCGGGATAACTATGACATTGGGACGTCAAACATCTCAGTCCCTCCGTGACCATGGGTGCTATAAAGTACTCGAAACTTTGGGGACGAAAAAATAGATTACCTAATTAAACGCGATAAAATCTGTATAAATAGTATATTTTAATTTTTTTGTCATTATTATCCATCCATCCATCTCCTGATTTATTTCTCTTTGACGCCTCTTATGTCACCTACGGGATAATATGCAATAGTCGATATTCTTACTCCGCCACTACATACCATCTTACCGTATACATAGCTAAAGTGTACAGAAGAGATAATTCAGCTATGAATAGAGGTAGACACAGGTGGTACTACCAATGTGATTTTGATGTTGCTGGTAAGTATGATTAATTGGCTCTATATGTAGAATGTTTCAATTATAATAAATAAATAATAAATATGAACTGATCGTCATTAAAAATATTACGTACTGCTAAAAATTGAAGGCGAATCAGAACTAATTTATTGCTTTCTGTTACAGTTACTCTTTTGTCAATTGCCTGCGCTGGAGCGCAAAAAGAGGTAAAATTTCTGCCTGGTAATTCCTAAACGTCGGATATCATTATAGATTTTTTCATAACATAGGGTCAGCATTAAATTAATAAGGTGAACCTGAACGTTCGAACTAAAATTATAGATAATAAACAAGCATTGTACATGGTATCACATAAAAGGTTTAGCACATTCCAAGTAAGTATAATTTGTATGTCAGATATTAACTATGAATTTTTCGTTTTTATGACATAAGTTAACGTTATTTTATTTCATTTATTTATATTTTATTTCTACTAATCAAAATAATCAACCATGCAATCGATGCAGCTTTGCTAACGCGGTGTCAGGTTATTGATGCCCTTCTTGAAGAAATTAGCTGGACAGAGGCAACAAATTCTTCAAAGGCATTTAATACTGCCTCTCGGGTATGGAATTTTTCTCCCGCCATGAGGTTATCCAAATTCTGGAAAAAGTAGATGTCTGAAGCTGTAACGAATTACACCAGCGCTATACCACCAAACAGTAACCACCACTTTTTAGGGATAAATTTACGTTTAGGGCATTGTTTAGGTGTAATTTACGTTTAGGTGAACAACCAGGAGCTAACGAACTTCCTAAGCGCTTGCGATTGTCGAACAGAATCCATCGCCAATCACAAGCGCTCAGCAAATTAGTTATCGAAAGGTCACGGGGATCACAAAAAATACTGGAAGGTTAATTCCTAATTGTATTTTTACTACAAAATTTTACTAATGCCTATTCCTATTCCTACGGAAGATATTCGATTCTTCTTACAAAAGGACGAGTTGATTATAAAAAACATGATTTAGAAATAAACAACCTAAATGACAACTTACGTATTCTAGTTACATACCAAGAAACTAATATAAGAACAAACCGGGAAAAATTTCATTATGTCACGTCAAAAATTTGCTCCAGTGGGAGTTGAGAAAATATAATATCCCTGAATACTTCCCATGTCAAAAAAATTCCGAGAAAGAAGTTTAAGAGAAAAACCTAATAACAGAATATACGTTCCAAAATGTAAATTGATGCTCTTCCAAAAAAATTCATACTTAATGGCGATTAAAATCTTTAAGTCTTTACCCGAAGGGTTTACATTTCCCAATGACAAAGTAAAAAACAAACTTCGTGAATGGCTTTTACTTAATTGTTTCTATACTGTTAATGAGTATCTTGATCACAAAAATTAAAACAAATTACATTTTTAAATATCTGAATCTAAAAATGCTTGAATTTTTTGCTGTGAGTTTATAAAGGACTTCGATTTTCCGTATATAATATTTAATCTTTGACTTCGATATTTATAGAATAATTATTAGTTATTTATTTTTACTGTTTTACATATGAACATTTATATTTTGACGTTTGTAAACGATTGAGTGACATTGTTTTTGGTATAATTAATCTTCTGACATTTATTTTATTATAAATTGGACATTTTTATATTATAGATATTAATAAGTTAAATTCATCAATAATGGAAAAAATTGTTATATCCATTAGTCAAAATTTGCACGCCTCGATACGGCAGAATGATAGGAACTTTTATGTTTTAATAATACTCTTACGGTTGTCTCTGTTTTAATACCGGTACGAGGCTGCCACTCGAGAACCTTTTCTCCCCAATGGTTGTCGGTTCTTTGAGCTATATGGCCGGCCCATTGCTACTTCAGCTTACTAATCCGTTGGGCTATATCGGTCACTCTGGTTCTACTGCGGATATCAACATTTTTAAGTTTAATACGCAGTGAAACTCCGAGCATAGCCCTCTCCATTGCTCGATGAGCGACTTTCAGCGTCCTCATACGGCCAGCAGTGAAGGACCACGTCTCGGTTCCGTAGGTCATCACTGGCAACACGCACTGGTTGTATAACTTAGTTTTCGGGTTTTGAGGTATACCTGACGAGAAGATGTATCGTAATTTCCCGAACGCTGCCCAGCCGTGTTGAATCCGTCGATTGACCTCTTGGTCAAAGTTGGACTTACCTAGTCGGACTATTTGTCCCAGGTAAACGTACTCGTCAACAATTTCGCTTAGTGCTCCCAACAACTACCGGCATAGGTGTGACATGGACATTAAACATGATCTTTGTTTTGTCCATGTTCATCTTAAGACCTATCCGTTGCGGGCACTATTGAGGCCATTAAGCATAGTTCTTAAGCCCTACACATCGTCCAGCGATGGAAACTCCCCACTAGATGGAGTGACGACATGGTAAGACATGCAGTAAGTCGAGGACGCAGGTGGCTCAGGACCGTGCTTTGTGGCATACCTTGGGGGAGGCTTATGTTCAGCAGAGGACTTGTGAAGGGCTGTAATGATGATGATGATGATGATGAATACTCTTGAAATATCTACCTAGATTCTATGCAAATAAATAATTATGAATTATGAAATAATTATGAATAATGAATTATAAGTCAGGTAGAGAACCGCTTTACAATGTTATTATTGCAAAACTAAAATATTGAATCAGAAGAGACAATCAGAATTTATAACAATTACAAAGTCATTCCATCCTTTTTTTTAGATACCACTACATAAGTATGTTTTCCTGTAATAACAAGGACAAAAATCCAGACCCAAAACAATTATTTGTGGTTCATACAAATACTAGCGGGATTCGTAACCGCAGCCCCTTAGCGCCGCAACATTAATGTCAAGCCGTGCCGCCAACACCATGATCGAATCTTCATAATTTCTATTGACACGGGTAAGGTAGTAAAAGAGTGTTTGACATTATTTTGAGGATTTCACAACGATATCTAACGCTTTATAGAGTAATGTTGACAAACGAACTTTTAAGACATAAATCTATTCTCGAATAACAGTAAAGTTACATACGTAAAATCGCAGCTTAATGCTGCTGTACATATATAAAAGCAAAGGAGTATGGGTAGATGTTATATATGTGTTTTATAGACTACACAAAAGCATTCGATTCTTTACAATTCGAAGCTATATGGACATCACTTATACAACAAGGTGTCAATCAGAAATATTAATTAATTATTAAGAGTATATATACAATATGTCTCGCTAAAGTGCGCCTAGAACAGGAAGGTACAGAATTTCCTATACAAAAAGGAGTAAGGCAGGAAGACCCTATCTCCCCGAAGTTATTTTCAGCGGTGCTGGAATCTATTTTCAGACGTCTAAATTGGGAAAAGAAAGGAATACAGGTAGATGGAGAACTACTGAACCATTTGCGTTTCGCGGACGACATAGTGGTCTTCGCAGAAAGCGCTACTGAATTGGTGAATATGGTGTTCGAACTAGCAATGGAAAGTAAAAAGGTGGGATTGTCAATGAACACGATGAAAACCAAGATTTTAACCAACGGACTACCTCAGGATATTGGAATAGCAAATGAAAATATTGAATATGTAAAGGAATATGTATATTTAGGACAGCTAGTGTCATTCGTAAACAATACAGAAAAAGAAATAGAAAGAAGGATAACTATAGCCTGGAAGAAATACTGGGGATTGAAATAAATAATGAAAAATAAAGATATTAGTATAAATATAAAGAAAAAACTCTACGAAGTAGCGATATTGCCATGCCTGACATATGGCTGCCAGACGTGGTCACAGAGAAAAGAAGACGAAGAAAAAATTGCTATATATCAAAGTAAAATGGAAAGAAGCATGCTTGGTATAAAAATATCAGATAAGGTTAATAACGTCCACATCAGGAAAAAAACGAAAATAATATATGTAAGAAAAAAGAACAAGACTACGGAAATGGCACTGGGCAGGACACATCTGTAGAATGAATGATAACTGATGGACCAAGCGTTTAACAGAATGGATACCAAGAGACACAAAAAAGAAAAAAAGGGAGACCTAGTAAAAGGTGGAGAGATATATTTAATCAGAAATGTGGTCCGCTATGGATGCGAGTGGCTCGGGATAGAGATATGTGGAAAGGTTTAGGAGAGGCCTATGCCGCAGAGGCGACTACTACTAACATTAACTAAGTCATATTTATACATACATTTTTATACATACATTTTTATACATACATTATTATACGTAAAAAAAATACATATTAACTATTCTCTACTATTATTACCTACATTAATCATAAGTCAAGTTTGTATTGTAGTAGAAATAAAGGCTATTTTATTTATTTTATTTATATCGTATAATGAGTGTTGAGAACCAGAGACCCTTTTCTCAGGAAACGAGGCATCCCAGCGAGGTTTCCCGAGAGAAATGTGTATTTTTAATGTTTTTTTAATATGAGTGGTATAAGAGTGACAGCGATAGAACAAATTTTACGGATTTTAGCGCGTTTAATGTTTTCTTATATTTAAATATACAAAAAAGTGAACGCGAAGTTTTAGTATTTTTTATATCCCTGCGTTTCGTGTCTTTTTCCGCACCCATAGATAGTCACGGGTGAACTGAGATGATTGACATCCCGATCTTAAAATTAACCCGGAGTACAATCAGATTTTTAATTATTAATTTTGGTAGGCCGTTAATTAAATATAAGTAAAAATTAAACACTTTTAAATCCACAAAACTAGTTTTATTCTATGTGTAGGGTACGCGTAAACATGGGCAATCATTATGACATCGAAATCCGCTTTTTGATTCTTAATAGATAAGGTAGGTGTGATGATGGACGTAGGTGTCAAAGGGCCACAGCAACCACTTACCATCAGGTGGAATGTGCACTTGTTTGTCACCTTGATCCTACAAAAAATGCGTTCTCCTCCTAAATTAAGAAGATACAATGTTTTTTTTTTCACATTAGTTTCATTGAAAAAGGTCTCCAGTGGTACACTGACCACGCAATACATCAATATTAGGTTGCTATTTTACGCTGGAATTCTGTGAGATCGTGGTCCTTCCCTGATCAACACGACCCATTAGTACTGCAAACATATAAATGAAGCGTGGCTATGTAATATTCTATCGTATTCTGTTGACATATGAGAAAATATTGTTTTTCTAGTTCGTCCTCGCTGGTTGTTCAAAGCAAGTTTGGCTTTTCGATTATATTTTCTCCATTTTGCCTCTCTTCAGATAACTCCATTCAATTATTATAAATGTAGATACAAGCGTAAAGTAGCGTTATAAAAGAACATCTTTTACAAATAAGCTTGTCGAGTGAGCAGGGAAAATGACCGTAGACATATAAATCTATCCTCGATTATGAATCAAATTTCAGATGCATTGTCACCATTGAAGTGGATGGGAACACAGGAAAGGTGCTGTTTTGTCACTTATCATAATGTCCTGAAATACAGCAGAGTCATAGTCAAAAGTGTGCGTATAATATAATGAACCCTCAAAACAAAAATTTTTATAGAAGTGAATGAGAATATGAGTAAATAAGGTCATGTTACTTGTAGCTCCCGAGTTTGTTACCAAGCTTGGCATGCGTTTATCTCGGTTTTTATTATTAATTTCTTATGAAAAAGATGCTGTTGCCTTTCTTGCTGTCTTCTCTTGCACACCCACGTGATAACTTGAGGTAGTGAATTTTCTTACGTCATCAAGTACGCGTAACAAATTCTTGTTTTTAATATAAATTTAAAAAGAATTCTCATCCCTTAGAGCGGTAATCTCTTTTTTTTCTTCTTCCATAATTATTAGTGTTGTTATATGATCTATCATAATCATATAATATATGAGATCATCTACATAGATGGTATTAATATTTTACAATTTCTCTCAATGTCACCGAAAAAGTTATCCCCGAAATGAAATTTTACAAGTCAGGGACTTTTCAATTTTCGATGCAATTTATTTTCACGTGCTTTTTATTATAGTAATATTTTTTAAGAATCACAGTCGTACACCTGATGATTAGATATCACTGCTACCTGGACTGCATGGACGTCTGAAGCTAGGTGCTGACAAACGTTTACAGTTGTGTCGTAATTATTTAGGACGGTATTTCGACCGTTATAAATTGGGTCACATGTTATAATGATAACTTTTTCAAAGCGTTACCCTCACATCAGCGTTTTCTCCTATGTTGTGGAGGCAGCTTACAAACATAAATTTCAAAAGGACACACATTCAGACCGGGAAAAATTATTCGTAGAACATATAAATACTTAATCCGTGCGGGATTCGAACCCAAGGCCCTCAACGCCGCAACTAATTAGCACGAACCCCCCCACCCCGGGGGGCCGAACTTTGGGAAAAGTAAAAAAAAAAAAACAAAAAAAAAAAAAATTAAAAAAAAAATTAAATAAAAAACCCTTTTAATTTTTGCTTTTACTCCAAAAAAAAAACCCCCCCCAAAAAAAAACAACCCCCCACCCCCCCCCAACTAAGCCGCTGAGCCACGACGCCGTCAAATGATGATAATTATTTATTTACGTGAAATATGAGGTCATAGTCGTACATTTTATTAATAATCAGGCAAATTGTCGTATTTAGCCTGCTTTATATTCTGTTCACAGCAAACAGTAGTGGGAAACCAGATCAGCTTTAGGTGATTTTTTTTTTCAAATTGGAACTCAATAATGCTTTGCTGCAAAATTTGCTAAACAGATGTCATAGGTAAAAGAACCCCCATCACTTAATACATAAAAATACATTTTTTATAAAATAAGAGTAACAAACGAGCACACAGTCCACGTGACGGTAAGTGGATGCTTTGGCCCAAATAAGAATAAAATGCAAACGCATCTGCGTTGTCAGCCCTGAGGACTGAGATGGAGTGCCTCTTTTTCAGTAAAAAGGGTCTTCGGTCACACTCACCATACGAACTATAGCAGCACTAAGTTGCTATTTCACTGGACTGTAAAATCCTATAACACTTTAATTCTATATTAAAATATATCCCACAACTTAACACAGGCCTTTCCTTATTTCCGAGTGGAATCGTGTGATAATTTCTGCGAGTTGTTTTAAATAAAGTATTGGATTACGTCGCGTAAGCAGCGACATACACATCCTTTGAAATACGATTGGCGTGAAAACAAAGTAATTTAATATAAAATATTGTCCGCTTTGTCGCACACTTTCACGACCCCTTGCAAATTTGTTTCCTCGCATTTTACCTTATTTTGTATCTTATATTACACAGACATCAAGTATAACAAGTATAAAGGGGGAGGTCCATGATATCTATACGTCATGCTTATGATATTTTATAATTTATTAGCGATAGCACGGGTGATTCATACATCTCGACACCAGTGCCACCTACCGGGTTCAGAAACAGAAACAGAAACTCTTTTATTCAATGTAGATTATAACAATACTTATTGAAAGTCAATTTTTTCATTTACCACTGGTACGCAAAAAAACCTCTGTCCTAGGAATAACCAGCAAGAAACCCAGCGGGACTATTTTTTTCCAAATAATAGCTTACAATCATGTTTACAATTAACAACACAACACAAATTAGAAATAGCTTGGTAGCGATCACCCTTCCCGGGGGGTTATTGTCATCCATAAATTCCTTAATATTTGATTAAAACTACTTTTACGGAACCGTATTTTTACTTTTTACTTTTTTTCCCTTAATATTGTAATAACCCTTTTTATACAAACTTAGTTTAATAAAATTTGCGTATGACAAATTTTGTATATTTTCTGGGATTTTGTTGTAAAAGCGTATACATCGCCCCAAGAATGAATTACTGACTCGGTGGAGTCGAGTAACTGGTACAATTCTATCCATCCCGGGATCCACTCAAACAATCATAATTTTTTTATCAAAATCAATCCAGCTGTTTAGGAGGAGTTCAGTGGCCAATACATAATAAAGATGATTAAAAGCTACATACTCCACTTCGATGTTGCTATGCCCTTGCAGGGTGTCACATGTATGAATGACATGACTTTTACGGTTACCGTTAGAGCATATTAAAGTATACTGGTGAACATAGACCTCTTCCATAGATTGCTTCATAGGGGGGATATTTGCCACAGTTGCCACGCTTGGCAAGCGGGTTGGCAGCCGCAGTTTTTTATTTTTAGTCGTTATTACTAAGACGCTGCTGCCCACCCGATTTATAACCGCGTTTCGTCTCTTATCGCGCCACGGTGATATGGGGTATTAGATATTCTTACATCGCTACTACCCGGTATTATGACATGCTTACAGCTTAATAAAAGCTATAAAATCCTACAAAATTTGAAAAATAAAACGAAACTTATTTGCAGCTTTTAGATAAAAGTTCCTGTGAAATTAAAATAATGTTCACTTACTACGCCGGCATGCGATGCGGCTGGGCTTGCACTTCCACTATGCACATTTGAATTCACAAAACTATATTTCCCTTTTTAAAAGTTGCATCAATTCATTTTAACAACTCGCAGAATTATGGGTTTAAAATTTCGGTGAAAATAAGAGTGAGTGAAAACTGTTTTGTTTTTTTATATAAAATATATGTTTTAAATTAATTTTACAATATTTAACTTGCTTTATGGGGATAAATTTAAGGTTCAATATTTGTAATCAATTTTGAAGCACTTGCTGACATCCATTTTAGCTGAAATTTGGCAAACTTATGTAACTTCAATGATAATGTAATAAAGTGTTCCACCAACCAAGAAGATCTGACGCTGGTTCTAGGAACGTATATAACGTATATACGTATATAAAAGAACGTATATATGTGTTCTTAAGTTTATGCCTATAAAATTTCTAATTCTTTTTATAATTTAAAATCATGGACTTACGTAACACTAATTTTATTTACAACAGTTTTTATCCGGTTTTTAATACTTCGCCTTTTTGTAAATCTGCCTTATTAGCACTAAAGACTAATATCTACTTAATAATAATAAATATAAATACTTGCCGAATAGTAGGTTTGATTAATTGACTCCTACAATATATAAATAAATAAGCAGATAGATAGATTGCGATAGAGTAAAACAAACCAGGAGATGGACTAGAGTGTTTTTTTAATAATAGCTCAAAAATAAAAAATAAAATTCGTTGGTCAACCCACCCGCTACGCCGCTACGCGTGAATTGTGGCAACGCTTCAGTCAATCCCTCTATGTAGCAATGTATGGAAGCGGCCTATGTTCAACAGTGGACTCTTGATACGCTGTAACGGAAACTTTGTCGGACTTATTGTATTGTATCTGTTGACTGCCTCGTTGGTCTAGTGGTTGTAGTTGTGCGATTGCTGATCATGAGGTCCTGGGTTTGAATCCCGGGTCTTTGTCCAAAAAATTAATTATCGAGTTTTTCCGTCAAGAAATTCTCAGTAATTGCCCGGAGTCAGAAAGTTGGCGGTGTCTCACCTCCGTGCCTCGGAAAGCACGTAAAGCCGTTCGTCCTGCGCCTGATCTCTCTCCGGTCGTGTCGGTTTACCGTCCCATCGGATTATGAGAGTTAGGGAAGAGAGAGTGAACCTGTGCTTGCCCATACACTTGGGCACTATAATCCTGTCCTGCGCCGATATCTAGCCTCCGTTGAGGCAGGCCGCCGTGGTTGATATTCGGTCTGGAGGACATTATTATTATTGTATCAGTTATGAAAAAGCAGGTGAGTTCGTATAAAGGGAACATCAGTGCCAACATAAAAACGCATAAACAATGCTATTGTACAATTCCAGTTCGCCATCTCTATGGCACTTGAGACAAAGGGATAAACTTCGAATTGAATGAAACACGAACATCGCGTTAGTGGAATATATCTCAAGTTGGTCCGGAGCGTCGCGTGCAAAGGACGTATTGTAACCGTTAGTTAAAGCTAACGATGAAATTGGAAATGTAAATTTGAGGCTCGCTACGGAAAGGTAATTTTCTCTGTCCATTCATCCTTCTATCCATTACAGTCGTTGGAAGTAATTCCCATACATTTCCTTATAGGGAGGATTTGGCCATAGTTGCTACGTTGGCAGGTAAGTTGGCATCCGAATTTTTTTATTATTTTGAGTTGTTTACACGACTCGCGATTACAAAATTGCTCGGGGAGGCACGTGTTCATCGGTGAACTTATGAAGGGCTGTAATAAAGATGATGATGATGATTTTAAAGCATTTTTTAGTATTGTAATGCTACTGCTGCTCGTTGATATTTGCAACATACTATAAACAAAAGAGGCCACATATGCATTGTTATCCTTGAGGACCACGCCTACGTGATAGAGTCACGCTGCAGTTATCTAATGGTTGTAGCGGGAATAGGTCGGTGCGACCGGGATTGAACTAAGTTCAATTTTTATATTTTTTATTTTCTTATTTCGTTATGGAATGTAAATTTGCGTTAATACATACACATTCGTATGTTTACATATACAGGCTGCCCAGAAACCGACATCAAGCCGAAAACAGGTGATAGGCCAAGTCTGTAGTTAATAGAAGATAAAATAAAAATTTTAATACTTTTTAAAAATAATAGGAATTTTGAAAAAAAATTGGAAGTCTTCTGGTGTGGTAGTTTTTTTAACTCCCGTTACAAAAAAACTTTTTTCTTTTCAAATGTTATTTTTACTATGCAATTCTGAATAACGCTTCAATGCTTCGCTGCATTTTACACCTCAGATTATAAAGTCATATGCTTTTCAGCACTCATGGCCGCGGAAGGGTTTGAATTGTTTGATGTCCCAATGTCATAGTTAACCATCGGTAGTTCCGGATTAAAAATTATTAATTTTTAGTCAAATCTACGCTGTATGAACTTATAGTATCATGAAGTCTTCCAGTTGTGTGCTTAGGTTGGGATTTAATTTTATATATATACGATCCCAAGTAGATGATAGCACCCAGCTATGTTCTCTGTTTAAATAAGTATGTTTTTTGATTTGATTCAATAACCTCGCGAATTATCCTTGGAAGGAATCGGTTTTCTTTAGGGAGGATTTATGGTCTGTCAAATCTGATATAGTGACGGGGGCGATTCTGTACGTGTTCACAACTGCAGATTTCAAAATTAATAGTTTTTAATCTTGAGGTAGCCGTGGTTAACTATGACATTGATAATGACGGATACAGATGCTTGTCAACATTAAGGATTAAGATGGATTGCCATACAGCCTTTAGAATGGGACACAAATACAAGCACTGGTTATGATTACTAAGCAATAATTATTTAATAAGGGTTATCAAACTGCCAAAGAGTTTTTATACTTAATTGCTTAAAATATTATATTGTAAACAATATTTAGAAATGTCCCGCCAGGTTTCTGGCTGGTTTTTCCTAGGACAGAGATATAATTTTCGAACCAGTGGTAAAGCTAAATATTAGATAAAAAACTGGCCAAGTGTGTGTCGAACCACGCACTATGTAGAGGTAGGGTTCCATATTTACCCGTCACAATGTGTAGCTTTTCTTGGTAATGAGCGTATTGAGTTCGAGATTTGACCGCTATAACGACTACACATAAGCCTAAATAGATCGATGGTAACTGAAGGTCTTATTTTCCAATCAGACTTATAAGCAGTGGCATTCAAAAAAGATTAAAAAGTTTTTCATTTTGAAAATAATAAAATCTATAGCAAATCATTTACATGCCAGGTCCGTACAAAGATGATCTATTTCCGTCAGTGCAACCCTAAGATATATACGACCGTAAAAAAGCTTACCATAAACCATCACTGTCCTAAATTATCACAAGATCGCGTTTTTAAGCCAAACACGAATTAAACTGTATGAGGCTATATGATTGTATGTACTCTTTAAATGAGGCCTACAATAAATACCAACCAAAATGTAAGCGGCTATATTACTTTTACTAACCTAAGTGCATTTTACGACTTGGGAGACTATTACTGGTTGACTTGTTGATTCCACTTAGCTGTAGGTAATAGTTTTCCTTTTAACTTCATTATAAATACAAATGTGTACAATTCACATTTCCAAACGCAGCGGCTTAGGTGATAGAGAGGGGGTGACACATGACTCTAATGAAGAATACCGCTTTAAAGCTAAATATTTCGCTATCAAACCCCTTAATTGACAAGAAGTTCTTCCGTACCCCAGTGATTTTGAAAGACCTGTCTAACGATACCCCACACGATGGAATAGACGGGTAAAATATTCACCTCCATTTACCGGTATGAGGTGCCCAAATGAAAATGTTTATTATGATTTTATTGCACATTTCTATAGCCGTGATTAATATCTAAAACTGTGAAACATTAGCACATTATTGTAGCACCAAGGTTCTCTGAGGAAACCCGTGGACGGACTGACGGATTGGCGAAACTATAAGGGTTCCTTGTTAAACTAAGGATCCCTATAAATAATTCTATTTTGCGCTAATTAGCGCCTGTGATAGGCAATAGAGTACTACCTACCCATGCAGACTGTTAAGCAAACAGGTAGTAAAATTAAAAATTTTGAACAACCGACTTCAATATATATTGATTATGAGAACATCATCAATATAGTCGATGTTAATTAAATACGTACTATTAAGGATCACTCAAAACCAACTAATATGATCCTGATCAACGAACTGAATGAGAAGTAAAAGCTTTTGAAATGAAAATAAAATCATTAAAATTGGTTCACCTACAAGAAAGTTCTGAAGTAACACACATAAAAAATACATTCGAATTGAGAACTCTTTTTTTAAGTCTGTTAAAAGGGACTACCAACACCTATTACTTAATTTGCATTAAAGTTATAATTTACTTTTTAACTCATCTTTGTGGGTAAACTCCACAAAAGAGAGATGAAACTACGATATTAATTTTAATAGTTTGGGTCGCAAAGAATTAATCACAAAACATTGTAATGAACAAAAAGTAGTTTAAACTTTTCTCATTTTCGAAAGTAGCGGTAAGAGCAAAGAGGAAGTTCATGCCGACGACGAAAGTATAGTTACTTGAAAATTACTAATATTTATGACACGGTAGCAAAGTGGTGGTAACACTGTGGGACTCGGGTTTAATTCCCGCAAAGAATAATTTATATTATGACTAATACTAACTCTTCAACTCAACAAAAAATCTAATAAAAATTGGCCATTACACACTAAAGAATGTTTCGGAAATATTATTTTTATAAAAAAGCGCGAAAATTAGCAGTCGACATCATGGTAAGTGGATGCTATAGTCAATAGACATCTACATCGATCCTCGATTGAGAAGCAAAATGTTAATGCGTTATCATCCCCTAAAGATTAAGATACCTCTTTCCCAATCAAAAGTGTCTCTGGTTCTCTACACTCACAGATAAATCATAGCAGCACATCTCTATTTTACGATTGTATTTTTTGAGAGTGTCGTCCTTTCCCGATAGAGCTAAACCATTTGTACAACTATAATATAGCTGTAGCATGGCTATACCGCGTATGAAGTTATTTTAAAAATACATAATAATAACATTGATAATATTTTTTTCAATTGAAGATTAAAACTATTTCAGTTCTTTTTTTTAATAAAATTGAAGAGGAAAACAAACTTTCAGTTTACCTGACGGTAAATGGCTACTGTAGCCTCAATGGACCCCTGTCTTTAAACAAAGACGTCTACAATTACGTCGTCACGCTGAATGCTTAGACGTAATGATTTAGAGCCTGCAATTGTACGGACCTTCTTTACTCTTCAAACCATAACATAGTGTATGTAAGAGGGTGGAACCTACCTATTTTGCCTTAAGATAAAACAAACGAGTATTTTTATATCTTTTTATATAAAATAACATTGACAACCGAACACACAGCCCACCTGATGGCGATTAGATGCTGTGGTCCATAGCCATCTACATCTATCTTTGATTAAGGATCAAAATGTGTTGCCACGTCTGAGGACTAAGATAGAATGCCTCGTTCTAGTAAAAAGGGCCTCCGATTATCTACACTCACTATACGAAACACAACAGCATTTTACGCTGGTGTTCTAAGAGAGTGGTCGAACCGACCCATTCGTGCTTCAACCATAATATAGATTCAAAATGCCTCTACCAATTTTTTTCTTCGTAATTTTTAGTTTTTTGAACGTATTGTACCAAATTCAGCAACACGGGATACATTAAAAGTTCCGAGCCACCCCTTGCTTCGCGATCTATTATTATCATATGTCTTCATTCTAAATTGAATTGTTAAGATCTATCAATTCAATTTAGAATGAAGATAACAAAAGACAATTTTTTTACTTTTTTCTTTTTCAAGCTTTTCGGTTTACATAATATGTATAGTCTACATCTCTTCCAGAATTGTTTTCTTTAATAGTTTCTCTTTTTTAAACTTTTATTTGTGTTTTAGTAGTATGTAAATAATTGTCTGAGCTACAAAGAAGCCAGATATTTCAATATTACAGACAAAGATTTCAATTTTATTTATATCTAAATGTAAATGAAAATTTTATTGCATTTTCAACAAGTTCCGCGATGGGTATATTCGGCAGTATCTGTGAAAATGTATTTCATCTTACTCTTTCTTGTTTGACTACATAACAGCAATCCAGTTTTTTACAACATGACAATGTTATAACTCCAGTAAGCTCAAGTCACTCGTATAAGTTTTCTTGATTAATCTTATCCTGTTTTATTGCCGTTGTCCTACGAATACGACAGTCTTTCGGGATCATATGTATTTTTCGCTCTCTACTTATGAAAAAATAGTAAAACTTTACTTGTAATTTTTTTGACTTAAGTGAAATTTAATATATTAAAGCTACATAAATAATGGCGGTTTGAAAATATTCACTGCTCCTTGTCGTCGCGTGGGTGTCGTAAGAGGCGACAGTGGGGAATTAAAACAAAAGATGGGCATCTTCTAAACAACTTAAGATTGTAAAAAACTGCAGTTGCCAAGCCGCCCTCCAAACGTGGCAACTATACCAAAATCCTGCCTATGATTTAATCTACGAGGAAGGCCTATGTTCAGGACTTTTATTGGCTGTAGTGGATAGATGGAATATAAATAAGTAAAATTAAGGCTTATTGCCGTCCAATAAGGCTTGTGATTTCTAAAAGGGTTTTGCTATAGCATTTCTATGCTTAATGCTCTGCTTCAATTACTCTTCATTTATTCATTAAATATTTTTAGCCCTTTAACACGCTGTAGACACATTAACAATTTTTACTGGTTTTACTGGTTTCAATTTAATGCTGGTTGGATTCTTTCTTGAATACTTACTACCGCCGCGTACTTTTAAATGTAAGGCACGCGCATATCCGCCGAGCATTCACACGTATTAAAAGCATGTCCTAAACAAAATTATCTATTCTTACTAATATATAAAAGAAAATTATTTATTCTTTACATGACATTGAAATAATATCTAATATCTGGACAACGGTACATTGGGAGGTAAAGCAGACGTCCTCAGTGATCTTTCTCATATTTTTCAAAATTTTAAAAATATTAGTTTCGAACCAAATAGCAATAAATGTCACAGACACTTCAATCATATTTCTTCAGGAAGAAAAACTATTAGTGCCCCGTTGTTTTTGAAGTGAAAACTTCTTTAGCGGCGTTTGTACACTTTTTTGTTATGGGTAAAAAATGTTAAACTCGCGTCAGGACACGTGACCTGAATGAAAATTCGTAAGACGGATGGAGAGTAGACAGCCGGTGCGGCGTACGAGAGGAAGTATCCCCCTCTCTTTCTACGGCGTGGCGAAAATGTATGCCTGCGCCTGCTGTTTCCTTTAGTTGTGTACGATATCGCAATAAATAAATATTGTATTCTACCACATAACCATTCCAAAATATCAAAAGTGCACAACGCTAATATTCAAGTTTTCACTTCTGCCAGCACTCCCGGAGTGCAACCCGTCGTTTTTTTTTTAAAGTATTAAGCCTGTTTTAAAAACAGAATTCGATCAGTTTTTAAACCACGTTGACAAATGGTATATCTGAAACTCCAACATTGGTATTGCTATTTTAAAATATTGCCTTTTTGTATCTAGATTTACATACATAATCGGCTCAAGTCCTGTCTGTAAATGTTCGGATATTTTAAAAAATATCAACAATAATCTTAAAATGACTATAGTGTATAAAATCTTGTGGTAATGATGTGAGAAATCTTTCTAGCGCTGCATTGCCTGCTTCACTTGGTTGCGTGCACAGCGTCAGTTATTTATGTAACATAATTTTAAATAATAAAGTAGATCTGAGCTTTGCTGGGGAAGCAAAGCAGACATAACAAACACTCTGTCCTAGCAAGAATGTTCCACTGGAAGTTAACCAACAAAAACAGTGGAATATTCCGTTGATGCGGAATGTACAGAAAGATTTGTTTAAAAATTTCCGTAGTGACCAAGATCGGGTACGCCTTCTAGCTGTTTTGATTAATGAATCTTGTCAACGGTTACATGCTTTACCATTAAGTAATCTGTGCACATTACTTGATGGGGAAAACTTGCGCATCACCATAGGAACCCGACTAGTAGCGGCGATTCGTCAACCCCATCAGTACCCTTGTGATAGCAGGGTCGACGAGCTTGGGCTCCATAGACCTTGTTATAAGAAAAGTGCTGGTAGGGTTTCACGACACGGTTCTTTGCACGATGTCATCCGAAGAGATTTCTATAAATGTTCCCTCGGTTTTAGAGCCTTGTGGAATATTCAGCAACGATGACCAGAGACTCAACGGTATGACATTGGTCCCTTGGTAGAGAGGTAAATCCCTAGGGTGGGATGCTACTTGCGTCTTAGGCTTGGTGGCCTGAACTCTCTCTGGTTGTGTTTGACTGCCATTGACCAACCAAACCCAAAGAGAGTTAACCAGTGCTTGCGCATATACTCATCTTCTACTGTCTTGCGCAGAGCCTAACTAATCTTTGTTAAGACTGGATGCTATGATGCCCTGAAAGACACTATTATTTAGGGTAAAAATTGGGAATAACCTTTTGTATAATCTTTACTTTTATTTCAAATAAAATTTCAAAGGAAACTTAATTTCACGGTCCCAGCCTTTAACAGAGCAAAAATGTAAGTTGTAACTAGCAGTGTTAACTATTTATACTCTTCCATTTACGAGTCACGACGTTCAGAATCGACCGAGCAAACTAGTTAGGAATGCGGTAAGAAAGTTAAATTATAGCATGGTTACATAACTTTTCAATTCTCTACAAAACCGTCGTGTTAACAGTAAGATGGTTTTATCTCATTATCTTATGAAAATTGTTATGTTCATGAATATACACCTAAACTTAATTTTATAATAACATTTGTAAATTATTAAATGTATGACACCTTCTCCACCTGGGAGTCTAGGTAGGTAGGTGCAATGCAGTGACTTTCCGGTTGAAAGTGTACATCCAGATTTATTTCAGACTGAGAGGCATTCCATCTTAGTCCTCAACGGTGACAACGCATCTTTAGTCTTCTTTGTATGAAGTTCGCTGCAGGTGTTCACGGACTGCAGTAGCTCCTTACCATCGGATAGTCTATAAGTTTGTATGGTCTCTTCAGTTATAAATAAATTGTAATGTCTCTTTGTAGGGAGAATTCACATTAATAGTCACGCCTGGCAGTTGGATTGAGGATCGCAGTACCAGAATCTCGCACCTTTGACGCTGTGCCTGCTGCTAGTCTGGGTATTTTATGTCTAGCGTAACTGAGCTATTTATACCGCCATTTCTCGTAAATTGTGTCCAACCGAAGCTTCGGCTTCAGCTGCGGTCGCCTTCGGCCAATAATACCATCTTCAGCTGTGGACAAAATGAGCCGAAGTTTTGGGTGAAGCCGAAGGTTTCTAACAAACGCAGAAATTAATTGAACTGTTACGAATGTGTTAGAGCGCGATAGACGTGGCGACGCAATTTTAATCAAATTCTAGAAATGATTAAAATTAATTTTTTAAATTAAACAGTCAATCTATATCTTTGATTTAAAGATTTATAATCATTTATATTAATAATTTTGGCTAATTTAGAAACTGAATTATTGGAGGTTTAGCCTTCGACTTCGGTCAAAGATTGTAGCGATGGTCGATTAACCGGCTTCGATCAGAAATCGACCTTCGGTCGGACATTAATCGGAAGGTAAAAGACCTCTTTACATCTCGTCACCCACACGATAAATTAGGGGTGTTCTCTTGTGCCGCCACCACATGCCTGTTCAGATTATTTGTGTCATTGGGTTAACATTCTTTAGAGCTAAATTCGGAATTTATAAAAAGCTACAAAAATATCTAAAATAACCTATACCATTATGTCAGTATTTTAGAAGTCCATGCCCATAATGTATCAGCTATATTTTTTATAGTTATCGCGAGGTCAACCTTGACTAAGAGTACATCAGCACAAATTGAATTTTCTCATACAACTACAATTTTTAGTGTATTAATTTTGAAATAATGGTTTATCAGGTACTGAAGGAAATCGTCTTGAGGTTGGACTTTTAATGGAAAGTCTAATTTTTTACACTTTTAATTGGACTTTGGAATATCAAAGGAATGTCACTTATGACACCTGTAACTGTGATATTAAAAACTTCATTTAGTTTTTACTTATTTATTTATTTAAACTTTTATCCACTCAAATAAAATCGTACATATGGCGGTCTTAATGCCTTAAGACATTATCTCCCATTCAACCATTAGACTAAGCAGAGATAAACATATGAAATATAGTGCAGCAAAAACAAACTATTAATGTAAAATGTTTACGAAGTACGAATAAACCAGAATATATAATATATAAAATGTATTCTATACATCTCCTTTCTTCCACCTTGAGGGGTGAAATATCTTCTTTTTTTTCCTATAGGTATTTGATGTAGCGACAGTTACGAACAGCGAAGAAAACAAGATCTGTCATTAAATACTCTGTAATTTATATGACGCTTATTTTATCTTATGATACAGACGCTTATTTTATCTTAAGCACTGCTCATTTTGCGGTCTCGCGATATGAGGTGCTCAAATTGTTTCACATAAGTACGTTACTCGCTTGCTTAAAGGTAATTAGTTTGCGTCACGTTATCATAAACTTGTAACAAAACATTTAACTGCCCTCATCACCTGCATACTTATCATTTATACTTTATACAGTTAAAAAGTAAATGAGTAAGTACAATAAAGTACAGTTTTGTGGCGGTGTAAGAATATCCACTATCCCATATCGTCGAGATGTGATTTTTTAATCAACTTCAAAAAAAGGAGCAAGTAATGATTTTTTATATTTACGCGAACACTACACATTGAATAAAACTACTTTTACGGATTTTATCGCGTGTTTTTTTGATATGGTCACGGGGGACTGAGGTGACTGACGTCCCGATTCAAGCCCGGAGTACCTTCAGCTTTGTTAATTATTGTTTATGGTCCGATCTATGCAAAATGAACTGAATATTTCTTGACCTCTTGCAGTGGTATGCTTGGCTTTAGTTTTAATTTTATTGATTATAGGGTCCCAAGCAGATGGTAGTACCCAGCCTCCTTCTCTATTGAAATTAGAATGTTTTTTAATTTCAATAGCCTCACGTATCATCCTTGGTAGGAATCGGTGTTCTTTCGCGAGGATTTGTGGTCTATCAAATCTGATGTAATGGTTGGGGCCGTCTAGGATATGATCACAAACTGCAGACTTCCTGGAATGTTGACGCTTCACATTTACTTCACAATTAAACGCGATAAAATCCGTAAAATTAGTTTTAATCAAAAGGAGTAAGTTCTTAATTCAACTGTATTTTTATGTGTCTTCAGAACTTTTTCTTAGGTGAACCGATATTGATGATTCTTTTTTTTGTTTGAAAGTTGGTACTTCTCATGTGTCATATTAGTTCAAGATATTGGTTCTGGTCGAACCAGCAGTTTTTGTCATCCTTAATAATGCGTATTTAATTGACTTTGACTATATTGATGATGTTTTTATTTTATTTATATTGAAGTCGGTTGTACAATATTTTTTTAATTGTGCCACTTGCATTAGTTAATTTATATAAACAACAAGGTAAGTATACTTTTAAAGCTGTAGATAGTAACTGATTACTTCCAATTCTAAACATCTGTCCGCAGTAAGTAGCCTGGTCATAATTAGCTTTTTTTTAAATTAAGGAAACTTTTATTTAAAAATGTTGTAAATTATTATTAATATATAAATTAATAATATTATCAAATTTAAAAAGGTAAAATTACGACGTTTTCCATAAAAGAGAATGAAGTAAATCATATAAAATTGTAATCAACAATTAGCGAGTGCTTAACCCTTGATCTTATAAAACATTAAATTGAAATAGTAGCACAAATGAGGTAGGGTCGAACTCTGCAAAGTCAAGTGATTCGGTTCAAGTATTTATATTAAGATTAGTTTCTTCAATTCTTTGTGATATACTTCAAAAGAGAATAAATAATCTATATTTTTTTAAAGAAAAAAGGTTTGAAAACAAGCCCATAGGCCGCCTGATGGAAAGTCGATGTTGGCACATCTATGAGCCACAACATCCACTTCACCTTGATATTTACTAATTAACTGTTTAGAGACACAACGAATTATCCTCGATTAAGAATCAAAATACATATGCTTTGACATCCTTGAGGATTAAGATGGAATAACTTGTTTCTGGAAAAAAGGTCCTCGATTCTCTACACTAAAATATGAAATACAACATAATTAAGCTGCTGGTCTATGCTGGTTTTCTGTGAGAGCGTGGTCTTTCCCCGAAGGGCTTACCCATTAGTGCTAAAACCATAATAAGTCTACAGAAATTACTCCACAAATGTATAAAATCGCTCTACCACGTACATTATAGAAAATTTTAAATACGTCAGTAAAAGTTATACTTAAAAAAAAAACAGTTATTCACAGTGAATCTCATTAAAGTGTCTATATATAATCTTTATTTTAATTGATTTTAGTTGTTTTATTCTGGTGCCGCTCTACGACTTAATATGGGTAAGACATTAATTATTATGTTGTGGTAGTTTCCATCTAGGCAGAATGTGAGTTTTTTAATTAAAGAACTAAGAAATAGCATTTTTTCAGCAACATTGTAACAATATTAAATTATTCCCGGCTGCGATTTGAGTGGTTTACTTTTTTCATTTCACTCCAGCGAGCAATATTCGCAGCACTAAGCGTTTGCAATAAATCATCGTTTTTAGCGTTCTCCCAAGACAAGTAAAGTTGGAAAAGTTTTTGTTACATTCTAACGGTTCACGATACTTATGAATCCCGACGCGACAATGTAATCCGCGAAAGAGAACTTTGATCAAACATTATTTATTACGCTATTATTATTTCATCAAAACACCGTTTATTGCAAGATAATGTTGTGATAAGAATTAAGAAAGGAATGCTTCGATGGATCGGTCGTGTAGAAATAATTGAACGAGGAAAGAGTGACAAAGCAAAAAATATGTTGCGGAAGTGAACGTCAGAGTCGGCAAGAGATGCCATAGACAGAAGTTTATCGACCGAATTTGTCGTATATTCAAGATGGGTCAGATTAAAAGTATGATGTAAGGATTTAAAGAAGCTAAGAGAGGAGTATCGGGATCGTGCCAAATGGATGCCCGTAGTATCGGCCTACCCCTCTGGGTGACAGGCGCGAGCGTTTATGATTATAATTATCGTACGGATAACAATTTGGATAGCTATCACTATTATTAGTAAATAAATACATAATTTAATTTTTTTTACATCTTTTAGTGTTGTCTTACATCTTGCTAGATTTTTAATATAAAAAACATACAATCATGTATATTACAAAAATGTTATGCAAACAAATATGCAATTAGCGTAGTTTCCAAAAAATAAGTTGAATTTTGACCACAGGTGATACTAGTATTGCCGAAAAGCTCTTATAGTTCTGTTCATAAAATTGAGGGCTTAAAGATATGTATATTTACACCATCATCACTATATTTTAAAAATATTTTCTTACATTTTTGCTTATATTTAATGTTAGATTTTCGCACTATATTAAAAGTTTTTCTGGTTTTAGCCGGTGTAAACCTAAAAAACCCAACTGAATTACCTCGAACCGTTCTACAGGAGACAGCCTGTTTTTTATTTAATAAATTTATATAGTTCTGTAGGAACTTTTGATTTAAAAACGAACTACAACGGAAGTCTAAATTTTTGTCTTTTAGAAAAAGTTGTTATTGACTCGCGACACAGGGTATAGATTACATGTATCGCCTGCTTTTGCATATTACTAATACTCAGAATACATACTATCCATCCATATGAAAGCTCACTATTGAATATAGGTTTCCCGCGTAGATTGCTTTACAGAGCGATAGCTGCACGATTAGTAAGCGGGTTAGGGATATTTTCGTTTGTCATATCATAGAACGATACGAGGTAGTGGATATTGTTACACTACAACTACACGATCGCCTCTTACGACACCCGCGGGTTAAAATGATTTAGTGGATTCTCTTACGCTACCGTTAAACGACAATTTATATCTTTTTAATATGTTTACAATGATAAATTATTTGTTCCATCAATATAAATTGAAATTAACAATTTCATTCGGTATCCATCAACTACAGGTTTGATCGCGTACTGTGAAATTTACTTCCAGCGATAACCATCTGAGATACCACGGCTTTTATTAATATAAAGAACATTATTATTAAGTTGTCCGATTTTATGAAACATATGAGTAGCATTGAATTATTAAGCTATTGAATTTAATGCAAGCCAACCCTATCTGGGTAACCATATTATATTTTAAGAGGGACTCAAAAGGCTTTGAAATATTAATGTTTGCAAGGAGGAGCAAGTAAGCAAGTGCAATTAAAATTAATAAGGCTCAGGGAGAACTCCGCGTGTGAGGTAAGATATTGTTCTGCGTGTTCAGTGCTAGCACCTTTTATGTTTATATGTAGAGTGGAGCTAAATTTATTTTCCATTCAAAAACAATTTTTGTAGAACGTACCTCATATTAAACTAATTGAAAATCGTCTTGTTCTTAATGCTTTAAAATAACTTCCTTAGATTATGATTTCTTATATTTACGCGAACACTATACATGATTAAAACTACTTTTACGGATTTTATCGCGTTTATTTTTACTTTTTATTTACTTTTATTTTTAATTCCCAATTATCCATTCCAAAAATTTTTATATAGGACAAAAAAAAAGATCAATTAGGACCCGCATAAAAGAACATATAGCTGATGTGAAGCATCAACGTTCCGGGAAGTCTGCAGTTTGTGATCATATCCTAGACGGACCCAACCATTACATCAGATTTGATAGACCACAAATCCTCGCGAAAGAACACCGATTCCTACCAAGGATGTTACGTGAGGCTATTGAAATTAAAAAAAAACATCCTAATTTCAATAAAGAAGGAGGCTGTGTACTACCACCTCCTTGGGATCCTATAATCAATAAAATTAAAACTAAACCCAAGCATACCACTGCAAGACCTCAGGACATAGTCAGTTCATTTTGCATAGATCGGACCATAAACAATAATTAAAAAAGCTGAAGGTACTCCGGGTTTAACAATGACATCGGGACGTCAGTCATCTCAGTCCCCCGTGACGATGGGTGCTGGAAAGCGCCCGAAACGTCGGGAATTAAAAATAAAATAAATAAAAAGTAAAAATAAACGCGATAAAATCCGTAAAAGTAGTTCCTTAGATTACTTAGATATTATCCTGTGGGTGTCGTAAGTGGCGGTAGAGGGAAACAAATCAGGAGATGTGCAGCAGCGGTTTCCTAATAACGATTAAAATAAAAATCTACGGTTGCCAACTTGCTTGTCAAGCGTGGCAACTATAGCAAATATCCCCACCCCCTTATGTAAAGCAATCTATAGGAGAGGCCCATGTCCAGCAATGAACTGAGGAAGATGGAGTTGATGTTTCTTTGATGATTGAGATGTTTATTTTTTTTAATAAACGTGGGGGCAAACAAGCGTGCGACACACCTGAGAATATATGACTACCGCCGCTCATAAATAACTGCAACACCAGGTGCATTGCATATGAGTTGACGGCATTTTAAAAAGGAGTAAGCCCGTTTCTTAAATTTATTGTTTGTTTCATTTTATTATCTATGTTAAATAGCTTTTATAAGTCACCATAAAGCTAAATTTCCTAATTAACCCGCATAGAGCAATCCAACATTAAACAATAAATAACAAAGTTGAACGCGATATTTGCGGCATGGTGCCACGATAATACAAGTTTGCGTTATGTATCACAAAGCACAAATATGTTTAAAGCAGGGCGACAGACTTCTGGAATTATTAAATCTGTTATTTATTCATAAACGACGTTGTTAAGAATAACCGAAATATATTTTGAAATGCTATGTTTCGTATCATTTTCTACTTTATAGATAGATAGATAGATAATTCTTTATTGCACACCAAATCAATATATAAACGAAAGAAGAAGAAGAAAAAAAATAGTGTCACAATGGGCGGTCTTATCGCTAAAAGCGATTTCTTCCAGACAACCTTTGGATGGACAGGATCGCAAAAAGCAGTAAATTGTGTGGTTTGGCGATGCAGAAACAATACTTATAAATATATCCATATTTTATAAAATATAATTAGAAATAAACAACAAATAAATACAAAAAAATACGAATGTATACTACATAATTATATATATGGCACGAACTCAACGATTAAGATAGTGACTGTGTACAAGTTTCTGAAAAACAGGTAAAGACTGGGCGGGTCTCACTGACAGAGGTAGGGCATTCAATAGACGGACTGCTTGGATACTAAACGACCTGTCCAAAAATTTGCTATTATGGGCAGGCATTTTTAATGTAAAATTCTCTGATGATCTCAAAACTTTCGAATGGAATTCTTTATCATCATCATGTCCTCCAAATCGTATTCTTGTAATAATAATTTTTCATGGTAGAATCATGCTGCAACTATATAATGGTTGTAGCTCAAATGCATTGGCTCAATCGTGGAAGGACGAACGCTCTCACAGAATACCAGCGTAAAATAGCAGCTTGATGCTTCTGTGGTTAGTATGACGAGTGTAGAGAACCTTAGACTTTTTACTAAAGACGAGGTATCTACATTTTGATTCTTAATCGTTGGTAAATGTTATCTACATTTCTCATCTATCATCATCATCTATGGGTCACAACATCCAATTACCATCAGGTAAACTATATACTCGTTTGTCACCCATATTCTGTAAAAACGATCTTAATCCTACTACTACCTATAACCGTATCTTACATTTTTTTATCAATTTACCCATCCATAACAGCATATAAAACGCCACTGATAAACATAAGCCTTCCCCTATAGATTGCCACGTTGAGGGGGATTTCACCATAGTTGTCATTCTTGACAAGCAGGTTGGCAATTGCAGTTTTATTTGAATTATGAGAGAGATAACTATATATTTGTTGTTGTTATTTGTGTATTTGTATATATATGTGCGTGTAATGGTGATGATGATGATAGCGTCCGAACTACCGTTGTTTTTCTCATTTGTCTAACTCAGCCCTTCGAGCACTGCGCGAGTGGACTAGATTGTTAAAAAAACTATTCTTCAAACTTCTACATTCCGGATATCCTCTTAATAAAGTCAACATAAACACAACATATCACAAATAACACCAAAGATATTGCAAACTATAGATCAAGCAAAGCTTTCCAAACACGTCAGTAGTATTACGGAAGATACTTAATTTATTAAAAGATTAACGGAACACATTGCTAAGTTGTAACCCTCAAATTTCATATCTTATAAAATATTTAGTTTCGGGTAACCTGTACTAAGGTTTGAAGTAATATTCTTTATTTAAATAAAGATTACACATTTTTTATATTTTTTTTTTATATAGAAAGGCTACATATGAGCACACAGAACACCTGTTGGTAAGTCGTCGGCTCGAGTACGGGAAGGGGGTGCGCGGTGACGGTATTAATAAAGAGATGCGAGTCACCTCATATATAAACTGTAGTTATGAATATCAATTTTGATTGACATCATCACCGATCCCATAAAGGAAACATACTTAGTTTTTTTCCCTTTGTATAGTATACTACTATTTGTTTGAAGTTATCTGCAGGTGTAATGGACTGCAGTATCCAGCCTAATGGTATTAGGTGGACTCTTAAATTCGTTTCTCGGTTTATAGAAACAAAAATACAAGCTGGCCCTGTTGACGTTGTTCTGTCATTTTCGGTAGTTGGTTTGATTTTTGACCAACTTTATATGTATTCCAAAAAATTTGTTTTCTTTGACGGACATGCTGGTTTCTTCACGATGATTTTCTTCCTCGCAGAGCACCAGGTAAATTTGCATTAAAAATTGTAATTATTAATTTCATAGGTTTTGGCGGGGATCGAATCCTTGTTGTTCGCGTACTGTTAAATCTACAGCGAGCACATAACCCCTGAGATACCACGGCTCGTTTTAATAGCGATTAAAATTAAAAAATAGCGGTTGTCAACTCGCTTGCCAACCGTGGCAACTGTGACAAATATATGTTTAGCAGTGTAGGGGATTTGGCTAGCCACCCCACCAAGGCCAAGATAAAAGTTATGGTATATGTTATAATAATGTAAGAATTTTTCTTATTTAGGGTAATTTTTTACTATATAAGAAAAATTGTCGGTGGTAGTGTTAAGTTTAGAATAAGAGAGTAATCTTACCTTTCTTACATTATACATTATTTTAAGTTTTCTGTTTTCGCTGTGCTATAATGCCAAGTACGCTGGGCAAGAATTCTTAGCCTTTGGGCGAAAAAAGATCAAATTTTCTATCGTGTGAGGACCTTAAGGATCGATAGTTTTTACAGGAACACAAAAAAATATATATATATATATATATATATATATATATATCATCATCATCATTACAGCCCTTCACAAGTCCACTGCTGAACATAGGCCTCCCTCAAGTAACGCCACAAAGCACGGTCCTGAGCCACCTGCATCCATCGACTTCCTGCATGTCTTAGCAGGTCGTCACTCCATCTAGTGGGGGGTAGCCCTACACTACGCCTACCGGTACGAGGCTGCCACTCGAGAACCTTTCTTCCCCATCGGTTATAGGTTCTTCGAGCTATATGGCCGGCCCATTGCCACTTCAGCTTACTAATCCGTTGGGCTATGTCGATCACTCTGGTTTTACTGCGGATATCCTCATTTCTGAGTCTATCACGCAGAGAAACTCCGAGCATAGCCCTCTACATAGCTCGCTGAGCGACCTTGAGCGTTCTCATACGGCCAGCAGTGAAGGACCACGTCTCTGATCCGTAAGTCATCACTGGCAACACGCACTGGTTGTACACTTTAGTTTTCAGAGATTGAGGTATACCTGACGAGAAGATGTGTCGTAATTTCTCGACGCTGCCCAGCCGAGTTGAATCCGTCGATTGACCTCTCGGTCGAAGTTGGACTTACCTAGTCAGACTATTTATCCCAGGTAAAAGTACTCCTCAACAACTTCGAGCATAGTGCTCCCCAAAACTACCGGCATAGGTGTGACATGGACATTGAACATAATCTTTGTTTTGTCCATATTCATCTTAAGACCTATCCGTTGGGAAACACCATTGAGGTCATTGAGCATAGTGCTAAGGTCCTCCAGCGATTCTGCCATAAGGACTATATCGTCGGCAAATCGAAGGTGAGTGATGTACTCGCCATTGATGTTAATACCGTATCCTTTCCAGTCCAGTAGCTTGAAAACGTCTTCCAACGCAGCGGGACAACGTCACCCTGTCTTACACCTCTTTGCAGTTGGATAGGTTTCGAACTCTGGTTCTGTACTCGGATAGCCATCGTAGCCCTACTGTAACACTTCAGCACTTCGATATACCGACAGTCAACTTGGCACCGCTGAAGGGACTGTAGTACCGCCCAAATTTCGACGGAATCAAAGACTTTCTTATAGTCCACATACGCCAGGCAAAGTGGCAGATTGTACTCCTCGATCTTCTGTACAATATGCCGCAGGGTATGTATGTGGTCTATAGTACTGAAGCCTTTTCGGAAACCGGCTTGTTCGGGAGGCTGGAAGTCGTCGAGTCTGCGTGCAAGACGATTCGTAATGACTCTCGAAAATAGCACGTAGACGCGGCTCAGAAGGGAAATCGGTCTGTAGTTTTTCAAGAGAGCGTTGTTGCCTTTCTTAAAGAACAAGACCACCACACTTCTGCTCCACGCCTCCGGAGTAGTGCCACCATGGAGGACGGAATTGAAGAGCTTCTGAAGGACTTCAAATACCGGTGTTCCACCCGATTTCAGAAGCTCCGTTGTAATTCCATCTTCGCCTGGGGCCCTGCCGTTTTTAAGGTGCTGGAGAGCCATTCTAATCTGAGAAGCGGGATATCATCGGAATAGTGTCGGGTAAGACTTGCTCTTGTATCGTTACTCACACTTGCGTGTGGCTCCAACGATGATGTGTACAGCTGCCCATAGAACCTCTCAATCTCACTCAAAATCTCAGGTGTCCCGGAAATGATGCTGCCACACTCAGTCTTCAGCTTTGACAGTTGGCTCTTTCTGGCAGACAGATCTCACAAATGGCAAAGACTTTGGAGCCCTGGTTCCGCTCGATCGCTTCTTTAATACGAGCAGTATTAAAGTTGCGTAAGTCTCGCCGCATGCATTTGGAGATCTATCTGTTCAGTTGCCTCTATGCTGTCAAATCTGTTGACGGTTGTAGCCTCATCTCCCGTCTAACAGCCATGAGATTAAGAGTGTGATCGGAGAATTTTGTGTTCTTCACCGGCGGGTCTTGCAGAACTTAGCTCCGACCGCATGGACAGTTTCCACGAGCTTGTCATTCATATCGTCCACTGCATTGCATATATATATATATATATATATATATATATATATATATCGAGATATAGAGATATAGAGAGAGAGGCTATATCGCATTGGTAAGCGAAGTTCTCGCCACTAGATGGGGTGACGACCTGGTAAGATATGCAGGAAGTCGGTGGATGCAAGTGGCTCAGGACCGTGCTTTGAGGTGTTTTTTGTATGTTCGCCAGTGGGCTTATGAAGGGCTGTAGTGATGAATGATAATTATCATTTTTTTTACGAAAGGACCCGAAGCCAATGTAAAAGATACAGCAGGGTGCTAGACAAAATTATGAAATATTCAAATCCATTGCACAGCACTTGCAAATAGATTTCAGTTTATTAAACTTAGTATAGTTTCATTAACAACAAGCTCTTAGCTACAGCCATTATTTCTCATTTCAATTCGGTTATTGTCAACGAAGCCCGCCTGGGAGGCTTTGGCCGAGGTGATATCTTGAAAGATATTTTCTACACGTTCTATACGTTCACTATACTTACGTTTGTTAAAATCATAGAGTTACGAGTATATAGTCGTACGTTCCTGTTTAGATGAAAATTCACAAATATTTCCCTTCGAATGTGGAACGAATAGACATAATAACATATCGAAGTATATATTATATTTTATTTCTTTATCAGTACATACTCGTAAACGTTCACTGCTGACTGGGCCTTGCTCGTTCTAGTAAGTATTGCCATAATTGTGACTCTTGGCAGGCAAATTGACAATCGCAGTACTTAATACGTGGTAGACCCATGCCGCAGTTATATTAGTAGCATAGTTGTAGCACGAATGGGTCGGCTCGACCGGGGTAGGACCATGCTCTCACAGATTACCAGCGTGAAATAGTAGCTTAATGCAACTGTGTTTCGTATGTTGAGTGTAGAGAACGGAAATAGAAAGAAAATAGAACGGTTCGAGGTAGAGCTTTCTAGGTTTACACTGGTTAAAACCCAGAAAAACTTTTCTGAATGAATAAAATTAAATAAAGTGTAACAATCTAACATTAAATATAAACAAAATGTAAGAAAATGTTGTTTAAATATAATAATGATAATGTAGGCATACATATTATTGAATCCAATTTAATGAATAGAACTATTTAAGAGCTATTTGAAAATGGATTGTTTGGGAAGAACGCTAAGTACATATTTGTTTGAATAAATTTTTTTTGTAATATACTTGACTGTATTTTTTTAATATTAAAAATTTTGCAAGATATAGAAGAAATAACCATTGTAGATATAGAAGAAATAGACACTAAAAGAAGTAAATGAAAATTAAATTATGTATTTATTTACTAATGATGGTTAATTGTTATACAAATTGTTATCCGTGCGATAATCATAATCATAAACCTTCACGCCTGTCACCCAGAGGGGTGAGCCGAAACTATGGACTTCCATTTGGCACGATCCCGACACACATCTCTCAGCTTCTTTACATCCATATACATGTTCTTCGGTTAACAGTCTTAATCTGGCCGATCTTCAATATATGGCCAATTTGGTCGATAAACTTCCGTCTGTGTTATCTATTGGCGACACTGCCGTTCACTTCTGCAACATGTATTTGCTTTGTCACTTTTTCTCGTTCATTATTTCTACATGACCAAACCACCGAAGCATTCTTTTCATAAGCATCCTGTTCACATCATCATCTTGCAATACTATAGAAATACAATACAATACAATACTCTTTATTACACACACAATAATAAAAAGAACAACAAACTTAAATTGATAAATTTATGTACAATTAGGTGGCCTTATCGCTAAACAGCGATCTCTTCCAGGCAAACCTTGGTGAAGGAGATCTTTTACATACAAAAATATAGAAGTGTGCATAAATAGTAGTTAAAAATCATGCATAACACAAAAATATATATATATATATATATATATATATATATATATATATATATATATATACATAATCATACACATATATACATATCCATACACATACATATTTATACATATACATATTTATAAATATTTTTGTAACACATAGCTACACATTATATACATACCATATATACACAAACCTTATCAAGTATAGTAGATATGATAATGAAATATATTAAGTAGAACACATATTTAAATAATAATTTTTAACCAGTTTTTTGAAAGACTCAATGTTTTGGGCTTTCTTAATTGTTAAAGGAAGCGAGTTCCATAATTTAATTGCTTTGACACAAAAGGAAGAATTAAAAAATTTTGAATTGTGAGCAGGCATTCGCAAAATAAGCTTATCGGATAATCTGGAATGATCTTTATCTGCACCCGCAAACTCAAATTTTTCCTTTAAATACTTCGGTGTTTTAGGATCAAATAGTACACAGTACAGTTGAGATAGAATGTGAGTATTCCGACGAAGTCTGATAGGAAGCCACTTGAGCTTAGTACGAAACTCAGAAACATGATCATATTTGCGGAGGCCAAATATGAACCTAATAGCGAAATTCTGAAGACGCTCAAGTTTATTTAATTGATCCTCAGTAAGATTAGAATAGCATACATCAGCATAATCAAGGATAGGGAGTAACAAGGACTGTGCCAGTAAAATTCTAGTAGGAATCGGTAATGAGTTACGCAAACGTCGTAAGGAAGATGATGCCGCGAACATCTTTCTACTGGACTCTTTAATATGTAGGGACCAAGAAAGATTTTGATCAATGTGTAATCCTAGGTCTTTTACAGATTTGCTAAAAGGTATCACAACACCATCAATAACAATAGGTGGTAGGTTATCCCAACAAATTCTGGAAATTACAGTACTATTTCCAACAATAATGGCTTGGGTCTTATTGGGATTTAAATTGAGCCCGAACGACCTGCTCCAATCATGTATTGCAGCAAGATTCACATTAGTGTCATTGATGGCATTGGGAAGGTTCTGGAGTGATGTATGGGAGTATACTTGAAGATCATCTGCATACAAATGGTAGAGAGAAGAAATTCGTGAAGTAACAGAATTAATAAACACCGAAAAAAAGGAGAGATGTACTGTTGTGGTCTTTTTCACAAGCTGATGTCGGCGTATGGACGTCGTAGGCGGCGTTAAGACGCTTTACGCTGCGTCTCTTGTTGTTTCGAACCATTGCAGCGTGAAAGTCGTGTCTAACGTCAGTACAAGATGACAAAATTTAATAAAGAAAGAGACGAATTATTGATTTATTATTATGTTTAAATTGTTCCTGATTAATACGAAAATATTTAGTAAATTTAGAATTGCTGTCTTTTAAATGTTTCGTTATCAATAGCTGGAAACATCCTTCTTCATTTCTCTTCATAAATAATTGGTGCCTTTATTTTTCTTCGTATACGGTCGTCTTGTGCCTCTCCTTCAAGTAACACAAGCACCGCCAAAAGTATTGAATTTATATCCATTTTGTGTACAAATATCACACACAACCACACGTGAGCACTGTCTGCTACTTAACTGTTGCTTGATCGAAAGTCTAGACATCGTCCGTTGCTAAGATATGTTGACCGCAGACGCTGTACCTGGCGTTCAGACGCCGATCGGAATGTTTACGCTGAAGTCGGACGTTGCATATAGCATTTAATAGGAGACCGTAGCCTTACTTGTCTTGAGAGAACGCTAGAAACGATGATTTATTGCAAACGCTTAGTGCTATAATAATATTGTTCGCTGGAGTGAAATGAAAAAAGTAAACCACTCAAATCGCAGCCGGGAATAATTTAATATTGTCATAATGTTACTGAAAAAATGCTATTCAAACTTCTTTAATAAAAAAAATCACATTGTACTCAGGTGGAAACTACCACAACTTAATGATTAATATCTTGTCCATACTAAGTCGTAAAGCGGCACTAGAATAAAACTATTAAAATCCATTAAAATAAAAATTGTATATAGACACTTTAATGACATTCACTAAGAATAACTGTTTGTTTTTCATAATAACTTTTCCCGACGTAATTAAAACTTTCTATAATGTACGTGGTAGAGCCATTTTTACATTTTTAGAGCAACTGCTGCAAATATGTTACGGTTTCAGCACAAATGGGTAAGTTCTTACGGGGAAAAACCACGATCTCACAGAATACCCGCGTAAAATAGTAGCTTTTTGTACTCGTATTTCATATGATGAGTGTAGAGAATCGAGAAACTTTTCTTCTAGAACAGGAACAGGAACAGGAGCACTGAGAGGGTTGATTAATCACCGCTCCTAGTCGGGTTACTGCGGCGATGCGCAAGCTTTCCCCAATAAATCATTTGCCGAGATTACTTGTAACCATTATTGATATTATAGATTATATAGATTCCGCAGTCGAAACAGCTAGAAGGCTTGCCCGAGCTTGGTCACTACGGAAATTATGAAAGAAGTCTTTCTGCATACTCGGTACCAACGGAATATCCCACTGTTTTTGTTGTTTAACTTCCAGTGAAACATTCTCGCCGAGACAGAGTGTTTGCCTTGCCTCCGTATAAAAGCACAATTCTATTTTATTATTTAAAATTATGTTACTCATGTAACTGACACTATATACGGAAGCAAGTAAAGCAGGCAATGCTGTGCTAGAAAGATTAATTTGAGATAAAGGCTAACATTTACAGAGGCTAGAGGACTAGAGCGGAGTAAGTATGTAAATGTAGGTACAAGAAGACAATATTTTAAAATAGTAAGAACAATGTAGGGATTTTAGATATTATACCATTTATTAACGTGGTTTAAAACTGATCAAAATTTTTTTGGTTGTTGATCAAAAATCTGGCTTAATACTTAGAACGTATAGTGATTTCGTACTGATAGTTTTTATTACTGGAGAAATATGATTGAAGTTTTGAATTAGTGTCTCTGACATTTAGTGTTATTTGGTTCAAAATTAATATTTTTAAAATTTTGAAAAATATGAGTAAAATCCCTGAGGACGTCATCTGCTGTACATCCCAGTGTACCGTTATCCAGGTACCAGACTTAATTTCAATGTTATGTAAACAATAAATAATTTTCTTTTAAATATTAGTAAGAATGTTATTTTGTTTAGCACATGCTTTTAATATGTTTTACAGCTCAGTGGATATGCACCTGCCTCAAATTTAAAAGTACGCGGCAAATTTCGCAAGAGAATACAGCCAGCATAAAATTTAATTGTCGTCAACGTAAAAATCTTGAGAATGTCTATAGCGTGTTAAAGAGCTAAAAATATTTAAAAAATAAATGAAGAGTCATTGAGGCAGATAGCTTTTCCGTGCTTGAGTAAAACCCTTTTAGAAATCACAAGTCTGCAGCCCGTAATTGGACGTTAATAAGCTTTCATTTTACTTATTACGGATAGTATATATACTATCCATTCACTACAGCCAATAGAAGTCCTGCACATAGCCTTCCTCGTAGATTAACTCATAGGGTGGGTTTTGGTATAGTTGCCACGTTTAGCGGGCAGCTTGGCGACTGCAGTTTTTTTATTATCTTGAGATATTAAGATGCTACTGCCCCACTTTTGTTTTAATTTCTCTCTGTCGCCTCTTACGACACCCACGGGATGATATGGAGTAGTGCGTATTTTCAAACCGCCACTATTTATGTAACTTCAATATATTTTGTTTCACTGAAGTCAAAAAAATTTGCAAGTAAAGTTTTTTATTGGTTCATAAGTAGAGAAGGAAATGTACATACGGTCCCGAAAGACTGTTGTATTCGAAGGACAACGGCAGTAAAACAGGATAAGATTAACCAAGAAAACTTTTACGAGTGACTTGAGCTTACTGGAGTTATAACATTGTCATGTTGTAAAAAACTGGATTACTTTTATGTAATCAAACAAGAAAGATTTAGATGAAATGCATTTTTACAGTTATTGCCAAATAAAACCATCGCGGACCTTGTACGAAGGGAAATAAATTTTCACTTACCTACAAAATATAAATAAAATTGAAATCTTTGCCTGTAAAAAATAGCTTGCTTCTTTAAGCTCAGATGATTATTTACATACGAATAAAACATAATGTTTATTTATGTATTTCAAATTAAACTTTAAAAAAGAGACAGCTGAAAAGAAGATAATGCTGGGAGAGATCTAAACTATACACATAGATATAAACCGAAAAGCTTTGAAAAATAAGAAAAACAAAATAATTAAATAATTGATCTTTTATTATCTTCAATATTAATAACATCACATTAATATCCTATCCAGGCAAAGCCAATGAATCTCGATATTTATGGAATACAAATATTGCTGTGAGGTTGGTTACTTAGATGTTTCCCGTGTTGCTGAATTTGGTACGATATATTCAAAAAAGTAAAAAGTACAGAGAAATAAAGTGGTAGAGCCATTATGCATCTATATTATGGCAGTAGAACGAAAGGGTCGGCTCGACCGGGAAAGAACCACGCTCTCACAGAATACCAGCATAAAATAGCAGCTAAATGCTGTTGTGTTTCGTATGGTGAGTGTAGCGAATCGGAGACCCTTCTTACTAGAAACGGGGCATTCTATCTTAGTCCTCAGACGAGGGATCGCACTTGCATTTTGATTTTTAATCAAGGATAAATTTACTATGTGTTACTATGGACCTCAGCATCCAATCACCATCAGGTGGGCTGTGTGTTCGTATGTCACTGTTATTCTACATTAGGAGATAAAAAAATATCGTTTGTTTTATCTTATGGCAAAACACGGTGGTAGCACTCCTTTTCTCTTGGGAGTCTGGGTAGGTTCTACCCTCTTACATACATTATGTTGTGGTTCGAAAAGTATAGAGGGTCGGTACAGTTGCAGGCTGTAAATCATTACGTCTAAGTTCTCAGCGCGACAACGTAACTGTAGTCTTCTTTGTTTAAAGACAGCGGTCCATGGAGCTGCAGTAGCCACTTTACATCAGGTGAGCTGAAAGTTTGTTTTCCACTTTAATTTTATAAAAAAATAATAATTTTAATTTCCAATTTAAATAAAATGATATCAATGTTATTATTATGTATTTTTTTTAAATGTTTACACGCGGTAGAGCCATGCTACAGCTATATAATGGGTGTAGCACGAATGGTTCGGCTCTATTGGGAAAGGAGCACGCTCTCAAAAAATACTATAATGTACTTTCAAAACATAACGTAAAACAACGGCGTATTGCAGCTATGATTGGTGTGAGAGTGTGGAGAACTAGAGAGAACCCTTTTCACTGGAAACGAGGCATTCTATTTTATCCTTTAGGGGTAATAACACATGTGTATTTGGGTTCTTAATCGAGGATACATGTGCATGTCTATGGGCCATAGCATCCACTTACCGTGAGGAACATTATGTAATGTGTAGTGCCAATGGCTATTAGACTTTTTGTTACTAATTCCTAATTACTTATTCTTAGCGGGAATAGAACCCGCGGCGCACAGTATTGCCACCAATATGCTACGGGGTCATATAAATATTAATATCGTTCAAATAAATATATTTTCGTTATCGGCGTATACTCCCTCTTTGTTTTTACCGCTACTATCGAAAATGAGAAAAGTTTAAACCACTTTTTGTTCATTATAATGTTTTGTGATTAATTCTTTGCGACTCAAACTGTGTAACCCAAAATTAATATCGCAGTTTCATCTGTCTTTTGTGGAGTTTACCCACAAAAATGAGATAAAAAGTAAATTATAACTTTAATGCAAATGAGGTACTAGGTGTTTGTAGTCCCTTTTAACAGACTTAAAAAAGGAGTTCTTAATTCAAATGTATTTTTTATGTGTGTTACTTCAGAACTTTCTTCTAGGTAAACTGATTTTAATGATTATTTTTTATTTTGAAAGCTTTTACTTCTCATTCGGTTCCGGATCAAGATCGTATGAGTAGTTTTTTAGTTATCCTTAATAGTGCGTATTTAATTAACATCGGCTATATTGATTATGTTCTCATCATCAATATATATATATATATATATATTGAAGTCGATTGTACAAAATTTTTAATTTTACTACCTGTTTATTTAATAGTCTGTATGGGTAGGTACTCTATTACCTATCACAGGCGCTAATTAGCATGAAATAGAATTACTTTTAGGGTTCCAAGGAACCCTTATAGTTTCGCCATTCCGTCCGTTCGTCCATCCATCCGCGGTTATACTCAAAGACCCTTGGTGCTGTACAACGTGCTGTACAAAAAAATCTGTAATTTGGCAAAGTTATAAATATTAATCATGCCTACATATCTGTGTAATAAAATCTTTAAAAACATTTTTATCTTGGGTATCTCTCATACCGGTAAATGGAGGCAGATTTTTTTTACCCGTCTATTCCATCGTGTGGGGTATCATTGAAAATGAGAACATCTTGTCAATTAAGGGGTATGATAGCGAAATATTAGCTTTAAAGTGGTATTCTTCATTAGAGTCGTGTGTCACCCCTCTCTACCACCTGAGCTGCTGTGTATGGAAATGTAAAAACATACACAATAGTAGCATTTATAATGAAATTAAAAGGAAAACTATTATAGCTAAATAGAATTAACAAGTTCACGATTAATAGTCTCCCAAGTTATAAATCGCACTTGGATTAGTAAAACAAGAAACCCAAAACTTAAATAAAAAAAAAAAATCTAGAAAGCCCACGTATTGTGACGGGTAACTATGGAACCCTACCTCTAGATTGTATGTGGCCCGATAGGCACTTGGACAGATTTTTATCTAATATAGGTTACAATAATGTTTATTGAACCTCACTCATTTAAGCTATACCACTGGCTCAAAAATTATCTCTGTCCTAGGAAGAACTGGCAAGAAACCCAGCGGGACATTTCTCAACATTGTTTACAATATTATATTTTAAGCAATTAAGTATAGAAACAACATGGTAGCGATCACCTCATTCCCGAAAGTAATTGAATGAATGAATTTCTTTGTTTTTCAAGTATGTAATACAGAATGTAGTGACGAATATATTGTGCAGATTCCACCATATCTTGCCAGACGGCATGCAAAAAATATGAAATAATTAAATTTTTATCAATTTAGGTATCTAGATATGTCATTCACAACACATATCACAATATATTAACAATTATGTCTATTCAAGTTACATGTACCTACATATGATAAGTCAATCGGTACAATATTATCACTTTTATTTAATTATTATAAGCAATCGTCAAATTAATTACATTAATAACAAAAAAAGAAATTAATTTATAAATAAATATCATGTTAACAACGTACAAATTTTAATATAACATTTTGTCCATTAAATATGCATTAATATTACAGTAAACTTTGTCTGCTAAAAAGTTTCGTAGTCTGGTCATAAATAATAAAGTGTTGAGATCTTTCCAAATTAATTTGTGTAAGTAGTCGACCCCATACACCCCCAACAGAACAAATGGTTCTTGTTCGACTTTACAAATACTGCTATTTCTAATATATGTACCAGGTACAGTTAATATTTTATATTGTTTAATCATGTTCTGTTTAACAGTTTAATAAACCTAATTAAATAATTATTGCTTAGTAGTAACAAGCAGTGCTTATATTTGTGTTTCATTCTAAAGGGTATAGGACAAGTTTGATAATTAATAATTCTTTATTGCATGTTGGAACATTATATTTAAAGAACATATGACTGCCTGTAAGGGCGTAGCATATTAAGACAGAGTTTAAATTTTAATTAATATAGAATTGAATTAAATTACAGTATTTATAATACACATTATATGACTAAATAATACACACACATTTATTTTAAAAATTATACGAGTACTTCAATAAATATTATAGGTCAACTATTGATCATTCGTCATTTATAGTAAATAATGTTTAAAAATTTTTGATGAAAATACTAATAATGTCAAATATGTAAATAGAAATAAAGAAAATTGTCAAATAATTAAAATTGATTTATAATTTACCATTAAATTATTCATTCAAACTATAATATGTTTTTATAATAAGCATTTTCTTAAGTACTATTTCAAATTTACGATACAGGACAGTTTTTGTCGTATTAGGTAAATAGTTGTAAACCCTTATAGATATGTAGTAGGGACTATTTTTAAATAATGTGAGATGTGTGACCGGAGCTAACAGATTAGAACCACGGCGTGTGTATGTAATTAAAGGCTGTGGGGCATTCCATCATTGTCCTTAAGATGGACAAGCATCTGTAGCCTACTTTATATAAAGTTGGTTGCAGGTGTTCATAGGATGCAGTACTCTCTCACCTTCAGACGCGACTTTAAATTTAAAAACTATTTTAATCTTATCAACGACTTCATAATTAGCTTTTATGCAGAAATCATTTCATTCTTTTTAGTTTAGTTCTTTGAAGACGGATGTTCCTTCTTTCATTAAAAGTCAAATTTTTAATATTACCGAGACACTCTATATTAGTCCACAGTATGTAGGATTGAAAACGCGTCTGCATTTTGATCTTAATTGAGGATAGACGTACGAGATTAAAGGCCACAGCAGCCACTTACAATAGGTTGACTGAAACGAGGCCACCGTTTGACACCATGACTTTTATAAAAAATGCGGCGTATAAAAACAAATTTTGCTAAAATTGTCTTCCTAAATTACTCATTGAATGCCATCGATAACGTTTAAAGACCTCATTATATACTCATGGCTTGCTAATAACTCCCGATTGAACCTATTAATAGGGATAAACAAACGCATGTGTCTATATATAAGACGTGCTTGTATATATCACCTAAAATTGAAATATACAAGCACGTCACATTTCCCAAAACGTAATATCATAATGATTTCCAAAGTTTACGCGATTATTAGAAATTTAAATGAAACTAGTTTTTACGATTTTATCGCGTATAATAAGCTATTTTATATTTCGAACGTTACGAGTACTTCACAGCACCCATGGTCATGGGGGAATTAGGTGTTCATGTTCACAACATAATAGTTAACAACAGCTACTTCAAGATAAAAACTACTAATTTGAAACGGCTGTCTGTGAACACGTACAGGATTGCTCCCGTCACTGCATCAGATTTGATAAACCACAAATCATCGTTAAAGATAAGACAAGTTATGATAGGATGCTTTATTTGTTAGAATATGGTGCATCACTGTTTTTACAAAAGAATTTCGATCCTAAATATTCTGCCGTTTCCGGCGTACAAATATTTTCAGATAGATAATTTTACAATAAAGTAGAAAACTAAGACATTAATTATTATATAATATAAAGATACTTGCAGCAATACTTATGGAAACTAAATCTATATAAAACAAGAATATCAATCAATTCATAATAAAAAATATAATAGATAAAAGAACTTCGATTCCTTTCATGTATGATTCGCGGGGCTATTGAAATCAAAAAAATATCCTAATTTCAATAGAGAAGATGGCTACGTGCTACCATCTGCTTGGGATCCTTGATGGGGTCCGGATAATGAAATTAAATCCCAACCCAAGCATACAACTGCAAGTGTTCAAGATACTACATTTGGTACGTCGAACACCTCAGCCCCCCCCCCCCATCCCCCTACCAAAGTGCTCGAGACATCGGAATTATCAAATAAATAATTTTTTTTCGATAAAGTTCGTAAAAACTAGTTTTGTTTAAATAATTAGCAAATTGATATATACTTTGGATATCATGAGTCATTGTCTTCATTTGTTGTTTATGGTTATTATTTCCAACAATGAGAGTAGAGCATGCCCGTCAGTGAATTACAATAACTGGCTGATAAAGATAAAAATGGCTACCCCAATATTGACTCTTGTAAAATTAATTTTAAATAGTCAAATTACTGTATTTAAGTCCAGAAAAAATATAATATGTCACAGATACATTCTTTATTGAGTGCTAGTAAACGTTCAAAACACTATACATTGTACTTTGCTAGATCGAAAAAAACTCCGAAACAGTGTCGATTTACTTCGTAATTACAGCGTGAAATTATATTAAAATTACATGTATATATTTTTTTTAAATTAAATATATACTTAAAGATAATCGTATTATAAAGTGACGAAAATTGAAGACGAGAGATGAAGAAAATTAAGCGACAGTAGCCTAATGGCAGGGCGCGGACTGCGATCTCAAAAAGGTCGTCGGTTCGAATCCGCCATTCGACTACTGGCGTGAACCACTCGTAACACTAACAATTTAAGCTTACGTTATGTTAGTAATATTTAAGCATTGTTAATATTCTTTATAAAAACCAAAGAAAGATGTTGTAAAGACCGTCCTCTTCGCCAGCTAAGATATTCAAGGTGTCTGCTTCCGCTGAAAAACTAACGGCCTCTGTCCTCTAGGATGCATACGGTATAACAATGTACAACTTTTTAAGTACAGGAGAGACAGTAACCGTAGATTATTAAGTACCACAGAATACTATAATACATACATAATAGAACGGGGGATTAGGCGGAGCCCGTGTAGCCACTAACATGTCACTAACACGTCAATTCACACGTATAAATGTCAACACAATCAATCGTTTCTAATTTTCGTGTCAAGTGCCGCTGCATGCAAATTATTAAAAAAATGGCAAATTCTGCAATTATTACGTGTTGAAAGAACACCGGGAATTGGAATTTAAATAAAGAAGACATATTCTACAACCAGTAAGTCGAAACTACATATTTATATTTTGTGAATATTAGAAATAAAAATAAAGAAACATTTATATGTCAAAAACATTAATCAAAGGTCTAAAATAAGTTTGTAGTAGTGATAACTGATAATACGACACAATTGCTTGTATGTATGCTCCCGGCGACGCCAATCCTCCTACAAAGTAAGATTGATAGCCATTCTATTCTGTATTATAGTATTCTATGTTAAGTATCTTTAATCAAAAAACTATGCAAAGGACTAAAGAATAAACGTCAAGGAAAATGGTGTGTTGGAGTGATTTTGCATCACAATAAAGCCCCTGAACATAGATCTAATGTTAAAGCCTATGCCATGCAAAAATGCTTGGTTTCAGTTGATGCAGCACCCACCATAATATCAACCAGATAAAAAAATTGAATGAAATGAATTTGTAGATAAAACATATATCTCATGTGGTTTTATTTGCCCATGGTATTGAGCAGGCACTGCAGCAGATACAGCAGCAAATGTACCTTAGTATACATTCCTGTGAATTTTCCCTGATTAAACCTATCCTTTTATTGGAGCTATGCCTGACGGATTATTGGTGATGACATGCTAGTAGAGGTGAAGTATTCTTTTGCAGAAACCAAAAAGCCTATTGAATGCAATTGAGGCAAATAAAATAAAAATATGACGAGCGTAGAGAACAGGAGACACATTTTACTGGAAACAACGCATTCCACCTTAGTATTCAGTAGTCCTTCCACCTTACTATTCAGGAGTGACCTGTTGTCAAACAGGCCATTCCTGAATAGTAATGTGGAATGTGGAAGTAATGTGGAATTCCGTGTAGTGGCGGTTAAGAATATCCACTACCCCATATCTTCCCGTGGGTGTCGTAAGAGGCGACAGAGGGGAGACAGGCAGGAGATGGGCAGCAGCGTCTTCCTGATGACAACTGTGACGTAATAAAAAACTGCGGTTGCCAACCCGCTCGCCAAGCGTGGCAACTATGGCAAATACCCCCCAATGAATAAATACACAAACAGACGGCCCCCAGTCCCCGGCGGCCCCGCTATTCCTGGCTACGGTGGCGACCATGGTAACGGCGGGGCAGGGGGGTGCTAAGAATCTCCGGTGGAGGTTCGGTTGCCACCTACGACGACTCGACCTGGCAACATATAACGCACGCACCCTGAGGACTGACGAGAAGATACTGGAGCTGGAAGAAGAGGTAGACAAGTTGCGCTGGCATATTATTGGATTATCCGAGGTCCGAAGAGAGGGGGAGGACACGGCAATCCTCAAGTCCGGCAACTTGTTCTATCACCGGGAGGGCGACCATCTGCCCCAAGGAGGTGTCGGATTTATCGTCCACAAATCTCTCGTCAACAACGTTGTAAAGATTGGGAGTGTGTCGACGAGGGTCGCGTACCTGATACTCAGAATCACCAAACGGTATTCGCTGAAGGTCATTCAGGTTTACGCACCAACCTCGGCACATCCCGATGAGGAGGTGGAGGAAATGTATGAGGATATTTCCAGAGCCATACATTCCTCCAAAACCTACTACACGGTGTTGATGGGAGACTTCAACGCAAAACTGGGCACAAGAGAAAGCGGTGAGCTGAAGGTAGGGAAATTTGGAGTAGGGCAACGGAACCGAAGGGGGCCAGCAGCTGGCCGACTTTATGGAGAAAGAGGGACTCTTTATGATGAACTCTTTCTTCCAGAAGCGGCCCCACAGGAAGTGGACCTGGTCGAGCCCCGACGGTTCGACAAAAAATGAGATTGACTTCATTATGACGACCAGACGCCAACTGTTCAGTGATGTCTCAGTGATCGCAAGGGTGAAAACTGGCAGCGATCACCGAATGGTTAGAGGCACACTGAACCTAAACGTTAAGTTGGAGAGGTCTCGTCTAATGAAGTCAACGCTCCGTCCCCCTCGTGCTCTAATCCAGAATCCCGAAACCTTTCAGCTCGAGTTACGTAACCGCTTCCAGTGCCTAGAAGATTGCAATGCAGTGGACGATATGAACGACAAGCTCGTGGAAACTGTCCATGCGGTCGGAGCTAAGTTCTGCAAGACCCGCCGCAGAAGAACACAAAAACTCTCCGATCACACTCTTAATCTCATGGCTGTTAGACGGGAGATGAGGCTGCAATCGTCAACAGATTTGACAGCATACAGGCAACTGAACAGACAGATCTCCAAATGCATACGGCGAGACTTACGCAACTTTAATACTTCTCGTATTAAAGAAGCGATCGAGCGGAACCAGGGCTCCAAAGTCTTTGCCAGAGATCTGTCTGCCAGAAAGAGCCAACTGTCAAGGCTGAAGACTGAGTGTGGCAACATCGTTTCCGGGACACCTGAGATTTTGAGTGAGATTGAGAGGTTCTATGGGCAGCTGTACACATCATCGTTGGAGCCACACGCAAGTGTGAGTAACGATCCAAGAGCAAGTCTTATCCGACACTATTCCGATGATATCCCGGACGTCAGTCTAAGCGAGATTAGAATGGCTCTCCAGCACCTTAAAAACGGCAGGGCCCCAGGCGAGGATGGAATTACAGCGGAGCTTCTGAAAGCGGGTGGAACACCGGTACTTGAAGTCCTTCAGAAGCTCTTCAATTCCGTCCTCCATGGTGGCACTACTCCAGAGGCGTGGAGCAGAAGTGCGGTGGTCTTGTTCTTTAAGAAAGGCGACAACGCTCTCTTAAAGAACTACAGACCGATTTCCCTTCTGAGCCGCGTCTACGTGCTGTTTTCGAGAGTCATTACGAATCGTCTCGCACGCAGACTTGACGACTTCCAGCCTCCCGAACAAGCCGGTTTCCGAAAAGGCTTCAGTACCATAGACCACATACATACCCTGCGGCAGATTGTACAGAAGACTGAAGAGTACAATCTGCCACTTTGCCTGGCGTATGTGGACTATGAGAAAGCCTTTGATTCCGTCGAAATTTGGGCGGTGCTACAGTCCCTTCAGCGGTGCCAAGTTGACTGTCGGTATATCGAAGTGCTGAAGTGTTTGTACAGTAGGGCTACGATGGCTATCCGAGTACAGAACCAGAGCTCGAAACCTATCCAACTGCAGAGAGGTGTAAGACAGGGTGACGTTATATCCCCGAAACTCTTCACCGCTGCATTGGAAGACGTTTTCAAGCTACTGGACTGGAAAGGATACGGTATTGACATCAATGGCGAGTACATCACTCACCTTCGATTTGCCGACGATATAGTCCTTATGGCAGAATCGCTGGAGGACTTAAGCACTATGCTCAGTGACCTCAATAGTGCCTCTCAACGGATAGGTCTTAAGATGAACATGGACAAAACAAAGATCATGTTCAATGTCCATGTCACACCTATGCCGGTAGTTGTTGGGAGCACTATGCTCGAAGTTGTTGACGAATACGTTTACCTGGGACAAATAGTCCGACTAGGTAAGTCCAACTTCGACCGAGAGGTCAATCGACGGATTCAACTCGGCTGGGCAGCGTTCGGGAAATTACGGCATATCTTTTCGTCAGGTATACCACAATCTCTAAAAACTAGATTGTACAACCAGTGCGTGTTGCCAGTGATGACTTACGGATCTGAGACGTGGTCCTTCACTGCTGGCCGTATGAGGACGCTTAAGGTCGCTCAGCGAGCTATGGAGAGGGCTATGCTCGGAGTTTCTCTGCGTGATAGACTCAGAAATGAGGATATCCGCAGTAAAACCAGAGTGACCGACATAGCCCAACGGATTAGTAAGCTGAAGTGGCAATGGGCCGGCCATATAGCTCGAAGAACCGATAACCGATGGGGAAGAAAGGTTCTCGAGTGGCAGCCTCGTACCGGTAGGCGTAGTGTAGGGCGACCCCCCACTAGATGGAGTGACGACCTGGTAAGACATGCAGGAAGTCGATGGATGCAGGTGGCTCAGGACCGTGCTTTGTGGCATTACTTGGGGGAGGCCTATGTTCAGCAGTGGACTTGTGAAGGGCTGTAATGATGATGATGATGAATGTGGAATGCGTTGTTTCCAGTAAAATGTGTCTCCTTTTCTCTACTCTCGCCATACGAAACACAGCAACACTAAGCTGCTACTTTACGGTATTATTATGTGAGAGCGTGGTCCTTTCCCGATCGTGCCGACCCATTCCTGCTACGACTATGATATAGCTGCACTATGGCACTACCACGTAATTTAAGCAATAATGAATATCACCACGAAAAGAAAATTTATAATTACTATTTACTTTAATTCATCGCGATAAAACACATACCTAGTTTTGTTAAAACTATTGGCATTGATTTTGCAATGTGTGTGAAGTTTACTAACACTCTCAGAAGCAGTAACTGGAAACGGTTACTAATTTGCGCAAAAAGTTAAAAGCTTAAACGGTAGCTTGAAAGGTCATTCCATTTATTTGAAATCGTTTCATATCGTATCGTTTATCAGAAAGTAAAACTCGATTACGAACGTGTTACGAACAGAACTAAAATTTATTCTGTTACGCTGAATAGAGAGTTAATCACGTCGACTCTACGGTTCCAATGTGTAATATCGTTAAGTAAATTCGTTTAAACTGTATCGTTGATCAAGTGATCGTAAACGCATTGGCTGGTCATGAAGTCTCGGGTTTATATTCAGAATGGGCCAAAAATGTTTTAAGAGTAATAAAAATGAATTATGTGTGAATCCTGTGGATCCGTAGACACCGAGACTACCCACTATTTTCTGCAGTGTACTACTGTTTTTTTTGTCTGAAGGGTACAGAGAGCCATACAATTACAGGCATTCTATCCTCATGCTCAGAGGTGACAACACATCTAGAGACAATGGCTACATCAGTCACCTAAAATTAAAGTTAATATCACGGTTTTAAAGAATATACTCTTGAACAAATTTAAAATATCCCTTTTACGTCTTAAATCTCACATAAAAGGGTTATCGGAGTTGTGTTAAATTTTCGTAATTTCATTCGAAATCCACGTTTTTGGTTTGCTCCTAGAAAATGAGAAAAGTTGGAACCGGGCTTTGTTAATCTATTGTGGCTCTGAAACTGTTGGATAAACTCAAACCCCTCACCAAACAATGTCGCATTGGTAAGTTTTGGCCTGCGATATTAATTTTCTTAAATTGATTGCTCTACTGATACGGATTCGCAGGATAGTTATCTGTTATTAGGTTGATTTTGCTTAGTATATATTTATATTATTTATTGTATATATTTTAGAGAATAAAGGGTGACAAACGAGCATACACCTGATCATTGCGATGGCTGCTGGGGCCAATACACATCTACATCTATACTTGATTCAGCATTAAAATGCAAATGCGTTAGTACCTCTGAGGATAAAATGAAATACCTTGTTTTGTTTCTAGGGGTTAAATATATCTCCTCTCTACATTCAACTTATGAAACATAGCAGCATAAAGTTGCTTTTTTTCTATGGTATTCTACGAGAGCGCGGTCCTTCCCCGGTCAAGCCGACCCGTTTGCTTGCAACCTCGAGCTGCACCGTGACTCAACGACGTAAAACAAAACACAACCAATAGCACTGTATCTGTTATGAAATGTAACTAATGTCGCCACAAATATATTAAAATGATTTGCAACACCATTTATCCGATTACGATGAAACCTTGGTAAGTTGTTATGTTCACACCCGCGAAGTTCCAAAGTCCACTGCTGAGTGTTCAGTAGAGCCATAGATCTTTATTAAATTAATTTATAGGAAATGATTACATCGTCCTTTTAAAATAAGTATACAATATAGCATGAAGTGTAAGAGGTTAGAACCTATAAGAAATTTAGTAATCTGTTCTATTGGTATAATATATGCAAAAACATTCTGTTAACTCCGCAAGAGGCAGATCGGTACCGCACAGCATATTCTTACACCGCCACTACACTGTATGCAATATATTCGTATAATCCATTAAATTCATTTCGTTGCTTGAGTCGTATTTGCCCTTTTTTGTAATAAACTTCAGAATAATCAAATATTTTCGTTAGAATTACTCACTTTGGTAAACAGGAAAACAATTAAAAAATGACGGTGTGTTTTTTTTTACTTTTTATTTTCGGCCACATTAACACACGAGGTTCAGAATAGGTAATATAAGTGAATGGTAAAAAATATAAGAAAAGTACTATATACCCATCTTATAGAATACTGAGAAGCTGGCTACTCTGCACATGTGCTCGAGGCTGTCAAGGTTGCCTTCAACGAAATCAAGGTCATCAATGAGTCTCTTGGCACGTCTCTCCACTAAGTCCGACGCTGCCAGGTGGATTTTGCTGCACCAGCCCATATACTCATACAGCAGTACTCCATGCACGACCGGACTTGTGCTTTATATAAGGTAAGAAATTTAATTTAGTAGACTGTAGACAAGCTAGGGAGGCCCTACCTGAAATAAACAGTCGTCTAACCTAGGTTCTAATGAGACTGAACAAGCCACAGATCAGGATAGTAACAAGTGCTATCACAGGACATGGCTCTTTTAACAAACATTTGTTCACCATAGGTGTAACTGAAAGCCCCCCGTGCGGAGAGGAAGAAACGGCGGTGTGTCTGTTCTTTCAGTTTTTATTCTTTGTAAAATATCAGTATCATAGGTTTCTACTCCGTTCACATGTTACACCCTATTTTTTTCAGACGGTAAGAAACGTCATCAGTATATAATTTATATTACATTATTTATATTACGATTGTATTGAGATACTTCACATATTAAATTGTATTGTCATTTAATGAAAAATTATGTAACTAAATTATATAATTCTATAGGATACTTACAATATTTAGTAAATAGAATGGCAAAAAATGATATGTGCAATGTCATCATAATATGCCTGGGCTGCACACTTCGCGATTATGCATGGTGCACCAAGCACCATGCTTTAACGGCGAGTACAACCTTATTATCGATGACGATCTCAGATGGTGTATCCTAAGGTATGTCATAACAGTGCGGACTTTTCCGAGTCCACTCGAATATGCCGAAGGTATACATGAGGACAGACATGACCCAACCGTTATATGCCTGTCTTATTCACGCCCGACCAAATCTGTTAAGCACTTTGGTCAAGTGTGCATGAAATAGATCGCAAACTGATTGTTCATATTCTCCTTATCAAAACCAATATTTTGTAACATACTCAGGTTTAAGTATGTTTCAGCATCGGAAAGGGTCCTTATGTTGATGGGCATAGAAAAGTAAATAGCCTTAGAGTTAACTTCCCTATCTCTATCAACATCGAGGACCGCACACTTATACACCGACTACCGATAATGTAATTTTAGTTTTTTTTTCCTTTTCTTGGTTACGGGTCCAAGATTGACTTGAAATGGTTCTTGTAACTATATACATTGGAGTTCTTGGCCCTTTTATTTTACAAACTAAGGTGACACAATGCCTTATGTCTAGATATTTATTAAGAAAAAATATCATTTCTATTTCATTTTGGCATTTTTTCTCTAATTTCTTTATCAGAATAACAAACGAGAGGTAACTGACTATTGTTTATAACTATACTTTTTTATAGGATAGGATGACAAACATCTGATGGTAAGTGGTTGCTGTGGCTTATAAACATCTAGATCCATCCTAGATTACGATAATTATTATTAAAATTCAGATGCGTTGTCACCCGTGAGTACTAAGATTAAATGCCTCGTTTCCATTAAAAAGGATTTTCGTTTCTCTATACTACCCATACTAAACACGTCAGCGTTGATCTGTTAGTTATTTTACGCTAGTATTCGAGACGAACATAGGCCGCGCGCTGTGTGTGTGTGTGTGTGTAGCGTTTTTTTGTGCATGTGTGTGTGTGTGTGTGTGAGTGTGTGTGTGTGTGTGTGTGTGCGTGTGTGTGTGTGTCCAGTGCACTCCCTATTCCCTTAATCTCATGGTCAGCTGGGATGGCAATCCGACACGACCGGAGGGAGATCACGCGATCGCGATTTTTAACAACTTCTTGACCCAGGATTGCTATTGCAAATGTCTCGACTGATAAAACCAAATAATCATTCTGACCCGAGAAATGAACATATGACCACTGTGGATAATAAAAATGACGATTTTTTCCAATTCACAGGTGTGGACATGTCCTGTGCTAGAAAGCTGACTAAGTAAACAATAGCAATTGAATTATGGCTACGTCTGATTGCATCGACTTTATAAATATTTATAGCAACAAAAGAATAATAATATAATATATAATTTCAACGACCAACGAGATGTTTGGCGTAACCAACCTGATCATCGAAGACAAGTAGGTTTCCATTGTCAAGACCGCGACACACACCAGCATGGCGTTACACAGGCAGACCTTACGAGGACTCACACAATTACTGAAAATTGTAAGTGAACATTAAAATCATCACTATTTATTTTATTGTAGTAAAAAGACGATTGGGATGAGCCATTATAGCTTGGAGACTTGGCGTTTGCTCTAGCCTTAAGTTTCAGTTTATGCCAGCAACCGAAATTTAGAATTTGATCTTATAGTAATATAATGCTAAACCTTGTTTTTTTCTACCTGTTTTACTAAAATACTTAGTGTGCACATTGTGTTTGTATTAGATATATAAAAAGTAATGATTTTGGTAAGTAAGTAGATGAGACACACTGCACGAATGGGCCGGATCAGCTGGCAAAGAACAACCCTAGCGCTGATTACCAGTGTAAATAACAGCATAATGCTGCTATGTTTCAGGTAGTGGATGAAGAGAACAAAAGATTAACTAGTGACGAGGTATTCTATTTAATTCCATACGGGATAACAATTGATGATGATAAGAGTATAGCAGCGGATTCTTTATTGATTTTATAAGCCTTTCAGAAAAATACGAGGTCTGCGCCCATTAGAGACAGTAACGTTTATGTTAACACTTTAACCTCTCAACCACCTAGCGGTCTCATGAGACCGCGTCCATATTCCATCAAATTCCTAGCGGTCTCATGAGGTCGCATCCATCCACAGCACTTTAACTTTACTATTCAAGAAGACATCAAGTCGAGGGCGCGGTGCGTGCGACGCGCTGCCGCGAGACTCATGCGCGGGCGGCTCCTTGCCGGTGTGTCCTCCGTGCGAGGCGCACGCGCGGCCCGCCTGCCGTGACGAGGCGCGCGCAACCCTGCGCGGCGTGCGTGCCGTCTGCCGCCCGCCCCCACGCGGCAACCGCCCACCCTGCCCAACGAGCCCTCCGCCCTGCTCGATCACCTGCGAACATCTGCACGCACAGGTTTGCTATTTCTCCTACTACTCTGTACTTTGCGTCGCCCCGTAAACAACGCACTACTCCACATAGACTTCTCAATGGCGCAGTGCCTTAACAATTAGGTGCAGCGCTAAGGTTCGAATCTCGGACGGAACAAGTATTTATTATTTGTATGCCCTACAAATCGTTGTGCCGGGTCTGAATGTTTGTCATTGTACAGTTTATGTAAGTAAACTGACGCCACAATACAGAAGAAAATCGTAGTGTTACGCAAGCATACTTCACAAAATAAAAAATGTTATTAGAACTCAATTTTTATAAACTATCGAATGTACTGTAAATCTAAAAAAATATTAGGTACAGTACGGATAAAAAATCAATAAAATTGATTATCATACAATAAACAGTCTAATGTTGTTCTTAAACGTCCCTTTGTGGCCACGAAGGAAAAGGGGAGATCTCCAGCCGGGCAAGGTGTTCTGCTTGGACAACCCTTCGTGTGATAATTGGGAGCTATTCTATATATACTGTTTTTATTCGGAACTTTGATAACGCGATATAGGATTCGATGTGTTTCGCTTGTTGCGCGACAACAGCGCCGCCACACCTTGATAGTAGATAGAGACTTCATTATCACACTTGCCAGTTAAATTGACAATCCCTGTACAAAATTTGAGAGTTATGATTTCCATCAGAGATTTTTAAAAACTGTAATGTTATTGTTACAGTTTTTATAAATAACAGCTACTTTATGATTGGCCACGTTTCTTTTTTTAATACTGCTATTATAATATTTTTTTAAAGTAGAACGCTGTGCCACTGACGGTCGTGGCTACATCGTGCTACATCCAAATTCCACAGCTGCAGCAGATTCTAATATTCAACGCCGAACTGATACAGCGTCAAGTGCTGTTGAATTAGATCCCACCACAGGTTGTGGTATTAAGAGAGTTCTTCACATGGACCCTTATGCAGATCATCTACGTATTTTAATTAAAATTTGTGGGTGCAACGCGGTAAATACAATTTTACAATTCAAGGAGACACCAAGTGGAGGGCGCAGTGCGTGTGACGCGTTGCCGCAGGACTTGTGCGCGGGCGGTGCCACCCTGAGCGCCGTGCGCGCCGCCGGCCCGCCCTGTCCCACGTGCCCCCCGCGCTGCCCCACGTGCCCCTCGACCAGAGCATTCACCTACGAACATCTGTATGCACAGGTTTGTTACTTTTGCGTACTTTACTTTGATCCGTAAACAATTCACTACTCTACATAGACGGTTCGTAGCAGCAGTGCCTTAGCAACTAGTTGTAGCGCTAACATTCGAATATCGCACGAAACAAGTATTTGTATGCCCTACAAATAATTATACTGTGTCTGGATGTTTGTCACTGTACAATTTATGTATGTAAACTGATCCCACAACACAGGAGAATATCCTATTGCGCAATCTTACTTCACAAATTAAAGTAATTTTTATTAGAACTTAATTTTCATAAGCTATCGAATGTACTGAAAATCTAAAAACTGCTTGGCATGGTTCAAATAAAAAATCACTAAAATTCATTATCTAACTATAAACAGTCTAATTCTGTTTATAAGCGTCCCCTGTTAATTGTTAGAGACTTCATTTTCACACTTGACAATTAAATTGACGATCCCTGTACAGAACTTGAGAGTGATGATTTCCGAGTAAAAACCATTATAACTCTTTGAATGACTACGTTTCTTTTTCTAATACTAATAATATATTAATTTTAACGTAGAACACTTTAAAGTCATCATTAATTAGCGAGATCATCTGCATGCACAGGTTTGCTACTTCTGCGTACTTTGCGTTGACCCGTAAACAATTTACTACTCCACATAGGTGGCTCCGTAGCGCCAGTGTCTTAGTAAGTAGTTGCAGCGTTAAGGTTCGAATATCGCTAAAAATAAGTATTTGTATGCCCTTCAATTGTACAATTTATGTATGTAAGCTGACTCCAAAATACAGGAGAATATCCTAGTGTTGCGCAAGCATACTTCACAAATAAAAAGAATGTTATTAGAACTCTATTTTCATTATAGAATACTATAATACACAATAGAATGGCTGTCAACCTTCTTTTGTACGAGGTATCTCCGGGAGCAAGCAACAAGCAATTACGTCATATTATAACTACTAAAAACTAGGGATGGGCCGAATATGGATTTCCCGAATACGAATATTCGGCCGAACGTTCGGTAAAATTTTACCGAACCGAATATTCGGCCGAATATTATTCGGCAGGATTACCGAGGTACCTAACCAATTTATGTCGAAACTTGTTACCGTAAAGCACGCGATTAGCGCCGGAGCTTTCCCCTGACTCCCCCGCCACACCTGACATGTTATTGCATCATCTAGTACTGAGCAATTGCCGGCACATGCTTATATTTTGACTATTTTTATGAAAAAAAGTATTCTTAGTGAAAATTGATAAGTATGTGGTTAAAATAAGTGGAAGAACATCTACTATTTGAACCAATTTTAAGGAAACTGACAACTGTAATGTAATGTTTCTTTGTTTGATTCTAAACAAAATTTTATCAAGCTTTTCGTTTGCTATAATTGGAAATAAATCTACAGTACCTCAAAAACATATCGTTATACAAGTAGATTTAACCCATAAATAAATATACTATCAACAGTAAAATGATGAAAGACATGGCATTACTCAATTCGTACATTTCCATAAAGTGGATACTTTGAGTACCACTTTAACGAATATTCGGTGATTTAGCCGAATATTCGGCCGAATACGAATATTCGGTAAACCTGCCGAATATGCCGAATACCGAATATAAAACGAATATTCGGCCCATCTCTACTACAAACCTGATTCGCTGTACGCAGACTTAATGTTTTTGACACTTTAATATTTCTTTATTTTTGTTTCTAATATACACAAAATATAAATAGTTTCGACTTACTGGTTGTAGGAAATGTCTCCTTTATTTAAATTCCATTTCCAACTGTTCTTTGGACTCGTAATTATTACACAATTTGGCTTTTTTTTAAATAATTTGCATGCAACGACGCTTGACACGAAAATTGGAAACGATTGATTGTGTTGACATTTATAGGTGTGCTCCGCCTATTCCCCCGTTCTGTAATGATGTACTGTAAATCTAAAAAATATTTGTCACAAGCCAAATAAAAACATTAAAATTTATCGGACTATAAACAGTTTACTTCTGTTCATAAGCGTCCCCTGATAGTGGATAGAGACTTCATTTTCACACTTGACAGTTAAATTTCCCTGAAGTTCCCTGTATAGAACTGAAAGTGATGATTTCCACCATAAGAACTGCAATAAAATCATAACAACTACTTTATCAATGACTACGTTTGTTTTTCTAATACTACTAATTTAATATTTCTTTAACGTAGGACTCTTCAAAGTCTTCATCAATGAACGAGGTCCAGTGCAGTACAAAGTTATCAAATGCGACTAGTGGAAGTTGCGGAGATACCTTAGATCGTGTAGCACAGCGCATCTCAGCTGCAAAACTCGCGCGTCGCCTCGAATATGAACGTGAAGTAGCGGAACGAAAGAAACTCATTGCTTCGCCACCGCCGCCCACTAAATACTGGCTTGGCGTTGACCGTGAAACGGTACGCGCCACTGACGGTCGTGACTACATAGTGCTACATCCAAATTCCACAGCTGCAGCTGATTCTAATATTCAACGCCGAACTGATACAGAGTCGAGTACTGTTGAGTTAGATCCCGCCACAAGTTGTGATATTAACAGAGTTCCTCACGTGGACCCTTGTGCACATCATCCACGTATTTTACTTAAAATCGATCGCAGTGATGCCAATAATTCATCCTCTTCTCATCGCGTATCTTCTCCGCCAAATTTTATTTCCAAACCATTACAATGCACACCTACTACTAGTAATCAGCTTCGATCTCAAGACTATAGCGGGTTAAGTAAGAAAATTGATAATAAAGTAACTGTCCCTAAAAAACAATGTAAGGGAAACGGCCCCGAAAATCTCACTGATTGGTGCTCTTCTCCTCCAAAAATGGCACCCGAACCACCTCGTTGTCGGCAGCCCTCCCTTGTCGAGCGATTGCGACGTCGATCTAAGAGTTCTTGCGAAGGGGTACGTAAATTACACTCAGCAATAATTAATTTGTCTGAATACGACAACAACAAAATCGACAAACATATCACATCAAAAGCTGAACTACAGTCCGTTATTTCTCAAGTTATTGCCAATACAGAAAAATTAAATAAAATGTTTCATGAAAGAAATGAACAAGAAGAAACAGCAAGTGGTCGAATTATACTGGAAGAGCAAAGAAAAGGGCCTATAGAGAGTGGAAGCCTAAAACTCCGTGTGCCGGCCGGCGCGCACACTGTGCAGTTGCGAGTGACTCTGCATTCAGATTCGGCACCACGACCTGTACTACGTGTTCGTGGTTCCCATTCGGATCACGAAATAAAGCGCAACGCTCTCTTTGCTAACGCTGACAAAGCCGACTCGTGGCTAAAGAAACTAAAAAATATTAAAAAAAATCTATCGGATTGTGGTAAAGATTCCACGCCTACAAATAATCCTAGCTCTCAGGGAGGCGCATGTTTATCGCAAAATGTTTCTCTCAAAGATAACCAAACTACACCCAAAAAAGACAACCAAACAGCACCCAAACAAGACAACCAACACCCAAAGGCAGGACAAAATTTTGATAAATCAGGTTGTAAACCAAAACAAACTTTAGAGTCATATTGTGAGCGAAAAAAGACTACACCTAATTCATCCTGTGATACGAAACATAAACCCATTGCATGCCCGGGTGATTTGAAGCCGACGCCAAAACCTCCACGATGTTCCTCAGGAAAAGAGCTACTACCGAACACGATGGCACTCGCTTAACGATTACAAAAACTCATATAACGCCATTGCCGTGTGTGTCATCATTTTGAAATAAATAATTTTCTGAAAAATAAGTAATAATTTAAATATCTCACCTGCCGACTATTTGTAAAATTTATCATTCATTCATTAATTTCTTACTACCACTCTATTGCTGAACAAATCTTTCACCCCATTAATCGCTTTAAGGCAAAATAGTATCGTGGTCACGTAGTTTTTGAGGGGGTAAAGCAGATATGAATGGGCGATCGGCGCGCGCATCCGGCTAGCTGCTAGCAATAGCGACGAGTATATAATATTTCGTATCGATATTTTAAACAGTATCGATGTATTCGCGTGATATCGATGTATTCGTCTGCTGTGCAATTTGCGCTGGCGGACGGGAGATGTCCCGGATGATTGGCGATCCGCGGTCATTGTGCCTTTATATAAAGGTAAAGGACCACATTTTGACTGCGGGTGCTATCGGGCGATCAGCTTGACCAGTTTAGCAAGTAAAGTTTACTCGAAGGTTTTGACACGTAGGATGCAAGAGAAATCAGAAAGATTCTTATGGGAGGCACAATGCGGATTTAGACCTGGAAGAGGATGTACGGATCAAATGTTTTCTCTCCGCATGATCACGGACACCAAATCATGTCTTCCTGGCTGTTCATACTGTGTCTCGACAGCTGTTTACAGAAGCTGAAAAAAAGCTGTTTGGGTGTGAAATTGGGTGACATTAGAGTTAATTGTCTGCTGTATGCTGATGAGGCAGTGCTTATTGCACCATCAGAAGCAGAACTGCAGGAATTAGTCACGTGTATGAAAGAGGAATGTGAAATTAAAGGTCTTCGTTTGAATTCTAATAAAACTAAGGTTCTGGTATTTGAAAAGGACAAAGAGAGAACGAAATGTGAAATATGGGTAAATCAGGAATGTCTAGAACAGGTAAATGAAATTGTATACTTGGGGAGTGCTTTCAGCCGGGATGGAAGATGTGATTTAGATGTGGATAGGCGTGTCGCTGCCGGAAACAAAGTCAATGGTGCCCTGAATGCATTAGTCAAAAGGCAAGGCGTGGTGAAGAGTGCACGCCTTGCAATACATAACGCAGTGTTGGTACCGACTTTGTTATATGGCAGCGAAACCTGGGTATGCCAGAAGAAGCATAAAAGCAAGTTGAATGCGGTGGAGATGCGATCTCTTCGTAAAATGTGTGGCGTTACCATAACCGAATCGAAAGCGAAACGAAGAGATTCGCAATATGGCAGGATTGAAAGGTGACCTGATCACAAAAATTGATAGGGGCGTACTCCAATGGTTTGGGCACGTTGAGCAAATGAGTGAAGACCGAATGGTGAAGAAAATATATAGAGCGAAAGTAAATATTAAAAGGTGTCGAGGTAGACCGAGACTAACTTTCGAAGACCATGTGAGCAAATTGATCGAAGAGGGGAAGTTCAAGAGTACTCGGATACCTAGACGTGCATATATGAAGAAGTTAATGAACCTGAAAGAAGCGAAAGAGGTATGTAAGGATCGTGACACTTGGCGATCTGTTCTCTCTGGCTACCCCGTTAGGGATTGTGCGTGAAGATAAGTAAGTAAGTAAGTAAGTATTGCTTAGGACTGCTCGTAGCTCACTGTTCAAATGTAATAATAATGTCCTCCAGACCGAATTTCGGTCACGGCGGCGCCTCATCGGAGGCTAGCCATCAGCGCAGGACAGGATTATAGTGCCCAAGTGTATGCGCAAGCACAGGTGCACTCTCTATTCCCTCACTGTCAGAATCCAATGGAACGGTAAACCGACACGACCGGAGAGAGATCAGGCGCAGGACAAACGGCTTTACGTGCTTTCCGAGGTACCGGGGTGAGACACCGCCAACTTCCTGACTCCGGGGCAACTACTGTGAATTTCTTGAAGGAAAAACTCAATAATTAATTTATTGGCCCGACCCGGGATTTGAACCCAGGACCTCATGATCAGCAGTCGCACTACCACTAGACCAACGAGGCAGTCAAGCAGTTTAAATATATACTAGGACTAAAGACTGCTCCAAAACGGTTTTACTTAAATCCGCATTTTATAAAAATAAAATTATATTATATTATTATTTTATTTTATTTTTGAAATTGTGTCTGATTTTATTATATAAATATTTATAAAAAGCGCACAGCCTTTTGCGTATCAACAAATATTATACACTATCTCTCAATGGCATATCACGTTTCTCAATATTTTTTTTACTTTGTTACGTTTATACATACGTTTGTACATTTTGTGACTTAGGTATCGCTTTTTCTCTTGTATAGACGACAGCGGGCATGATAAAGCTTTAACTGTAGCACCTGTGTGCTCTCTACGACGCACTGCGAATGAATGGCGCACAGAACACTATTAATACTATCGGAGAAGAACGAAAAATTCATACAAAATTTAAGAAATATGATATATATACCCACTAGCTCCATCTATCGTCAGCCTATCTGCACTTCTCGTGTGACGGGAAAATTTGAACGTGGTCTTTTTTCGTTTTTTTTATTTGAGGTATTTGTGGGTTGCCTATCCCAGCGCTAAATAAAATATTAAAAATTACAAAATTTTAACTTGTTTATTCAAAATAATAATATAAATTAAAACTAAAAAATACATACATAACTTAAGACAAAATTTCTCCAGCAGCTTAGTTCTTTCTATAAAGACATTTGATAAGTTTAAACATGAAAACAAAATCAATATTGATTATAATATTTCAATTTCTTATGTAAACAATGATAAACATAATATTTAAGATTTACAATCATGGATGAATTGATAATATGCACAATCACAAATCAAAGAATGTCTACAATAACCAAAATATCAATATTTTAATCCAAAACAAGTTATTTAATAAGCTCCCACACAGAAGTGTAAAGTGCAACATCCACAAATAATAATTTTGTTTTGATAATATTTAGTTGTCTATCTATTTCCCTGAATACCTGATACTAAATATTTTGACACTATATTATATGCAATATATTAAGAAAAATTTTAATTCAAAATTATAAAACATATTAAATATTAGATTCCAAAAATATTCATTATTTAATTTAAAAAAAAATTCATATAGAGTACTTTATTTTTCAGGTGTAACATTATCTGATTTGCTTTGATTGTTCTTCAGTAGATATAGTGTTGTCCTCCTAATATTGTCCTTTTTGAAGATCCCGCTTGAGGTTTTGCAGCAATAATTTGCGAGAGACCAGCTTGTGATTCCATAAAATAAAATGGGAATACACTTTGTCAGTCCGGAAATAAATAAAAACTGAAAAGAATTATAATAAACAAATAAATTAAATTAACATTATAATCATGACATTACTTTCATATTAAATTAGTCCCTACTCATGGTACTACATTACCCTTCTACCAATACATTTTTAATAAATTTTTAATTAATCGATCTTCTTCAGCCAACTAACCTTACCTAACCTAACACCTAATATAACAAAATAACTATGTGAAAAAAGAGAAGTCTTGTGTTTATCTATTGTTTGGGAACCATTTGATGCATGTATTTCTACTGTGTTGTACAAGTTGTGCCTTTAAATTTGATAGGTTTAGGACGAAATGTAATTATTCACAGAATGTGATGCCTGAACTTTCTTAAGGTTTTGTTGTTTTTAAAAAAAATATTTGATTGTTAAAAATAATATGCACAGTGTGTTGCACTTTTAATAATGTAAGTAAGGACTTGTGCTAACTTTATAGACTTCAATCCTTTGGATGGATTGTCCTATACAATTATTACAAATTGGTTGAAAGCATTAACAGGATTCAAACTACTGTATGTGTTCTGTCCATCCATGTTAGATCCAGATGATGGTCATCTGAATAATCATCATCATCTTCATTACAGTCTATCAAAGTCCACTCCTGAATATAGGAATCCCCATATAAAATATCTGAGTAATTCTTAAAGAAAACTATATACATACCATATTACCATATACATTATACATTTTACTTACATAACATGGGAATACAGTTCTTAAGAGCTTTTTCTTGGTTGCATCATTAAATTAACCATCATGAAAATGTTTTTCACACAGTATTCTGGGCTCATTATGTAGCTTTGTCTGAAAAGCTAAAGTAGTATACTGCTCTTGGAAAGGAATATAATATTTCGCCTACAATTTACAGCTGAAAACAAAATGAATATTTAAATACAAATATTATCAAAGTAGGTTGTTTTATTGGTTTGTAAACCATTGGACGTTGTCGGTCCAGTGGTTTACAAACCAATAATTGTTTTAGCAAAACTAACACAACAACCAATCATGAACAACAATAATTTATACGTCCGCGTCATATTCTGAGAATTTTATACTCATACAGATGTTTTGGTGCTAACAGAAAAAAAATATAATTTTCTACTAATTGAAAATCAAAACAAAAAGAAAACATTTATTTTTCTTTTACTGTCAAGAATACGCTAACATAATAACGTAGAAAAATACGACTAGCATAGTTATCTTCCTATGGATTATTATTTCTGTATTCAAAATTTCAGAGTGTAATTTATCTTTAGCAAAATCTTTCTAATTATGAAACAAGATATTTATCTGACAAATGGCAATAATCAAGTTCAGCCCCCGTAGGTATTCCATACAGAGTTGATCGGGCCTGGAATGGCGTCTCTAGTATATACAAAGTAATCCATGGACCGGCGGGACAAGGACATGGGAGCGGTGATATGCTCCTGTTTGGCCAGCCCGCGCGCAATTTAATTGCACAATATTTATTTGATATTTCTTTGTAAAATGATATATACTCTATTATTGAAAAAAAAAACCTCATAATTCACTTATGTATTTACTGGTGATTACATAGACATAATTTAATTAAAATTGCTTCAATTACATTCGAATGAAACTTTTTCCCTTAACGAACGTACCTAAAATTGTAGATTTTAGAACTTAGAACTTTGCTACTTTTTCTATCTAGATATCTAGATGGTGAATCTCACCCTCATCCTTCACAGTTAGCTACCGTGGGTAAATATTTGTTTCAGAGAGCACGAGGGATCTGCGACAGAAAACATCTGGCCGCGGAGCTTCAGTACGTCAAGCAAGTATTGCAAGACAACAAGCTTCGGGTACCGCGCCTACGTCACAGTGAACGAGTGAAGCTGGCCACAGTCGAGCGCGCGCCTGCTCACTACCATATGTCAGAGGAGTCACGGAGAAGATTGGCTACATCTTGAAGCGAGCGTCCATTAAGACATACTACAAGCCGCTGAAGAAGATTGGTCAATTTTTACCATCCATCAAATGTAATATTCCTCTACAAGATGCAGGTGTGTTTACAAGCTAGATTGCGAATGTGGTCTCTCTTACATAGGTCAAACAAAGAGATCTATAAAAACCCGCGTGAAGGAACATATAGCTGATGTGAAGCACCGACGCTCCGGGAAGTCTGCAGTCTGCGAACATGTTCAAGATCGTCCCCACCATTACATTAGATTTGATAAACCACAAATTCTCGCAAAAGAACACCGATTCCTACCAAGGATGATACGCGAGGCTATTGACATTAAAAAACATCCAAATTTCAATAGAGAAGATGGTTGGGTGCTACCATCTGCTTGGGATCCTATAATTAACAAAATTAAACCAAAACCCAAGCATACCACTGCAAGACTTCATGATACTATAAACTCGTTTTGCGTAAATCGGACCAAAAATTAATATTAAAAAAACTGAAGGTAGCCGGAATAACTATGGCATTGGGACGTCAAACATCTCAGTCCCCCTCGTGACCATGGGTGCTGTAAAGTACCCGAAACGTCGGGATAATAATAAAAATAAATTAAAGTATATAAACGCGATAAAATCCGTAAATAATAGTTTTATTCAATGTGAAGTGTTCGCGTAAATTTAAGAAATCATGATGGATACATTTATAATTATTAGGTGTAATTTCATTAAAAGTAATCAGGTGATAAATAATTCTAACGCCAAGAGTACTATTTATTTATAAATTTGCTAATATAGATACGTCTTTAGAAAAAACTAAAAATTAACCAAGCTAAAAATTACTCTTATACACGAAAACATAGTTTCTTGTATTGCAAATGTCTATGCTAAGGATGGAAAGATAATTCTTTTGTCATGATGTGGTGATGGCGTAAGAATATCTATTATGCCTTTTAATATCGTATATGTAGTAAGAGACGACTGTGGGAAATGCCAGATTTTCTTCTTATGGTTTCCGATACGGTGGTACAGCCATCTCATTTACCCCGGTCCTAAAATACCAAACTGGAAACGGACAGTAATGCCAAAGTTGACGATACTTGTCGCTATGCATGATGATTAAGGCAAATTCTTCCTGAGAGGCACAACAAGCCATCCCATCTCCATGCGAAAAAATATAGAAGAAACTTGTACTTTGAAGCTCAGATAGTTAGCGCTCGCTGTAAATTTCACAGTACCTGAGCAACCCGGATTAGATTACCGCCGGCACCAATGAAATTGTTAATTGCAATTTGAAGTGCTGATTTACCACGTATTCAGCGGTGAAGGAAAACATCGTGAGGAAACCTATGTGTTAGAAATAAGAAAAAAAATATTTCTAACAAGTTCTCTAACACGCATTAAGGCAGCGCGGCGGACACTTTCTTGCCCTAAAACACTCTCAGAAATGAGATGAGGCCTTTGCCCAACAGTGGGACGTATATAAGCTGTAACTTTTATGTACTTTGAATATTTAAAGCAAATTATTATACACACACACACACACACACACACACACACACACACACACACACACACACACACACATACTTTTAAAAGACATTCAAAAAGACAGGAGGTGGGTGGTAATATATACCCCTATAATAAGGTTCTGTCACGGATATTTAAGAACATTTGTAAGTATGTAGATCAATAAGGGCAGTGATGTGCAGTTTAGTAGTATGCAACGAGCGTTTCTCAGGGCTCGATTATTCGCCTATTCTTTTTCTTAATCTATGTTAATGACTTACTTTTATCTTGTAAGGGACAATCACGATACAGTGTTATTTGCTGATGATATCTCTTTAATTTTCAAACACAAACGGCAGTGAGGAAATTTTAACAATGTAAATAATACTCTATCTTTAACGCCAACAGTTTGGTCTTAAACGGTAATTGGATTTTTTTACATCTTTAATACTATAAACATTCGAATACCAGTGTGCTCTTAAATGAGGAGTAGTTAAGTCTTGTGGATACCATTGTTTTTCTGGTATTATCATTGACTTTAATGGACCCCAATAAAAAAAAAAAAAAAAAAAAAATATATATATAATATATATATATATAATCGGAATCTCGGAAACGGCTCCAACGATTTTCATAAAATTTTGTGTGCAGGGAGTTTCGGGGGCAATAAATTGATCTAGCTACGATTTATCTTTAGAAAATGTCTTTTTCTCCGTGTTTTTAGGCAATGAAAACTGCTACCATATCGTTAGAAAAGAAGGTAAATTTTGGCAGTTTATTAATGATTACAAATAGCTTAATTGGTATATTGGGCGGTCACAAAATCGTAATACCATGGTTCGATCCCAGACCAACCGACCGACTTTTTTAAATATTTTTTTTCAAGTTCCTTTCTTTTTTTGAGAAAATCTATTTTTTCGGGCCCTTTTTTAGTATTTTTTAAAAACATGAACATTTAAATTAAACTATTGCACTCATGATTTTTTATTCAAATAACCAGCTCAGTTTTTTCTATTACGTCACTAAGATCAAAAAATATCATTCGTGTTTCATCAGTATGTAATTTGTATCTAAATATAATTTCCAAAACACACGAATTAAAAAAAAACCGAGCGAAAAATACCGAGCAAAGCTCGGTCAACCGGGTAATATATATATATATATATATATATATATATATATATATATATATATATATAAGTATATATGTAAGTTAACAGGCAGATTTAGTTAATAGCGTAATGGCTTATGAAATTTTCTTATGAGATAATACGACAGACGTTTAAGTTATATTTGTTTTGCAAAAGGGAGCCGTACAGGTGATTTATAACTTAAATTGTAATGAGTCCCACAGAGAAAAATTTAAATAAATAAACATATTGATTTTGACATGGTAATATAATTATGAAAACGTAATTTATCTAAATAAAAAACATAAATAGCTTTCATAGATATAAATATTGTCATACTTTAAACACCAGGAACAAACATAAACTTGTAATATCAGTTACTAGACTCCACATACATAGAAATTAATTTATAGATCAATGTATACGATTTTGCAACAAAATCACAGAAACTGTACAAAATTTGTAACAAGTTTAAATGTTTTATTAAAAAAAAGTGTACAAAAAGGGTTATTACAGTTTCAAAGAATACATAAATGAAAATAACCCACGGGAATGAGGTAATCGCCACCATGCTGGTTATATAAAATTAATTTAAAAATTTTACAAACAAAATTATTGTAAAGAGAAATATATAAAAAAGTCCCAGTGGGTTTCTTGCTGTTACTTTCCATGACAGGTATTTTCCGAACAAGTGACAAATGAAAAAATGATTTTCAATAAGTATTCTGCAATAATCTATATTGAATAAAAACTATTAATTCATCCATTCTCCAGCTACATAATGGTGGTAGCGCGATTGGCTTGACTCGACCCGTGTCCGACCGGGCCACGCTTACAGAGAATACAAGCGTAAGATAGTTACATAATGCTGCTTTGTTTCGTTGTGTATAGAACCAAATATACTTTTTTTCTGGAAAAGAGACGTTCCATCTTAACCCTTAGGCATGACAATGCACCTAAATTATGATACTTAATCCAGGGTAGGTCACAGTATCCACGAACCACCAGGTGGATTGCGTGCCTGTGTCAACCGTATTCTACAATCATGTTAAATATATGTAAAGAGGCTATATAGGTTATATTTAATGACGTATACGCTCCTTTGGCAATAACGCACAAGTTTATTATAATTAATCTAAATTCATGTTTATTATCTTGTTTATCACCCTAAAATTACATCCACTTGTCGATTAAAACGATACGAACGTATTTGCTACAACTTACAAAATACAAGAAACGCTTACGTTTATTTGGTTGTATAAAATGGACTCATGCAAAGCAGATAAATCATAGTTCTTATTGAAAAGGAACCAAATGGGTGTGTAAACGTTCAACTAAGAAACAGAAGGGGGAATCGAGGCTTCTCTCGATCCGGCCTCCTATAACGCCTACGTTGGGTTCGGGAACAACGTATGTGATCTCCGCAACGGAGTAACACACAAGGGCGATAACCTCTTCCTTTTCAGAAAATAGGTTCAGGCGGGGATTACGGGTCTTCCGAAGTCGTCCCGGTCCCAGCGCCTTAATTCTTCGATGTGGACTGTATAATTTTGAGGGATGAATTTCTTGGGAATAAAACAGCAATTATCTTCAAACCGTTTCGTGAGAGAGTAATTACTTTTCCCTATCACTTCCCTACACTTTATCTTTCTTCTTCTTATTGACTGCTGGTCTTGCACTTATCCCGAAGTTTCTCCGAACTTTCCCGAAACTTCCCGAAGGATTCCCGAACGAATTGCAATAAAACTCATTTACTGAGCTACCCCAGAGCAATACGCGAAAGTGAGCCACGCCATTCGCGCGCTTGCGCAACTCAATTACATGAATTTGTTCTATTACTCTCTCACGTTTTACTTAATTACTTTATTTGCATAAGTCATACATCAACATAATTTACCTGTATAGATAGCACAAAACAATATCTACACTACGATATACATTACATTTTCATATCACAAAAAACCTTTTATTTATTTAACAAAATATGCCTATTTTACTCACAAGTTCAAAGTCGAAATTTCTTAAATATTTAACATAGAAAGTTAAAACAATGTTTTCCACTTGAAATTATACATAAGTTAACCAATACAACAGTTTAATTCACATTTTTCCTATTCATTTCACTATTAAAACACTTTTAAATTTCTTATAAAAAACTATCATTATTTCACTTATACACAGGAATTTTCACATAAAAATAACACAGAACTTCACCTTTTTAGCACGTACAATCAACCTGAAATGTTTTACAAGTCATTTTTACATAAATTGCTAAAATTACAAATATTTAAATTTTTACATATTTGGCCTCCTAAGGGCGTGGCTAGCGTGCGTCCGTGAACTCACACTATTTGAGCAACTACGCACGGCTCTCGACTATCAGAAAAAATGAAAAGTCTAATATACACCAATATCGACAGTATTAGGTGAATAAATGCTTCTACACAATTTTCAAACTGCAGGAAACTATTTCTAATCAGATTCTTATCAGTTATCATTTTTCTTATCAGATAACAATATAAGTGAATGTTCTCATAAATCAATCATAGCAAATAGGTATTTATTTTCATACAAAACATATCAAACTCATATAAGGCAATACTTATGCAATTAATTTCCGTTAATTCTATTTATGCACAGAGTGATCATCTCGACCGGGGAACAAATCCGATCTCTAACTTCACTTTAATATTCCTTTGAATTTACATCATTGGAAAGATGATTTCAACCGGGGAATAAATCCGGTAGCATAATTTATATCTTAAAATTCCCTATATCGATTTATTAAGAGATATTACTTAAGAAAACTATAAACTAGTCCGGCCTGGGAGTCGAACCCAAGACCTACATATCATTAATTCGACATCCTTTAAGATTTAACTAAGCATTTTCTTATTAGAACATTGCTATTGGACAATTTGCCTTTTAGAAGCTATTCGTCATCGGTTGACTTAATAAACTGAAATATTCTTATAGGCGCGTCGCCAACAATCTCCCCCTCCGTGCGTAAGCACCATTATTTGGGAGGCGTCGCGGGTACCAACACTATTATTCTGAATGTAGGTCTCCTCAAGATACCTGTGTTAGTAATGACGTCAGCCACTCCGGTGTGACCGTTTGGTCCCGGTAGCGTTCTACTAATTTTGCCTTTCGGCCTCGTATTTCGTGGCAACGAATGATCTATTATCAAAACAATATCACCTTCTTTAGGTTCCATTTCCTGTTCGAGGTATTAAAGTAGGCATGTATTCTTTCAACCATCTTGTCCAAAAATGGTCGGCTAACCTCTGTGCAGCTTTGCAATTGAGTTGACCCGTCAGATGTTGCTCTAAAAATAATCCAGGTGGTCGATCACCACATGAGCGTCCCAGAAGAAAATGATTGGGTGTCAAACCCTCTTCAGGATTATTCATACTGAATGTTACCAGAGGCCTGGAATTTACCGTATGCTCCGTTTCTAAAAGCAGCGTATGCAGAACTTCCTTCCGTGGGCTCCTTTCTTTGAGCGTAGCGGTCAACGCAATTTTAATCGATCTTACTAACCTTTCCCAGGCGCCACCCATGTGCGGTGCTCCCGGAGGTATAAATTTCCATTTAATATATTTCTTAAATGACTCATTTTTCATACCCTCATAACATTCTTCGCATGCTTTCAATAATTCTTTATTCGCAACTTTGAAATTCGTCCCGTTATCGCTGTATATAACGGCTGGTTTTCCTCTTCTGGCGATAAATCGCCTCAATGCCATTATCATTGACGCTGGTGTCAATGAGGCTGCTAATTCCAGATGTACTGCTCTAGTGGTCAGACACGTGAATAAAACACCCCAACGTTTTTCGTGTCGCCTTCCTATAGTCACACTCATAGGTCCGAAATAATCCACAGCTGAGCATGTAAAAGGTGGTTCATGATGAGCTATTCTCTCCAGAGGAATATTTCCTTGTGGCACGTTCTGCGGTTTTGACCTGTATGTCCTGCACCACTGACAGTGATGTGACACACTTCGTACTACATTACGCAAGTTCAAGACATAAAATTTCTGGTTCACCTCATTCATCACCGTCTGGTGATTGGCATGTCCAAAATGATGATGAACTTCTCTAATCATCATTTTAACGATTTCATGTTTAATAAAAAATAAAAATATAAATTTCTTTGCAACTTTCTGCTAAACATATAAAATGATGTGTCTTACCTGGATTGAAGCGCACCTCCCGCCCTCCCTCAATTGCATACACTAACTCCGTCACCACTAGACCAAGCACCACCACTCTCAACACCACTATTCCAGGCAAGACACACTATCGACGATAATACGACACGTGTTTCGCCTCTACACGAGGCATCCTCACTTAGCGGTCAGCCGCCGTAGAGTCTATATTACCTGAGGATGCCTCGTGTAGAGGCGAAACACGTGTCGTATTATCGTCGGTGGTGTGTCTTGCCTGGAATAGTGGTGTTGAGAGTAGTGGTGCTTGGTCTAGTGGTGACGGAGTTAGTGTATGCAATTGAGGGAGGGCGGGAGGTGCGCTTCAATCCAGGTAAGACACATAATTTTATATGTTTAGCGGAAAGTTGCAAAGAAATTTATATTTTTATTTTTTATTATAATGGATTTCCGCAAAGTAACGCCTGATTCTATCAATTACATTTCATGTTTACCGTCTAATACGACAGGTTTTCTACTTTCCTTAGTCAAATTAGACTTAAAAGGTAAACGTCCATTTAAACGGAGTAAGTTATCTTCTCCTATTTCCATAGATAATTTACTTAAGCGTGAACTTCTTTCAACGCTTTTGTCTGCTTTCAAGCATTTTATTTCCGAATGAAAACACTCGTCTTGAATGAATTTCCAAATTAACAATTCCGCTTTTCTCAAGAGCGCTATGTCCAACGCGCCATCGGGTCCTTTAACCGACTTTGCTAAAACTTTTGAACACATAACACTTCCTGCGCTCGGGTCCTTTAACCGACTTTCTTAAACTCTTGAATTTTTCTACCGCTTGTAAGGTGCGTGTAGTTGCCCCAAGGAATTTCTTAAAGCTGCCAAATCGTCCGTAGTCGGGTAGACTTAACGGTTCTTGCTTTCTCAGCGCATTTACGCCTTTTGGCAATTTTTCTTCACCTGTTTCTAAGCTTTTTATGGTGTCCACTTGTTTGAGCCATAAATCAGGACTTTTCCTGAGGAACTCAGGTCCTTGAAACCAGCGATGACTTACATCGAAGGTGGAAGGAAAATTTCTAGTGGCGTCGTCTGCCATCACTGCCACGCTTTCTTCTCTGAATCGTAGCAGAACTCCAAACAACGACTTCAATAAGTCCGGTCCGGTTAACAATGCATCATTCAGACAACGTCCGCCCGTCCTTACGGCGGCGTCGAAAACTATTCTTATTTTCTTTTTTTTTGTGGATGAATCACTGCGAAGTGAGGAAGGTACCACGTGCGTGGGGAAATGGAAATATGGTTCGCTTTCTCTGCGTAACCGTTAACGATGAGATTTTCTATTTGCTTCTCATATTCCTTTTTCAACTCGCTATTTTTATCGAGCTTCTTTTCAATATTAAACAGGAGACTTTCAACCTGCGCTCTATTCGACGGCATGCACTCATTATCTGTGCGCCATAACAAAGCAGTCTCGTACCTATTATTAGGTATACGACGTACCGTTTTGCTCAAAATATTTAAAGCTCGTTCTTCTGGGTCGTTCGCGGGCTTTCGCGCAGACACTCCCAGAGATTCCAAACTAAAACAATCTTTGATCAACTTATCCATGTCTTCCTCCTTCTTGGTGGAAATGTGGTTAACAATCTTGATTGGTTTAATGCTACCCAATATGTGACCATGTAAAACCCATCCAAATTTGGTGAGCGATGCTACAGGTAGGTTCTTATCTCCTGAAATTAATTCACGACTAACTATGAGATGCCAATTGTCCTGACCAATTAATATGGTAGGTCTGGACCTCTTATACATCAACTCGTCCTTAATCGGTGTCAAATGAGAACACCGTTGCAATAATTCTCGGCTTACTGACTTCGGAGAAAGGTTAAGTGACTTAATTGTTTGTACACTTATCTCCTTTAAGTCGTTCGAGTAAATGCCTTTTATCTTAACGTTTAAGCGATACGAACTGTCGTCGTTAATTCGCTTACCTCCCACGGCTTCAATACGTAATTCTTCTTTACGTCCGCGAGGCGCTAATTTCTGAGTCATCCACTCCTCTATGAGTGTCATGGTTGATCCCTCATTCAGAAGAGCTGTTGTCTTGACCTTTCCTCTAGGTCCATACAACTCGACCGGTATAATCTTTAAGTATGCACATGCCAGTGCATTCACTGTACTAACAGTTGTAATTTGAGCCTCTTTACCCCCCTCGTCCCCTTGCGGCGAGGTATTTTCATTGGGGTATCGGTATAGCATCCGATGATGTGACATTCTACATCCCTCTACACCACATTTTTTCCCTCTGCACTCTAACCTCCTATAGTTAGGTGACAAATATTGGAAACATACTTTCGCTTTTTTGACCGCGTCCCATTTCTCGCGAATATTCATGTCCTTAAACTTGTAACAACTCACTATAGAGTGCTCCTTGTTGCATATAACACACTAATGTGTTACCCGACTTACAGGCTTGTCCTGGGTTGTCATAACCACTTGTCGGTTGTGCCCCTTATTAGTTCGGCGTTCTAGACGCTCGCTCGTATTACTTCGGCGCTCATAGCGCTCGCTCTTGGCACGACTGCGTACACATCCCTTTGCAGTGTGTACAGTTTGCTTCCTGAATTCAGGAAGCTTCCGTTTTTCAGGCGCATTTTCATTGCTTAAGGACGTTCCAAATTGTTCACTCAATAAATTTAAAAACTTGGCCATCTTCTGTAACTCTGGCTCCAAAGGATACTGAGCTCGATATTCAAACCATTTAAATTTAATCATAGTTCCGAGTTTCTCCACTATGCGGCTCACTAACTCCGGTGAGTATAAATACTGTGGTTGATTCAACGCTTGTATTGTGGCAACCATGTTCGTAATACGACTTGCAAAAGATACTATATTACGGCAATCTTCTGCCAATCTTGGCATACGTTTTACATTCTCGATTTAGGCTAGAATGAGCATCTCAACCCTACCGAATCTTCTTTCGAGAGCATTCATTATTTCTTCAAGTTCACACAAAGTAAATAACAGCGACTTGACCGCTTCTTTAGCGGTGCCTTTTAATGGCCTCCTAAGGCGTGCGACATTCTGCACCCCTGAAAATTGGCTTCTCGTGTCTTCAAACACCGTTTTGAAAATTATCCATTCACCCGGGTCTCCATTGAACACGGGTAATTCCTGGAGGAAATGAAGCTGGGAAGACTTATCTTTACCCGCTATCTTTATTGCACTCACAATCGCTTCGGTCAATTCTGACACCTCACTCGCGTGTGTTTTCTGTGCATTTCCTTGGTTGCGCTCGATCTCCGCCCCTTTGCGGCGTGATCCTTTACACGCTTCCTTATCAGTAATATCGGGTTGCGTTACACTAACCGGCGCGCTCATTATGGTCTGCTGAACCCAACTCCTTACGAAAGGTTCCACCTGAGTATTCCGCTCTTCATTATCCTCACTCGAGTCAATCTCCTCTTCTCGGTTGAGTCGTGCCAACTCCAATTGAGACTTGGCTAAGGCAGCAGCTGCCTGTGCTCGTTCGAGCTCTGAGCGTTCGAATTTAATCCGCGCCTCTAATTCGGCTTTCAGCCTCGCCGATCGCGATGACCTACTACCTCTCTGTGACCCTTTGTCACTAGTGTGCCCGATTACTGTCCTTGACGATGCCGCTTCTTCGGTCCTTTGACCTACTTTTTCGACCACCGTTTCACTCCTGGATATAACGGATTGTTGTGCGGTGCTGGCCTGCGTACCACTGGTGTCCGTCCTGTTGCTTGTCGTTGCCATGGACGTCCCTGAGTCCCACGTGCATGTGGACGTGTCGGTGGTGGCTCCACTTGAAGGAGTTGTTCCATTTGACGCAGTAGCTGTGGTCGCTCCAGATGGTTTCGTTTCTTTAGCTTTTCTTGAGAGCCCTGTCCTTGTCCTGCTCCCTTCGCTCCTCCCTGTCTGGTCTTGTGCCTTCTTCATCTTGCAGGAAGATGATTGTTGGCCTACGGTCCCTAACTGTCCCTACGGTCCCTACAACCCCTTACCTACAACCCTTCTACACCCCAACCTAACCCCACTACCCCTCCCCCCCTTATCTCCCAACCCTACAACCTTACTACCACCCTAACAGCCCTATCAGCCCTATCAATCCTGAACGGGGCCTACCGAGGTGAGCCGTCCAGGGATGGAGTCGTGCAGGAATGGAATGGAGGAAAGGTTTAGGAACTGTCCCGCCAAGGAATATGACGAAACAGTCGAGCAGTAGTGCAAGCGCAGTCTCGCTCGAGAGAACTGCTCCACCCGAAGGTGTTGTGCCAGAGCCCGACCGTTTGGCACCGTTAGGTGGTCGGGATGTATGCTGTGCTCGCCGCCCAGTCGCCGGTGACGCCTCGTCCAAGGCGCCCTCCTCCGGCCGCGATGCAGTCAGGTGCCCACGCGCACCCTCGCCTGGCAGCAGCAGCGGTGGATGCTTCTTCTTGCACCCTCTGATGACCCGACAGGAAATGCCGGACACGGTCGTCCGACAGGAAATGCCAGACACGGTCGTCCGACAGGAAATGCCGAGCACGCTTGCCCGACAGGAAAAATGCCAAGCCCTGTTTGGCCACGATGAGCACCTTCACAAGGCACTTGCGCCTGGCTGCGATACGTGCCCCATGCGAGCACACGCCCCAAGCCGCAATCCCGGTTTTCTTTCTTCCGGTAGTTCCAAGTCCAGTCCTTCTGCGCTGACGACCTGGTCTTCTGGCCTTTGGTCCTATTGCTTCAGCTCAAACCTCCGGCTTCCTTCGGTTGCTGATCTTCACTCGGCTCCGAAGGTCTTCTTTTTCCACAACCAGCAGTCCACAGCTGGTTCCTTGATCCTGGCTGCGAAGGACCAATTGAAAAGGAACCAAATGGGTGTGTAAACGTTCAACTAAGAAACAGGAGGGGGAATCGAGGCTTCTCTCGATCCGGCCTCCTATAACGCCTACGTTGGGTTCGGGAACAACGTATGTGATCTCCGCAACGGAGTAACTCACAAGGGCGATAACCTCTTCCTTTTCAGAAAATAGGTTCAGGCGGAGATTACGGGTCTTCCGAAGGCGTCCCGGTCCCAGCGCCTTAATTCTTCGATGTGGACTGTATAATTTTTAGGGATGAATTTCTTGGGAATAAAACAGGAATTATCTTCAAACCGTTCCGTGAGAGAGTAATTACTTTTCCCTATCACTTCCCTACACTTTTTCTTTCTTCTTCTTATTGACTGCTGGTCTTGCACCTATCCCGAAGTTTCTCCGAACTTTCCCGAAACTTCCCGAAGGATAGCCGAACGAATTGCAATAAAACTCATTTACTGAGCTACCCCAGAGCAATACGCGAAAGTGAGCCGCGCCATTCGCGCGCTTGCGCAACTCAATTACATGAATTTGTTCTATTACTCTCTCACGTTTTACTTAATTACTTTATTTGCATAAGTCATACATCAACATAATTTACCTGTATAGATAGCACAAAACAATATCTACACTACGATATACATTACATTTTCATATCACAAAAAACCTTTTATTTATTTAACAAAATATGCCTATTTTACTCACAATTTCAAAGTCGAAATTTCTTAAATATTTAACATAGAAAGTTAAAACAATGTTTTTTCACCTGAAATTATACATAAGTTAACCAATACAACAGTTTAATTTACATTTTTCCTATTCATTTCACTATTAAAACACTTTTAAATTTCTTATACAAAACTATCATTATTTCACTTATACACAGGAATTTTCACATAAAAATAACACAGAATTCACCTTTTTAGCACGTACAATCAACCTGAAATGTTTTACAAGTCATTTTTACATAAATTGATGAAATTACAAATATTTAAATTTTTACATATTTGGCCTCCTAAGGGCGTGGCTAGCGTGCGTCCGTGAACTCACACTATTTGAGCAACTAACTTTGCACGGCTCTCGACTATCAGAAAAAATGAAAAGTCTAATATACACCAATATCGATAGTATTAGGTGAATAAATGCTTCTACACAATTTTCAAACTGTAGGAAACTATTTCTAATCAGATTCTTATCAGTTATCATGTTTCTTATCAGATAACAATATAAGTGAATTTTCTCATAAATCAATCATAGCAAATAGGTATTTATTTTCATACAAAACATATCAAACTCATATAAGGCAATACTTATGCAATTAATTTCCGTTAATTCTATTTATGCACAGAGTGATCATCTCGACCGGGGAACAAATCCGATCTCTAACTTCACTTTAATATTCCTTTGAATTTACATCATTGGAAAGATGATTTCAACCGGGGAACAAATCCGGTAGCATAAATTATATCTTAAAATTCCATATATGGATTTATTAAGAGATATTACTTAAGAAAACAATAAACTAGTCCGGCCTGGGGTCGAACCATTCTTATTAGAACATTGCTATTGGACAATTTTCCTTTTAGAAGCTATTCGTCATCGGTTGACTTAATAAACTGAAATATTCTTATAGGCGCGTCGCCAACACTTATGTTATTTAGTTTGGACTTCAACTTTATTCGAACGCAGTGATCCGCGATTTTTCAAGTGGATACTATTCAAAACCCTCATTATGTTTATCGTAATATTCAAAAGAGCGCTAAATCAGGTACAAATTTTTTTTAGAGTGATATGCTCTATAAATTCTTCAGATCCAATATTACGTCAAATTTGCCTAAACTTTAACTCTGAAGCTAAAATGTTTAAATTATATTATGTTTGAAGTAACAGTAAGTTGCTTGTTATTAATACACGAGTAAGATTGACCCGGTGTGAATGAAACTGGGTGAGTGACACACGCGGCACATTTTTAAACGCTTAATATTCAGAGAATTGGCAAAGTTGCACTCCTCTCAGTAGCTGGAGACAGATGACTGACGTATCGATAGTTGGCTTTGTTTCTGTAGTGCTATGCCCGTAGACAGAGCCATGTGAGTGAAGAGTGCGTTTGGGTGCTCCACACTCATGTTCATACTTATATATAATTTTTGTGCATATGCATATGGATTACTGATTGTACCTTCTTTACTATAGAGTATTTAGGCATCGGTTTGCAATAAATCTCATCAAATAGGACTGAAAGTCGTATTTTAAGGCGGTTAGTTGAAGTTTCAAATGATGAATATGGTACGCAGTTTGCATTTCAAAAGGACACTAACTTAGTATTTTATGTTCCTTAGAAAAACAAAGTTGTTCAGGCTATTTCTAACTAGCGTAAAGAAATCGATGAAACTTCAGGAGAAGCCATGAAACCTGAGAAGATAACGTTTTATACGACACCAAAAGGAGTGTTGACGTTGTTGATGAACTATGAGCTAATTAGAATATATGAAAAATTGTAGTTTTCTTTTCAATATTCATCATGGCTGCAATAATTGCTCTCATCATATTTTAAGAAAATAATAGCAAACCAAATCAAAAAAGATGACATTTAATTAAATCACTAAGCTATAATTTTGTTGAAAGATATTCCATCTCTACATTCAGGGCTATGAAAACGGATATCAGACTACCTTGGTGGTCCTTCATGTATACTTACAAAGAAAAAAAATTATTTGATGTTGTCAGAAACTATCCTATATCAAAAGACAGAAAGACTAGGTACACTTGTATCACGTGTGAGCAGTTCATATGTATGGAGCACGCTAAATGTGTGTTGCTCCGTTTCAGCAAGCTCTAACAAATTTTTTTTTAGTACTAATACTCAATTTTTTTCTGTTTGTATAGTATTATATTTATCAAAAAATGCTGTTTCTTTTTAGTCCATAATTTCATTTCAATATCATGTAATTTTTTTCGTAACTAATATGGGGGGTAAATAACATATAATGCCATAGTTACCACGCTAGGCAAGCGTGTTGTCAATCGCAGTTTTTTTTGTACGGTTGCTGCTATCAGAATGACGCTGCTGCTCATCTCCTGCCTGTTTCTCTTTGTCGCCTTTTACGACGCCCACGATAAGATATGGGGTAGCAGATATTCTTAACCACCACTATCCGTCCCCCACGTGCTCTAGTCCAGAATTCCGAAACCTTTCAGCTCGTGTTACAAAACCGCTTTCAGTGCCTAGATGATTGCAATGCAGTGGACGAGCTAAATTCTGCAATACCCGCCGCAGAAGAACACAAAAACTCTCCAATCACACTCTTAATCTCATGGCTGTTAGACGGGAGATGAGGCTGCAATCGTCAGCAGATTTGACATCATAGAGGCAACTGAACAGACAGATCTCCAAATGGAGGGACTTACGCAACTTCAATACAGCTCGTATTGAAGAAGCCATCGAGCGAAACCAGGGCTCCAAAGTCTTTGCCAGAAATCTGTCTGCCAGAAAGAGCCAACTGTCAAAGCTAAAGACCTGAGTGTGGCAGCATGGTTTTCGAGATACCTGAGATTTTGAGTGAGATTGAGAGGTTTTATGGGCAGATGTACACATCATCGTTGGAACCACACGCAAGTGTGAGTAACGATCCAAAAGCAAGTCTTATCTGACCTTATTCCGATGACATCCCGGAATTCAGTCTTAGCGAGATTAGAATGGCTCTCCTGCACCTTAGAAACGGCGAGGAGGGAATTACAGCGAAGCTTCTGAAAGCGGGTGGAACACTGGTACTTAAAGTTCTTCAGAAGCTCTTCATTTCCGCCGTCCATGGTGGCACTACCCCGGAGGCGTGGAACAGACGTGAGTTGGTCTTGTTCTTCAAGAAAGGCCACAACGCTCTCTTGAAGAACGACAGACCGATTTCCCTTCTGAGCCGCGTCTACGTGTTGTTTTCGAGAGTCATGACGAATCGTCTCGCATGCAGACTCGACGACTTCCAGCTTCCTGAACAAACTGGTTTCCAAAAAGGCTTCAGTACCATAGACCACATACATACCCTGTGGCAGATTGTACAGAAGACCGAGAAGTACAATCTGCCACTTTGCCTGGCGTATGTGGACTATGAGAAAGCCTTTGATTCCGTCAAAATTTGGGCGGTGCTACAGTACCTTCAGCGGTGCCATGTTGACTGTCGATATACCAAAGCGCTGAAGTATTTGTACAGTAGGGCTACGATGGCAATCCGAGTACAGAACCAGCGTTTGAAACCTATCCAACTGCAGAGAGGTGTAAGACAGGTTGACGTTATATCTCCGAAACTCTTCACCGCTGCATTAGAAGACATTTTCAAGCTACTGGACTGGAAAGGATACGGTATTAACATCAATGGCGAGTACATTACTTACCTTTGATTTGCCGATGATATAGTTCTTATGGCAGAATCGCTGAAGAACCTAAGCACTATGCTCAATGATCTCAATGGTGTCTCCCAACGGATAGGTCTTAAGATGAACATGGAAAAAACAAAGATCATGTTTAATGTCCATGTCACACCTATGCCAGTAGTTGTTGGGAGCACTATGCTCGAAGTTGTTGACGAGTACATTTACCTGGGATAAAGAGTCCTACTAGCTAAGTCCAACTTCAACCGAGAGGTTAATCGATGGATTCAACTCGGCTGGACAGATGATACGATATGTGGGCGTGGATATTCTTACAGCATTACTATACACACGGAAAATTGCTACATTCTACAAGTTCTTTAATAGAAATCGAGAAACGAAAAGTGTTCCCATAGAAAACTACATTAGTCAATAAACTGTCCATTTTTTGTGTTTTTTCGAGATACATTCGATATGTGATAGACTGTTTTATAGAATAGGGTGACAAACGAGCACACAGTCCACCTGGTGGAAGTGAATATTATGGCCGATAGTCATTTACATTTATCCTCAATTAATAATCAAAATCTGCAAAAAAGCCGTGGTAGCTCAGATGGTTGGCGCTCACTGTAAATTTCATAGTACACGCGCAAACCGGTTTCGATTCCCGTCGGCACCAATGAAAGTTTATTTGCAATTTTAAGTTCTAATTTACCACGTGTTCGGCGGTGAAAGAAAACATCGTGAGAATACCTGCATGTCTGAGAAATAAGAAAAAAAATATTTCGAAGACATGTGAAGTTCGCCAACAAGTATTGACACAGTGCGGTACATAATGCCTTGCCCTAAAATATTCTCAGTTATGAGCGGAGGCTTGTGCCAAGGAGTGGGACGTATATAGGATGTAACTTTTAAGAATCAAAATACAGATGTGTTGTTACTCCTGAGGACTACTAGAATGGAATGCCTCGTCTCCAGTAGAAAGGTCCTCCAGTTCTCTAAGCTCACCATACGAAACACAGCAGCATTGATCTGCTATTTCACGCTATTATTCTGTGAAAGCGTGGTCCTACTCCGGTCGAGCCGACTCATTCGTGCTACAACCATAGTATAGCTGCAGCATAGCTCTACCACGTCAAAAAAAAAATTAGATCATTTAAACGTGTTTGGGAAGTCAAGTTAGTTTAAAGGTCCAATTAGTATATTTCTTTAATATATTACGCCAATTATCCAAATTTCAGAGCTGAAACTTGTTCGATTTATGAGCCATATATTTGATTTTATTTGATAGATGGACAGACAGAGAGACGGATGTAGGCAGACAGACAGTAGTAATTTTATTATGGTCCATTTTATTCTTTGGGTACCGAACCCAAAAAGTATCTTCTATATAAACTACACTAAAATTAGAAATATTTGAACTTCGTGATGGCTTACGCTTGGTAATAGAGGAATTTCGGAACCATTACTCACATAAACTTAATTTATACGAAACAAACAAGAATTAATGTTCCCATCTGGTTTAAGCACAATTCAGAGCGAGCTGGAAGAATTTATTGCGTATTATAGAAATACTGCCTTTGGAAGCGTTATATACTCGTATATATATATATTTAAGTACGCTATGGAGCTCTTTTAATTACAAACAACTATTATGTTAATAATTTACTCGAAATCTATCACTGCGAAATATTAATGAACGTATATTTTTTGTTTGTGTCTTGGCTGCTGGGAATTCATCACACATGTGTGAGAAAGTGGAAAATACCAATAATATATCATGGTTTTTGACACACAGCAACTTTAAAAACAGATTCATTTACACAACCAAAAGGCCCGGGATTCAATCATTACAGCTATTCTTAAGCCCACTGCTGAACATAGCCCCTCCCCCAAAGAATACCACAAAGCACGCCCTTTAGCCACTTGTATTCACCGACTTCCTGCATTGAAGCCAATTGAAGCCACCCATGCATAAATAAAAATGTACGAGTTCAACTCCAGCACTCTCAGAAACAGCGATATAAATTCTCCGAGTATGGTCGAAATTGCTCCTAAACAAGATGGCTGCCGTCCGCAAGCTATAATTCCGCTATCCAACAAAACCATATTTAAAGTTAAGGACAAAAAAGCGCGGAAAAATGAAAAATGGATGCCATTTCACAACTACAACTTTTATGCGAGAGTTATCAATATCAAAAATTAGATCTAGTTTTGCGCTTTCAAAAAGCTATACTTTTACTTGTTTAATAATGATTTTACCTTAACAAAAATAGCTTTTTGCGTTTTAGTTTAGTATTTTTACAATTTACAACTTATGAAACAACGACTATAATGCCGCTAAGCCTACTATAACGGCACTTTAGTGTTTGATTTTCATTTAATTTTATTGACATTAAAAAGTCTTAAAAAAATCTCTTCATTACTAAACTATAATGCCCCTAAACACTTTAACGTTGTTATAGCTTAGCATTATGACTCCGAGAACAAACACTATGCAAAACCATAATGAAACTAAAACCACGTAGCCGCACTTAAGACTAGTGACTTATAGGGATATTTTTTCTGCATCTATTTTTTAGGTTGATTACATGGCTTAAATGCCGCTAAATAAAAACATTAAAACGTAACGGCGTTTTAGTTTTGAAACTACCACACGAAAGTTGAGGAAATCAAATAAAGTAGTAGTAACCTACAGAAATAAAAGAGCTTATTATAAAATATAAATCAATCATTTAATGACAGTCTTCTTTAATTTTAACAAAATTACTTTGCGAGGAACTTACAATAATTGAAAATGAGATCTAATAACAAATAACTAAAAAAACATAAAAACAATCTTCACCTTACATATTATATTATAATAATATATATATATATAATATTATCTTATGAAACAACTAAAAATATTTCAAAAATACCTTTTTAAAGCGAATTTTGAAATTATTTCACAGTTGATTAAATGGACAAGTAACGAGTATGATGACCAGTTTTTATTTTGAGCACTGCATTTATCGAGCCACATATTCACATTAGTATCGTCTCGGTTACATAAAAGAAAATGGTAGAAGGCCGTGGTGTCCTCTTGTTTTCTCTCTGCAATACCATCATGCCATTGACTATGACTTTGAAGAGGAACTAATTTTGCCTAGTAGTGCAAATGTCTGATTGAATGCCGTAAGGCTTCTGCAAAAAATTGCAGCTTTGAATCTGGGCAACATAATTTCTCTTTCTAGGTCTGCGCTGTAATGTATTTGGAAATAATTTTGGGGTAATTTTTTGTGTTCATTGTAAAGCTCCTGCTTTTTTATATTTTTGATGATGCTATGCCCACTCCACACATACAGTACAGTCTAAGTCAATCTGGTTACCGGCATCATGTGATGTTTCTTTTTTATGCAAAGTATAGGCTTCACACATTTCACACTCTTCATTACCCAAACGAGTAAAAGAAATATTTATTTTTTTTTGCGTTTTTTTTATAGGATAGGGTGACAAACGAGCACACAGTCCACCTGATGGTAAGTGGTTGCTGTGGCCCATAGACATCTACATCTATCCTCGATTACGAATCAAAATGCAGATTTGTTTTTACCCGTGAGGACTAAGATAGAATGCCTCGTTTCCAGTAAAAAGGGCCTCCGGTTCTCTACACTCAGCATACCAAATACGGCAGCATTAAGCTACTATTTCACGCTGGTATTCTGTGAGAGCGTGGTCCTTCCCCGGTCGAGCCGACCCATTCGTGCTACAACTATACTCCTAATATAACTGCAGCATGGCTCTACCACGTATGAATAAAAAATAAACGTGTTGCCTATATAGTAAATACGAAACGATCTTATCCGGATATTTCTTACGGAAATGTCTATGCTTGTTAGTTATACAATATCATTTGAAAAATATCCTCGCAGTGAGCATGTTCACGCCTGTAGTGGGTTCTGATGGGTGAAACGATTCAACGTGCTGAGTCAACAAATTACAATCATAAGCAAGTGTTTTCTGGTGCTTTCCTGCTTTATCAGTAAATCGGGGATCTATATGAGAGCTATGCAAGATCCTGTCGTTTGTTTTAACATAACATAAAGTAGTAAAAAAAAGGGTTTGCATACCTCAACTCTGATGTCGTCTAGTTGTTTAAATGTAAATACCCTTCTTGGTTTCCTTTTCGGGTCACTGGTTATTTTTCTCTTTATAACTGCTACTGAAGTATGTGCATTCAAGAATTAATGCTTTTCTCGCCAGGACAAGTCCCAGTACATTTTATTGATTGCTTCTCGCCCGTATTGACTAAATATAGAAGTACATTTTTTAGGTAGGTTTCGTTACACCCCGTTTTAACATTATATTCTAACTTTTTTTGGTATCTATTTTGCGCTGAAATAAGGGAGTGTCATATTTTTTACGTTTTTGTTGTGGTTTTGAAGGTTCCAAAGGGACTGCAACAGATTCATTGACTTGATACAATGTTAGATACGCACCAACATCAGTGGTGTTCCTACGATTGCAAGGAAGTAGCGACGCCGCAATATATTTATCAGCAAGCAAGTAAAATTTATTGAACTTCTGCGTTTATTCTGCAATTTTTTTCTTTCATGAGTAAAAGTAACAGTGTCAAGAACGTCTGAAGTTAAGCTCTTCGTGACCACACACTTGACCACAGCTGGTGTAAATATGGATTGTGAACCCTTTTTTTTAGAACTTTTGTTTGTTTGTAACACTTGGGACTTTTGGCTTCTTGGTTTAACTGATTCAAAATCGTTACTTGAATCACTACTTGAATCAGATGGGAGATAGTCTTTATCACGCACAGAGTCGTCGGAATCAAAACCACATTGCAACGCGTACGTTGATGAACTAATATCATTTTGTTCAGTTACATTAAATGAGAGTTATTCTAACGGTATCACTTCGTTGCAGGTTAAATCGATTTACACCTGATCAGAATTTGGTAAAGCGTCATGACTCTGAGCAGGATAAGTTTTAACATCTTTATTCAAATTATTCAGGATCGATGAAAGCACATGTGAATTATAAGTATTTTACGTATCACAAAACTTTTCAAAAACATTGTACGTCATCGAATAAGGCCTATTATAGTATAATGTATCAAAATGCAGTAGCTTGCGATAAGGACTTTTATTTCTTCTGATAAAGTTCTCAAGGTGGTTTTTGTACTATCTTTCTTCTTAATCATGTCTAAAATGTTTTTGGATCTTTGTGAAATAGCAGTGCGCCTGTAACAATTAAAATATAGATTTATATTATCCTCTACACTGGTCTCTGCAGTATCTTCAATTAATAGTATTTATAAATCAAAATAATGAAAATTAACATTTTATCTTTTTATTTTAATAGAAAACATTTAGTTACTTGCGAAGCTATTTTGAACAGTATAGTATTAATACGTATCCAGTAAAATGTGCTAGTTACCGAAAGCATTTATGTAGGTTAATAGTGTAATTTATTTTATATCATTTAAATTAATACTTTTAATACATCACAAATTCAAAATGATGCAGAAAAAAGTTGTTTGCGTGACGAGACCGAAACTTTTTGGACCGACATACAATTAATGTTGATCCTATCTATATTGTTTACTAAACCGGCAATAATAATAATCGTAATTAAATAATGTTTTACCTTGAGTAGTTGTCAGCCATCGTAACAATTGGCAGGAATGCGGTGCGTGACACGTTCTTCCCTTTAAACTTTAGTGAAATGCTTCATCAATCGAGAGAGAGAACTCGGGAGACCGCGGATCGAGAGCGAGCGATTCACTGTACATAACCGCGTTTTAGTGTAGTATGAGGGATACCTGCATTTATGCGATCGACGCGATAAGCAAAATATTTATATTTCATATTGATAATGCCGTTATTGGCGTATTTACCACAAAATCTCTTAATAAAAACACATCTAAGTACTACGCATAAACACCACTAAGTGATATTAGCGACATTTTTGTCTAGAATTTTCATTTAACGGCTTTTTAGCATTTGATTTAGAACACTGTAATTTGAAACAAAGTAGAACTATAAAACCGTTAAAGTACTTTAACCCCATAATAGACTATAAAATTCTATTAACGGCAATTTAGTTATGCAACTAATGGAAAAGCACTCTGGGAAAAAGTTAAATTATCAGCCCTTAGTCACTTTTTAGTTTAATAATGTTGCTTACCTGCGTTTTAGCGTAGTAAACATGTCAAAGAAGGCAACTTAACGGTGTTTTTCTTTTTTCTATCTCGGGATCCATAAATAGTAGAAAAATACTCCTTAGACAGAAAGATAGAGATTTTTTTTTCTGATTATGGTGACATCAAAAAACGAAAATCGACCAGATGCGAGATAACGGCATTATTGCTTATGGACGGCAGATGGGAACACCAATTCATACAATGTTGTTACACAACACCGAAATTTGAACAGTGATTAAAAGTAACAGAAATTCTAAGTGGACTTAGATAGTATATATATATATATATATATATAAAAAAAAAATTTTTTCCCTTTCTATTTCGATTATTGCTGCACCACCCCCTAAATGTCTATCTCTGTTTAGGCTAATAAACTGGGAGAGAATGCCTTATGGCATTAAGTCCGCCATATGTACTACTTAGTGCAAAAAGCAATGATGAAGATGCCATCTTGTTTATATTGTAATGTTGTAAACCACAGTTTTTTTGACATCGTTAGAACCTTGGGTAAACTACCAGCTCAGTGGACGTTGGGCTCACAATGCTTTGCTGGCGTGGACAATAAAGATATGGAGGAAATACACATTTATTTGTTTTCTGAGAATAATAAGCCTTCCCCATTATGCCCCAATTTCGTTACCCCATCATTACCCATTGTATGGGGCAAGATAGTTTTTCATATTTTTCCTATTAATGATTTATTACTAAAAATGTGATAATTTGTTTTTTAATGACTGTTCTAAATCATGTTAGATTAATGACACAGCGTGTCATAAATTAATAAGAGTAATAAACAGTGATTATGCTGTATTTTTGATATTTTCTTAAGCTATCCCATCACGCCTCCCTTACCCAATGCAATGCAGTTATTGATATTTTTTTATAATCTACGTTCATTACGTACGCCATTTTCATTTAGATATTGTTGTGTTAATTTTTGGATATTTCTAGTGTTTTATTAGTTTTTTTACTAAAGTGTTTTATTATAAAATTGTTATAAAAGTTTTTGTGTGAATATAATTTATGTTTATAAGTAAATAATATCGAGTAATATATAGATATATAATAGTGATTTTCACGCTGTTGACATCCGCTTAGTATGGAATTTTTTTGTTATCAAAATACAATACTATCTTTTTGTAATGAAGTAAAACCTGACTTTTGTTTAGACCACAGGTTAGAGAATTTTGTATAGATTATATAATGCTAAACTTCTTCATAGAAAAGTAGTCTCTAAATATATGTTTAAAGTAGGGTGGGTGCGGTCACAAGCGTCCACTCGGGATTTGACGGACGCATGTTACTACATGGGTTTTTATGGGGATTGAAGAGTTAATACAATTTAATATGTATGTCCTGGACAAATACATAGGGAGACCGCAACGGCCATAACAGCTTGCCGTGCCCAGCGGAGGGACAAAATTAATGCGTCAGGCGCTCCTGACATTTGCTCCACACTTAATTTCATAGCGAGAGAAATTGACTTGTTTTGTTCTCCCCTAAGTGAGTTCCCAAAGCTAGAATTATACATTATTTATTTTGTGCATCATTTAAAAAGATAAATGCGCATAATATAGCATATAGAAAAGTTACACTTTTAAAGAATAACCTGTAAAGATAGTTGTAAGTGTTGAAATATATAAAAAATATATTTTATTAGTAGATATCAATACTTCAACAAGTCCACTCACATCAATTCTTTCTTACAATACGAATACTATATTAATAATGAAACAATTTGTAGAAAAAGTAAACATGACCATAAAATAAAATAATTATTGAAATATATTCGTGTATATGCACATTTTTTTATTCAAAATCAATACAAGCAGTAGCTGTATTTATTCATAAACAACCTCGTAACAAATGGAAAGGCAATTTATATTCGGGTTGAGAGACTTATATGCATGCAGAGCTAAAATAAAGGTCGTACGAAGTAAAAGGACCAGTTTGTATTCACGTCAATAATAAATAAGCTTAACCAAAGTGCTTTATCAAGCTACTGAAATAAATGTTTTTTTTTCTTAGAATAAGGGTGACAAACGAGCACACAGTCCACAAGATGGTAAGTGGTTGATGTGCCCCATAGACATCTACATCTATCCTCGAATATGAATCAAAATGCAGATGCGTTATCACCCATGAGGACTAAGAAGGAATACCTCGTTTCCACTAAAATGAGTCTCCGGTTCTCTACACGCACCATACGAAACACAGAAGCTTGAAGCCGCTATTCGACGCTTATATGATATTCGATATGATGCTGCGTGAACAAGTAAAAAAAACCATTCTGCTAATAAAATAGTTTAATTGTTCATTTTTTTATTTAGTCAGGTTATAATTTATTTGATGGATAACTTAAACTGAAAAACTAAAAATTGTCCCCAAAAGGAATAAAAATCAATTTGAAATCAGTTTGAAATCAATTACTTCTTTAAAGTCCTATAGAACGACTTCAACTTTTTTAAAACAGATTAATTTATGGCCTTTTTGATAGTTGTGTTTAGTTAGCAACGGAAAGTCAAGAATTTGCAAATAGAAAAAGCAAAAATTAAGAACTTTTTAGGTGCTGATTAGTTGGAGACACAATGTCGTGGACACGGTCAACTAAGTCTGTTAGCGTCTGCAAATCCGTAATCGTCTGTGATGCTATGTGGTAGACGGCTACCCCAGATGGTCTTAAGGAAATCATCAGATACGCTAGGTCCAGCGAGATGCTCTAGATGGCGTAGAAACTGTGATGGTCGACCAGATCACCCAGTTCTTCATGCATAAGCAACTGTTTCACCTCTTTTTCACCTTTGTAAGTCTAAGTTTGTGTGTCTTTTTATAAGCTAGGTCTTTAGCTTTTCATATGTGTCTTCGCCTGGTGGTTAGGCAATTATGTCTTTAACTTCTGCTTCGTATCTCTGTTCCAGGGTTGATTAAAATGATATGAGGGTATAATTTTATTATAAAATTTTGTAGTGTCAACTTTTATTTCGGATAATAGGAAATTGCCTTCCAACTGAGCAAACCATACCAAAGCCGGTTCTTCAGGCCAAAAAAATGGTGGTCGGATGCCATCACGACAAATTTCGGATGGTGTAAATGCTTTTTTTCCTTTGTCCAATTCGTCATCTTTGTGGGCGTTTCTGCTCGTAGAACTGTATGATATTTTAATACAAAAAGGATACAATATAAGATAAGACATCCGTCGTCAAAGATATAAAAAAGGTTACTATATATAAGCCCTTCGAAACCCATTCGCGCATAAGCATTCAACTATCGGAGATGAATCTGGTAATGGATTTTATTAATGCTATAAAAGAGTATGCTAACCCAAGGGTAAAAAACAGCCTTATTAATTGATCTACTCCTTGGAATGTACAAAACTATTCACATTTTACAAGATCAGTTTAAAAGCATACCAATTGATTTTGTTTTAACCAAAGCCGAGTAAAAAAATATTAAAGATTATTATCACCAACAGAAAATAATTCATTATTACCATGATGGGAAAAATATCTATCAAAATATCAATGAATACTACTTAACCTTATTTCATTAGTATTACTGGCCAAAAATTAAAGATCACCATCATAAACCATGTACGTCATATCAACCTATTCAACCTCGTACCACCAGTTAATAATGCCATACACCATAAGCCATTCGAAATTATGGTATATGGCATTATTAACATCTCTCTTTCCAATTGCGCTAACATAATTGAAAACAGAAAATAAATCGCGAGCCTGAAATAATATATACCCCACCCAAAGGTTTCAAAAAAACCTTAAAAAAAAATATATATATATATATATATATATATATATATATATATATATATATATATATTAAATATATATATAATGCATATATTACAACCTATACGAAGTGCGCTTACAGTGACCCTCGTGTTCTATATAATAACATTTTAGAGCCCAGGGGGGCTGCCTCGCTTTTGTGGCACATCAGGGAATGTTTACCGAAGCACGAACATATGACTTCTGTGCAAAAATACATAAAAGAGTGACTTCTGCACAACAATACGTAAAAAGAGTTTTCCGGATCGATACGACTTACAGACATTTATTAAAAGAGATTACTCCTTCCTTAAAGGCCGGCAACGCAATTGTAGCACAAAACTTTCTTTTATTCTTTTAATTAATTGTGTATTTATATTATGCTAAATATCTAATTCATATTATACTAATTAAATAATCAACCCAAGAGCTCATTACCTGGGTCAAATCCAGCAGCTTTCTCTCGCCCGATCCACAATCAAAATTTTAGCAATTAAACCTGAACAGCCTTTCAAAAGTCCACTGCTGAACATAGTACCATAAATTGCCTCATAAGGGAAATATTTGCCACAGTTGCCACGCATGGCAGGCCGGTTGGCAACCACAGTTTTCTTCAGTTGTTATTAGTAAGATGCTGCTGCCCATCTCCTGGTTTGTTTCACTCTGTCGCCTCTTATGTTATCCACTGGACGATATGAGATAGTGGATATTTTTACACCGGCACACGGTTTACGTATCGTAGAAAATACCTTATAGTAAATAACACATCGAGTCTTACAAATCGGCTAGCTGCAGCTGTCGTACGAGGCGCTACTCATATTGTGATAACGTATTCGTAATCGTTTTACAGATAATAGTCATGTATCTGTAAAACGATTACGAATACGTTATCACAATACGAGTACGAGTGGATCGGCACGATCGGGAAAGGACCACAATCTCTCAGAAACTAGTGTAAATTAGCAGCTCAATGCTACTGGGTTTTGTATAATAAGTGGTAAGAACTGGAAACCTCTTTTACTGATACGAGGCATTCCATCTTACTCTGTGGCAACCCAAGTGACAAGTTGTAAAATAATAGCTCCCAACAATTTAGCAAAATTAAATATTGTAATTTGATAATATCCACCTCAATTTTTAGTTACAGTTGTTAAATAATACTTAATTGTGTTGGTAAAATAAGTAAAAGTCACAAGTATTTTAATTATATAGTGTTTTGTGTTTCAACTAAAAGTGACAGCTGTAGGTAACGAACATCGTTTGAACTTTCTGTAAGTTATTGTAATTTTCTTGTTATCCCTTTAATATTTTAAGATTTATCTTTTAAATTAGTGCAGTTTCGGATTTCAATTTGAATTATTTACCTGATAATTTAATTTGAGATCTGTAAGTAGACCCATAGATCTAGATATTAGCTTACTCTGTTTCTTTGGTTTTGTTTCTTTGTTTTCTTTTGCTATTTACACATAATAGTAAAATGAATACACGCAACGCCAAAACGCGCCAAATGGAGAACCAACTTCAAATGGCGCTTCTAGAACTTAAGGCGTCAAAAGAGCAGTGTGAGCTGTTGCTTAAAGAAAGGGATGACAACGAAAAGGAAATAATAAATATAATTGCCAAAAATAGTCAACTAAAAAGTGATACGGTTAAGTTGCATAAAGACTACACAAATGTTTTAAAAGAAAGGGATCAGCTTCAGGAAACAGTCGATGAGTTTGACCGATGCAGCAAAGAATATGAGGAATCCCTCAGATTAATTGCTGCATTGCAGTTGCAGTTAAGTGAGGCTAATGAGCAGATTTTGCAATTAAAACAATACTTAGATGAATTCAAAGTGTCTCAAACTCAAAGTCTGTTCAATGAGCTCATAGAATGTAAATCATCAAAAACATTGCATCCCTCCACAACAATCGATTTGACTGGTGATGATTTTGTCACATCTAGAACAGCAGAAAGGATTACATGCAGTAGAAGAAAATTAAAGAAATACATAAAATATAATACATAGTACAAAATTTAATTAAAACAAAAATTAATACAAAAAATTATATAAATATATGTAAGGAAAAGCATGTATTAATTAATAAACTTAAATTATATGCAATTGAGGTGGAAAATATGAAAAACTGTTATGAGACTGAAATAGAGTGTCTCAATTCAGAAGTTTTGTCGCTTAAAAACTCCTTAGCCCCCCCCCCCATACAAATTATCTCAAATAAATATGCATCGGCTCAGGTTGAGATAAAAGAACACATATTGGCCATGAATGATCTGGTAAAATCATGTAAATACAATGAGGAGCGCTTTGACTCCTTAATAAAACATCAGAGTGAGAATCAACGCTCCATACCATGTTCATCGGGGACAATATGTGTAAATAGCAATGACTCCTTATTTTCACCAACACTCTATGACGGTGCCATAACACAGAATAAAAACTTAAAAAGTAGTTTAAAATTAAAAAACATAAAGTTATTATGTATTGTGATGACATAGGTAAAAATTTGGGCATGATTTTAAATAACCATTTGAAAGGACAATTGATTAGTAATTATTGTATGCCTGGAGCATCGTTTAGTCATATAATGAATAAAGTTTTAACCACTAAGTTTTCTCCTAATAGCACATTAATAATTCTTGTTGGGAGAATAGGCAATGTAAACAAAAATCAATTATTAAAATATATTGATTACCTCAATACTTTAAATGTACATAAAATTATCTTGTTTACATTGCCTTACATACAGGGTTGGCCACAAGAGAATAAAATAAGATATGATTTTAATTTATTAATGAATAATTTATCATGTAACAATAATATAAATTTGACATTTAATTGTAACAATTATACCAATAGAATTAATTTAATAGATATTAATAATTTAATTAAGAATTTTTTGACTACAGATAGGTATTACCTATCCAAATATAATTTAAGATAGATAGCAAATGTGCTATCTTATTATTTATATATTAACTCAGCCAAGGACTTGGCTACCCAGACATCTGCTCCTATTGAGCAGCATAATGATTTGACATGTAATTTGGAATCCGTTCCAAGTAATTTAAATTAGAAAATGAGACAATAGAGGTAATCTCTAGCAGTTATAATAATTTAAATAATTTAGAATGTAGCTTACAAATCCTTAATAGTTGCAATTGTATAACTCCACAAAATGATATTAAAAATTGTTTACACCTGGTGCATCAGAATATACAAGGCATGATAGGCAAAGAGCTAGAAATTGAATTGTTTTTAAATAGTAACAATATTCATATTTTATGTATTACTGAACATTGGTTAAAAGCTCATAATTTAATGTTTAACTTTAGTAATCACCAGGTGCTCAGTTATTTCAATAGAGAAACGATTTTAAGAGGTGGCTCCTTAATTTTAGCTAGTAAATTATTATCATATAAAGAACGTAAAGATATTGTGAGCCTCTCTGTTGAGCGAACTGTATAAATGGCATGTGTTGAGTTTGAGCACCTAATTGTTGTGAGCGTTAACAGACCCCCATGTTCATTATATGATACTTTTGAAAAAATTATGGAGGAAGTTTTCGCTAAGCTTAATAAACAGAATAAATCTGTTGTAATATGTGGAGACTTTAATATCAATCTCCTAGAAGCTTCCTCCACTAATATTAAATTTAGATCATTGTTTAAATCTTATGGTCTTTTTAATTTATTTTTGGAGCCAACACGTATTGCTGAATCTAGTGCAACATGTATAGATAACATTTTTACAAATGTTAAGCCGTTCAATAAATGTATTATTCAAAAATTGAGCTCTGATCACTGTGGACAATTTGTTTCATTACCTTATGTTCACAAAAAGCAAGTAGATAAAAAGTAGTGTTTGTTCCAGTAAATGCACATCGCTTGGAGAAGTTTAGAAGTAACATAGTAAAAAAACTTCCATTACTTTCATACCAAAATAATCCAAATTTTTTGTATGCAAAATTATTTAAGCTAATTTGCAATGAATTTAATAATACTTTTACTTCTAAAACACTCTCCTTGAATAATCGTAAAGCATTTAATGAATGGGCGACGGTATGAGTCCATAAGAGTAGACAAAGGTTATATGAACTTTACAATGAAAGGTCATATAATCCTAGCGTCGAATTTAGGGAATGTGTAAAAAAATATTCCAAAATATTTAAAAGAGTGTGCTCCTTAGCCAAGTCATTGTATTTAAGCAACAAAATAAAGACTGCTTCTAATAAAATTAAAATGACATGGAGTATAATTAATAGTGAAACTGGTAAGGTCAACTCTCGCAATTCAAACTACCAGTTAAGTTTTAACAATAAATTAACTAAATCAGATCAGGACGTTGCAATGGTTTTTGAGAAATATTTTACTGATATTCCGATCTTAACCACTAAGTCACTGAATTCTTCTCCTACCGTCGCCGAATCATTACTTAAACAAAATGTAAATGTGTGTACAAAGAATTTTACATTTCATAAAGTTTCATCAAAAGATATTGTAAAATATTTTAAGACTATTGATATTAAGAGAACCGCCGATCTGTGGGGGATTTCTGTTGAAGTTACAATCTATTATTATTTTTAATAGTAGTATCAAATCTGGTGTATTTCCTGATTTAATGAAGCATAGTAAAATAATACCTTTATTTAAATCTGGTAGTACATTGGACCCCGCTAATTTTAGACCTATTTTATCCTGTACTGCCAACACTTATTAAAATTTTTGAAAAAATTATTCTTGATCAATTGTTAATTTTTTTTTAATGTAAATAAATTACTTCATAAAAATCAATTTGGTTTCACAAGGGGTCGCTCGACAACTGATGCTGGTGTTGAGCTGATTAAATATATATTTAATGCATGGGAGAATTCACAGGATGCTTTGGGTTTGTTCTGTGACCTATCCAAGGCCTTTGATTGTGTTCACCATGAAACATTAATTAGGAAACTTCAACACTGCGGTGTAAGAAATGATGCTCTTAAATTAATTATTTCATATTTAAGTGACAGAACACAAAAAGTTGTTATTAATAGTATGAGTTCTTCCGGGTCGATTGTACAAATGGACGTGGCTCAGGGCTCAATTCTTGGCCCCTTTCTGTTTCTTGTATATATTAATGACTTACCTTACATAGTAGGGGATAGCCATGATATAGTATTATTTGCTGATGATACTTCATTAATTTTCAAATTAAAACGACAGTTATTAAATTACGACGAAGTAAATAATGCTATAGCTAAGTTATTCAATTGGTTTAATGTTAATAATTTGCATTTGAATGGAACTAAAACTAAGTGTATGAAATTCGTATCTCCTAATGTTAAACATGTCAATACTAATGTAATTTTAAATGGGGAGGAACTGAGTCTTGTTGATACCACCATTTTTCTTGGAATCACACTGGACGCAAAGCTTCAATGGCTCCCCCATATATCAAAACTAGCTAGCAGACATAGTTCTGCAGCATATGCTGTAAAAAAGATTAGAACTCTTACCAGTGTTGAAACAGCTAGAATAGTTTACTTCAGTTATTTCCATAGCATTATGTCGTATGGTATTTTGCTATGGGGACACGCGACTGACACTGAAATTATATTTATTTTACAGAAGAGGGCCATTAGAGCAATATATAATTTAAAACCAAAAGAGTCACTGAGACAAAAATTTAAGGAAATTAATATATTAACTCTGGCCTCTCAATACATTTATGAAAATGTAATGTACGTACACAAAAATAAAAGTAGTTTTGCGAAAATAAGTGATATTCATTCTGTAAATACTAGGAACAGACACAAGCTGGTAGTACCAGTTACTCGACTCCACCGAGTCAGTAATTCATTCTTGGGGCGATGTATACGCTTTTACAACAAAATCCCAGAAAATATACAAAATTTGTCATACACAAAGTTCAAAAATGTTATTAAACTAAGTTTGTATAAAAAGGGTTATTATAATATTAAGGAATTTATAGATGATAATAACCCCTGGGAAGGGTGATCGCTACCAAGCTATTTCTAATTTGTCTTGTGTTGTTGATTGTAAACATGATTGTAAGCTATTATTAAAAAAAAATAGTCCCGCTGGGTTTCTCGCTGGTTCTTCCCAGGACAGAGGTTTTTTTTGCGAACCAGTGGTAAATTAAAAAAGTGACCTTCAATAAGTATTTTTATAATCTACATTGAATAAAAAAGTTTCTATTTCTATTTCCATTTCTATTAGTACTCAGGGGTGACAACGCATCTGCATTTTTATTCTTGAAGTTAGATTCAAGCTGATTTTTTTTAAATATCTCTGTTTTAATATTTTTGCTTAACATTTGGTGCAATTTATGTTACCTTTTCATACGTATAAGCTCTACCACAAGATTTCATTATGCGTACAGCAAATGAGTAGATCAATTTGCAATACTGGCACCTATTATTTTTATTAATTTTTTAATTATTATTTATTAATTTTTTATTAAAAAAAAAACAAGTATTCTGCATATAATACGAGTATAGCCCAGATCTCTCCTGGAAATGCTCTCTGTCTATTTGTAAAGTTTTATCACAATTGGTTAAGCCATTCCAAATATAAGTTTTCCTTTGTCGGTCTGATTTTATTTCGTAATTGATGGCAAAAGAAAAATCCGAAGAAGATTAAGTGGTAGACTCATTTTGGTGTGATACCCTCCTTTTTACAAAAGAAAGTCATTTAAAGTGATATTTTACTCTGGTAAAATTATATGAATTCCTTTATCTCCTCAGCATATGAAGGATTTATTACGTTATATCACGTAGATTTCAGTACTTTTGTTTTGCCCTAATATACACGAGAAGTATATTATATTTATATTAGCTAAATTAAATAAAATATATTTCACGTAAACATTATAATAACAACACAATCCATTTCGTAATAGAGAAAAGTTGTCACAAAAGTTTAATTTCATTACTATCATGATTCAGAAAGCCACGGGGAGCAATCACTCTCAAATTTCTTGTTCACACAATTCAAGTTCCAGGATCAATTTATTTCGGTAACATTGAGGTCAGCGGGGTTCGATGTATGGTTATTTCACTCGATTTGGACGTAACGACCGCCCTGAGGCCAATGTTCTATGTGTGCACAATTCTCTGATATACTCGTGGAATAATTGCATAACAATCTATAAGAGACGAGAAATATATTATATTTATATTAGCTAAATTAAATAAAATATATTTCACGTAAACATTATAATAACAACACAATCCATTTCGTAATAGAGAAAAGTTGTCACAAAAGTTTAATTTCATTACTATCATGATTCAGAAAGCCACGGAGAGCAATCACTCTCAAATTTCTTGTTCACACAATTCAAGTTCCAGGATCAATTTATTTCGGTAACATTGAGGTCAGCGGGGTTGTTCGATGTATGGTTATTTCACTCGATTTGGACGTAACGACCGCCCTGAGGCCAATGTTCTATGTGTGCACAATTCTCTGATATACTCGTGGAATAATTGCATAACAATCTATAAATAAGCATTCTGTATTCACACGTTCCGTCAAGATAAATTTGTTGAATACTTACTTACTTATAATAATACTTACCAAAATAATTAAGAGGCTAATTACATGTATCATTATTATTAAAATATAAATTTTAAGCTTTTATACTTATGCATTTGTCAACTGGGACCTTATGACCTGAAATACAGGTTCGTCGCTTAGTTTAGGCGTCAGTCTCTCGCATTACTGGAAGCCTATTTTTAGTCAAATATCAAGATTGTTAATTCCATATAATGAAAAAGTAAATTATTATTATTAATTTCAGAATAGGCTTTACAGATTTTTTTGTGTAATAAGGGTGCAAACGAGCACACATCTCATCCAATGGAAATATGCTATATATATATATATATATTCAAAGAGCAAATATCTCGATACCAGATACTAATAAAAATTAAGGTTACAAGAAAGAGAGAAAGAGTAAAATCCGACTTCAAACAATAAAAAAAGAATAAAATCATTTTCCACATTATGAAGTCAGTGCTAACACATATTGTATAAAAGAATTAAATTCACTACATTATGTGAATTTATTTTATTCTTTTTAGTTCCTTGAAGTTGGTTTTTACTTTGTATTAAAAGTAATTTTTATACCCTTTTAAGTAGAATAAGAAGTAGCAATATCGTTACTACGTGAACGATAATACTCATAGTGGTACATAAAATAGACACTAGATGGCACTAAACACGGCTAATTTAATGTAATATTCTGTCATTCTCTTGCAGGCTAAATCCTATGGATGTATATGTTTGTCTCTTTTTAGTGTCGCTTTTTCTTTTCATCGAGTTTCAAATCAAAGGATTCGAAACAAGTTTCACTTCATAAAAATTATATAAAAAAAATATAAACCAAACAAGGTACATCTCTGTGTAAATTTTTTAATTAAATTTACTTTATTAAAACACACAATATTAGAAAAAAACTATAACAAAGAAAAATTAAAATTAAAAGCTTTAATTGTCATAAAGTCCTACTCCCCGTGGTATCGTGCCAGGTGCCCTCTTATTACCAGCAGCAGCAATTAGTCGTGGATACAGTTCCTTTAGGAACTTTCCTGCACGTGGACCCCACGGACCAGTAGTCTCTACTCATTTGTCACTTGGAGGTAAAGGCCGAAATGGCCTGCAAAAAGCTTGGTATGATCAGCAGCGCGAGACAGTATTTCATGCCGGTGTATCGCTTGCAACTTTACAAAGCGCAAGTTTGGCCTCTCATGGAATACTGTTCTCATTTCTGGGTCGGAGTAACCCAGTACCAGCTCTTTCCACTTGACCGCATCCAGCGCAGAGCGGTTCGAATCGTCGACGGACATGTTCTTTCTGATCAGCTCGATTCACTGGCGCTGCGTAGGGATGTTGCATTCCTTTGCATTTTCTGTCGCAATTACCACGGCGAGTACTCTGAGAAATTGTTCGTATTAATATCAGCCGTAAAATTTCATGAACGCACATTGCGACAAAATTCAAGATACCATCCTTACTATCTGGATGCATGACGGTCCACCACTATGCGTTTTACTGGGAGTTTTCTTCCTCGTACTCGTACAACTTCTCTGTGTAATTGTTTACCACCGGCGATTTTTCCGGATCGATATGACTTAGAAAGAAAAAGGCCTACTCATTTTTAAAAGGCCGGTGACACACCTGCAATTCCCCTGGTGTTGCGGTTGTTCATGGATGGCAGTAGTCACTTACCATCAAGTGACCCGCATGCTTGTTTACCCCTCTTCTATAAAAAAATATCAAAGACTCGTATTTCCTTTTTTTACTTAATGCTGCCTGTGATGCCGCCCTGGCTCTAAAAGAGGTACATTTGAGATAAGAGGCCGCCAAAGTAACAACGCAAGTAGCACCCACACTAAGGCTTTACTTCTCTCCCAAGGGACCAAAGTCATACCGTCAAGTTTCTTGCCATCATCTTTAAATATCCCGCAAGCCTTTTATACCGAGGGAACATTTATAGAGACGAGAGCCCTTTAGATGACTTCGATCAAAGAACCGTGACGGGAAAACTTAACTGCACTCTTCTTGCATGAAAGTCCGTGGAGCCTAAACTCATCGACGCTGCTACCACAGGAGTACGCGTGAGGTTGTTAAATTGCCGCTGCTTGACGGATTCCTACGGTGATGCGGAAGCTTTCCCCATAAAGCAATTTGACGAGAGTATTTGATAGTACAGCGTGTAACCAGCGACTAGATTCCTTAGTGGAAGCAGCTAGAAAGTGAGCCTGACCTTGATTGATTAATTTTCTTTTACTTTCAAAATATTCAAGTGCCAATTATTTTGTTTTTTAACCTTTTTCGAACTCTTTGTTAAGAAAACACCGTAACTTATTTTCTACAGAGCTGTGATGCTCTTATTAAATTCCTTATAATATTGTAAATGGAAAAAGCCAACTTTTTCCTCAAAGGTAAATCTTATTAATGGTTCAAAGTTTATGATTCAATTGTTCATTTACGCGGAGAGAATCCTTAAAAAAACTTTTGAGCGCCATTTTATTGAAACCTTTAATTTTTTAATATATATTTTTGCTAAGGATTGTTCTGAGGAGGAATGAAATAATTCTATCAATCGTACTGAGATTGCTAAAAACGTGAATAATAGTTTTAAACCTGAAAACTTTTATTATAGTTATAATCTAGTTTAGTAAAATGCACATGCGTTGTCACTCCTGAGGACTGATTAGTGATGGAACGCCCCGTTTCTCCGTATCTCCATACTTACCATAAGAAGCACAACAATATTAAGTTGCCGTTTCAAGCTAGTATCTTGTGAGAGCGTGGTTCTTCTCCGGTCGAGCCGACATATTCGTACTATAACAATAATATAGCTGCATCACAGCTCTACCACATATAGAGACAACAATTATAATTAAAAGCTGTGAGGCATTCCATCTTAGCGCTCAGAGCAGACAACGCATCTGTAGCTTTTTTGTTTGAAGTGGCTGCAGGTGTTTATGCCCTGTTTTGGCCACTTACCGTCAATTTGAACGTAAGTTTATTGATCACTTCAATTTTATAAAAAATATTTATTTAAATTCCTCTTAAATGTTTGAATATGTTAAAGGCATGTTGCTGAATAAAAAGAGGTGTAAACAATTCCATCTACACTCATGTAATTCTAATGAAGTTTGCAATAACACGTTTCGTTTCAAGGCAAGCAATCAATTTATCGGAGAACAAAGGTAAAGTTGCTTTTTATTCGCTACATTTCTCTTTGTGATGAAAAATACATGAGCCAAATAATCGGCCTACATAAAAACCTCTTAGGAAAGAAATAAAGTTTTCTTCGCATGTGAAAACCGGTATAAAAGAGGTATTTAAAAAGAATACAAGCAAGCCGGTTTTAGAAAGGGGGTGGGATGACCGGACTAGGAATTTTCTTTGCGCTCCTTTAGTAAAAAGTGTTTTGCTAAAAATGCAGAACATTTTCTGTGCGTTTTTATATTTTTTTTTATAGAATAGGGTGACAAACGAGCACACAGTCCACCTGATGGTAAGTGGTTGCTGCGGCCCATAGACATCTACATCTATCCTCCATTAAAAATCAAAATGCAGATGCGTTGTCACCCGTGAGGACTGAGATGGAATGCCTCGTTTCCAGTAAAAAGGGTCTCCGGTTCTCTACACTCACCATACGAAATACAGCAGCATTAAGCTACTATTTCACGCTGGTATTCTGTGAGAGCGTGGTCCTTCCCCCGGTCGAGCCGACCCATTCGTGCTACAACTATACTACTAATATAACTGCAGCATGGCTCTACCACGTAAACGAAAATATGAAAAATGTATTTTTATACTAGAAAAATATCTATGACAGAGTGGATAAGCGGTGGCCCTGTTTAAACTGGCTACATTCAGGCTAAAACAGGCATTTATCACTTTATAAGGACTCTAGTGTTTGTATCTTGATCAATCTGACCTACACAGACTGTTTGATAGTTTTGCGCGCCTAAGTTGACGTCTGAAACTAGCGCCATCTAGTGTCGGGTAACAGAGCGAGGTAAGCTTTCTAGAAAATGACATGACTAATCTTTTAACCAAAAGCGCCATCTAGTATAGAATTGAAGAACTAAGCTTTCTAGAAGCCTCACACTCGAACTTTCTGCATCTGGTCGGTCGGCGCTCGTATTTACGGGAATATTCTGGATGTTTCAGCGAAAAAGTGTATATAAACCCGCTGCATGCCGCGATCGTGGCAGTATTGAATTTGGCGTGACAAGCGAAGTTTCAGGGCGAAATAAAGTGAATCAGTGTGATGAATTATTAGTATCTTTTAGGTTTAATTAATGTAAAGTAAATTAAAGTGTAGTCTAGGCCGTGTAGTGGTGGTTAAGAATATCCACTACCCCATATCTTCCCGTGGGTGTCGTAAAAGGCGACAGAGGGAAACAGGCAGGAGATGGGCAGCAGCATCTTCCTGATAACAGCAACTGTACGACAAAAAAATCTGCGGTTGCCAACCCGCTCGCCAAGCGTGGCAACTATGGCAATATACCCCCCATGAAAAATTATACAAATAGAAGGCCCCCAGTCCCCGGCGGCCCCGCTATTCCTGGCTACGGTGGCGACCATGGTAGCGTCGGGGCAAGGGGTGCTAAGAATCTCCGGTGGAGTTCGTTACAACCGACTCGACCACCGAATTTACACACCCCCCCGGGAAAGAAAAAAGAAAAAAACCCCCCGGATTTATCGTCCACAAGTCTATCGTCAACAACGTTGTAAAGATTGAGAGTGTGTCGACGAAGGTCGCGTACCTGATACTCAGAATCACCAAACGGTATTCGCTGAAGATCATACAGGTTTACGCACCTACCTCGGCACATCCCGATGAGGAGGTGGAGGAAATGTATGAGGATATTTCCAAAGCCATGCATTCCTCCAAAACCCACTACACGGTGTTGAAGGGAGACTTCAACGCAAAACTAGGCACCAGAGAAAACGGTGAGCTGAAGTTAGGGAAATTTGGAGTAGGGTAACGGAACCGAAGGGGCCAGCAGCTGTCCGACTTTATGGAGAAAGAGGGACTCTTTTTTCCAGAAGCGGCCCCACATGAAGTGGACCTGGTCGAGCTCCGACGGTTCGACAAAAAATGAGATTGACTTCATTAAGACGACCAGACGCCAACCTACCTAAACGTTACTAAGAACTAACCTAAACGTTAAGTTGGAGAGGTCTCGTCTAATGAAGTCAACGCTCCGTCCCCCACGTGCTCTAATCCAGAATCCCGAAAACTTTCAGCTCGAGTTACGTAACCGCTTTCAGTGCCTACAAGATTGCAATGCAGTGGACGATATGAATGACAAGCTCGTGGAAACTGTCCATGCGGTCGGAGCTAAGTTCTGCAAGACCCGCCGCAGAAGAACACAAAAACTCTCCTATCACACTCTTAATCTCATGGCTGTTAGACGGGAGATGAGGCTGCAATCGTCAACAGATTTGACAGCATACATGCAACTGAACAGACAGATCTCCAAATGCATGCGGCGAGACTTACGCAACTTTAATACTGCTCGTATTAAAGAAGCGATCGAGCGGAACCAGGGCTCCAAAGTCTTTGCCAGAGATCTGTCTGCCGGTAAGAGCCAACTGTCAAAGCTGAAGACTGAGTGTGGCAGCATCGTTTCCGGGACACCTGAGTTTTTGAGTGAGATTGAGAGGTACTATGGGCAGCTGTACACATCATCGTTGGAGCCACACGCAGGTGTGAGTAACGATCCAAGAGCAAGTCTTATCCGACACTATTCCGATGATATCCCGGACGTCAGTCTAAGCGAGATTAGAATGGCTCTCCAGCACCTTAAAAACGGCAGGGCCCCAGGCGAGGATGGAATTACAGCGGAGCTTCTGAAAGTGAGTGGAACACCGGTACTTGAAGTCCTTCAGAAGCTCTTCAATTCCGTCCTCCATGGTGGCACTACTCCAGAGGAGTGGAGCAGAAGTGCGGTGGTCTTGTTCTTTAAGAAAGGCGACAACGCTCTCTTGAAGAACTACAGACCGATTTCCCTTCTGAGCCGCGTCTACGTGCTGTTTTCGAGAGTCATTACGAATCGTCTCGCAAGCAGACTCGACGACTTCCAGCCTCCCGCACAAGCTGGTTTCCGAAAAGGCTTCAGTGCCATAGACCACATACATACCCTGCGGAAGATTGTACAGAAGACTGAAGAGTACAATCTGCCACTTTACCTGACGTATGTCGACTATGAGAAAGCCTTTGATTACGTCGAAATTTTGGCGGTGCTACAGTCCCATCATCGGTGCCAAGTTGACTGTCGGTATATCGAAGTGCTGAAGTGTTTGTACAGTAGGGCTACGATGGCTATCCGAGTACAGAACCAGAGCTCGAAACCTATCCAACTGCAGAGAGGTGTAGGACAGGGTGACGTTATATCCCCTAAACTCTTCACCGCTACATTGGAAGGACGTTTTCAAGCTACTGGACTGGAAAAGATACGGTATTAACATCAATGGCGAGTACATCACTCACCTTCGATTTGCCGACAATATAGTCCTTATGGCAGAATCGCTGGAGGACTTTAGCACTTAGTGCTCAATGATCTCAATGGTGTCTCCCAACGGATAGATCTTAAGATGAACATGGAAAAAACAAAGATCATGTTTAATGTCCATGTCACTCCTATGCAAGTAGTTGTTGGGAGCACTATGCTCGAAGTTGTTGACGAGTACGTTTACCTGGGACAAATAGTCCGACTAGGTAAGTCCAACTTCGACCGAGAGGTCAATCGACGGATTCAACTCGGCTGGGCAGCGTTCGGGAAATTACGACATATCTTCTCGTCAGGTATACCTCAATCTCTAAAAACTAGACTGTACAACCAGTGCGTGTTGCCAGTGATGACTTACGGATCTGAGACGTGGTCCTTCACTGCTGGCCATATGAGGACGCTCAAGGTCGCTCAGCGAGCTATGGAGAGGGCTACGCTCGGAGTTTCTCTGCGTGATAGACTCAGAAATGAGGATATCCGCAGTAAAACCAGAATGACCGACATAGCCCAACGGATTAGTAAGCTGAAGTGGCAACGGGCCGGCCATATAGCTCGAAGAACCGATAACCGATGGGGAAGAAAGGTTCTCGAGTGGCAGCCTACAAATATACAGTTCGAAGCTGTTATGAAGGCGAACGGCTGGAATAAAAGTCAGGCCATGACTGCTCTCACACTGGGCCTGCGCGACCAGGCCTTAACATTTCTGGAAGCTCTCGGTGAGGAAGTAATTTATGAGCAACTCCTTGAGGCATTGGAAGCGAGATATGGTGACGCTCACCTGGAACACGTCTTTCGTGCGCAGCTTAAAGATCGCGTGCAGCGCATCAACGAAAACCTGCAGCAGTGGGCTCTAGAGGTGGATAAGCTGGTGCGAAAAGTATACCGGTCTGTACCTGCGCTCAATGAAGGCAACCTCGTGCAGACATTCATCGACGGCATCCGCGACCTTGAAGTCAGAGCTGCTGTGAGGCTCGGGCACCACGAGACGCTTAAGAACGCCTTGGCCCATGCACTGGAGGTGGAAGCCGTGCGGCAGGATGTTCGTTCCCATCGCATCAGGGAGGTTGCAGCAGCTACAGCAGTTCGCGACCGCAATAATGGATACAGCCCTAGGTGTTATGGCTGTGGGGAAAGGAGCCATCTTTATCCTTGAAGGGCCATCGTCGATCCAGCTGCCCAAAGCGAACCCTAGAAAGGGAATGTGAACGATCTCAGAAGGGAAGTGCGGCTAACGTCACCGCCCAGCAGCAGCAGGATTACGACTTTATTATCAGACATCGCAGCGGGAAATCTCATGGCAACGCAGATGCATTGTCAAGAAGACCTTGTCCTGAAGATTGCAAAATTGTAATAGAAAAAGAAATGGTATCCGTGAGGATGCTCAGGACAGACCACCTCAGCAACGAGTGGAAGGACAGCTTACAACATGCACAGCAGGAAGATCCGGACATCAAGCCGATTATGGAATGGATGAAGGCCACTGCTCCCAAGCCCAAGTGGAGCGACGTTTCAGCGATATGTTCGAACACTAAAAGCTATTGGGCCCAATGGGACAGCTTGCTGCTTCAGGATGGAGTTCTGTGCCGTAAATGGGAAAATGTTCGGGCAGACAGCTATCATTTGCAAATAGTTGTCCCTAAAGCTAAAGTACCGGATGTTCCACAGCTGTACCATAATGATTGTTCAGGAGGCCATCTCGGAGTTAAACAAACTCTACTGAAGATACGAGAACGGTTTTACTGGGTCCACTGTTGAAACGATGTCGAGGACTTTGAAAACTTATATTTCAGAACACTTAAAATGAACAGGGCTGTAATGTTACTTCTAAAAATGTACAAATGACATGACACTTTTAATCCGGAGTAAAATTTTTCATTTTCTTACATTTAATGCCCCTGTGACATTGTGCCAACGTTAGGCTCCACCAATTAGCTCGCTTTTAATTAATTCCATTACGGACTGGTGGGCCGCAGATAATCTGTACTTCTTATAATTAAAAAGCTACTGTTACGTTAGGGAATTAAGCTACTTACACTTCATTTTAGGTTACGTTTTTGTAATTGAATGTTTTGGTTTTCGAATAATAAAATCAGGCGTCACTTTGCGGAAACGCATTATATTAAATATTATAGAAATTAGTTAGCAAAGATCCGGTTAATGCAAATTAATTTGTTACTAATTAAAACTCAATTGCGTGGACTATCCACGTCACCATTAATCATAAGTGGTTCATTGGTCCGATTTTAACGACTTAAGCCAGGACAGTATATGACGATTAAACAATGCACCTATATTATTTTAAAGAATTAGGGTGATAAATGAGTTCACATATAGTTCACACACAGTAAATGCATGCTGCAGCTATAGCCTCTACATATCAACATTTATCCTCATTTAAGAATCAAAATACATTTGGGTTGTCACCCCTGAGGACCAATATGGAATGCCTCGTTTCCAAGTAAAAAGGGTCTACAGTTCTCTTGACTCATCATACGAAACACATCCAACATTAATCTGTTATTTTACGCTGGTATACTGTTAGCCTATATATATATATATATATATATATATATATATATATATATATATATATATATATATATATATATATATATATATATTTAAAAAGCAAATATCTCGATACCAGATACTAATAAAAATTAAGGTTACAAGAAAGAGAGAAAGAGTAAAATCCGACTTCAAACAATAAATAAGAATAAAATCATTTCCACATTATGAAGTCAGTGCTAACACATATTGTATAAAAGAATTAAATTCACTACATTATGTGAAATTATTTTATTCTTTTTAGTTCCTTGAAGTTATATAGCCTTACGTATTTCACATATTTACGAGTACATTAAGTGAGTCTCTCTGGATGGCTTCTAGGTTATTTTTTATAGAATAAGGGAACGTTATAAAACTAGAAATTTCTGTTGTATCGTTGAGGCAGTTTAATTAATTTCACAAAGACAATCATGTAGGACATAATATTTTACAGGATTTGAACCCGCAGCGTTCAGCGCCGCAACTTATTATTGCTAAGCCACTGCGCCACGGAGCTGTCATGTGCGGGCAGGTATGACGTGCAGGTTACCTCCTCTTTGGGCACTTCTTACCACTGTCTGGTAAAATCAGTATCGTTATGTTATTCATCTGATTTATCAGTGTCAATGCGCTTCAATATCTTTGGCTATATCATTACTTCAGATGGGATAGTAGTAAACACTGGCTTAAAAGTGTAAAAAATGCATTTATATAATATAGGATTTTTTTTAAAAGCTCAACCGATAAAAATTATTACTTTTAAATAAAGAGAATAAAAGGATTTCTATTATCCCGCTAGCTCAGAAAGAACAGCAAACAGGTTAAAAAATATATACTTGATTTTTTATTAATATAAAATGTATAATTGTACATGAACTTTTTAAACAAGATTAGTTTAAAGAACTTATTTTTTAATAGTATAAGGATAAACAAGGCAATTTTCTAAATGACCATATAAATAATAAAAGGAAGCCTGTACACAGCAGGAGGGCATGTATACGCTGTAATTTAACTTTTTTATAATTTAAGAGCGACAAACAAGCTCACAGTCTACCTGATGTCACATTTATCCTCGATTAAGAATGAAAATGTAGATGAGTTGTCACCCCTGAGAACTAAGTTGCAGTATCTCGTATCCATTAAAAATGGCTTCTGGTTTTCTTGCAATCACCTATTTTACGCTGGTTTACTGTAGGAAAGTGGTCTTTCCCCGGTCGAGCCGACTCGGTCGTGCTACAAACATAATATAGCTGCAGCACTCTAACAACTGAAAATTTGTCCACATATCATTTTACTTGGCAATGACAAACCAATAAAATTGAGTTCCATGTATTTTATTTAATAAATTATTATTTTTTATCAGGTATAAGACAAATGTACACTGAGTACAACTAATGTCTGACATCAAAAGAAGTAATTCTAAGAATTATTGGATATTGAAGGAAAACCTTATTTGATTTTCCGTTTTGTGCTCGGTAGGAAAAGGTCAGATGTCGAAACTGAAAAATGATATTTGAAGAATCATTACTAAGATTGAGGATAGTAATAAAGAAAAAGGTTTATTTCCGCATAATGGTTTCTCATATTTACATTGTTGGGGATATTATTTTCAAATGCAATTAACTTAATACCCGTTGTTCAAAATGAAGCACATTTATTTGCTACCCCGTATTTGTTCGTAAGTCGTTTTTGATAAATTGTTTTCGATGTGACGTTAAAATTATAGATGTTGAAAATAAGTAGAGGCTGTAATGAATGAATGAATGAATGCATACAGAGATTTATTTGTGACTAGCGACCCGCCCCGGTTTTGCCTGGATAGGATTTATTAATGTGGCGTGATTTAGATTTAGGAAAATTATATACCATTTATTCAAAATAATAAATCATAAAGGTTTTCAGATGAAAGAGACTGCATACTTCCCAGTACTGCTCTCCAACTGTTCCCACAGTCTCACCACAATCGCTTCAGCTCTTCCGAAGGTTAGCCCTGATAGGCTACAGATAAACATTTCGAAATGGTTGTTTATGTCCTTACTTGTAATATAACCCTGAGCTTAATACAAGCCAGTTATTCAAATATTAGAGAGTCATCCATTTTATTCATATGTACGGATTATACAACCAACCTAAATTTCATATATCATTGTCTCAAAGACTTTATAATTTATTGTACTAGAATAAAATTTCTTCTTGTACCGTAAAATAAAATATATTTCGTTTGTTGAACATAATGTTTACATTTCGCCACCAAAACGTAACGAAGTTACTCTGGTGCGAGAAAAACAAAACGTTTCGTAATACTTTGCTGTTGGATAGGATTTATAATAAAAGTACACATCTTTAACTTTTTGAAATAACCGTTATATTTACAACTAGTAATCCAGCCAGGCTTTGCCTTTATATATTTCTTAAATATAGTCTAGATCACTCCTGGCATCGCGCTCTACCTGTACGTTAAGTTTCATTACAGTTTTTGTTTTTATAGAATAAGGGTGATAAACGACCACACAGTCCATCTGATCGTAAATGCATGCTGTGACGTATATAGATCTACATTTATCCTTGATTAAGAATCAAAAAGCAGATGCGTTGTCACCCCTGAAATGCCTCTTTTCCAGCAACAAAGGGTCTTCGGATCTCTACACTCACTACATAAAACACAGCATTATTAAGCTGCTATTTTAAGCTGGTATTCTGTAAAAGCGTGGTCCTACCTCGGTCGATCCGACCTATTCATGTATATTTTATTACCACCATAATATAGGTGGAGCGTCACTCTAACATGTATAAAAATTCAACCATTACAAAGGTTACGCGGGCAAACAGGATTTTTAAAATGGTTATTCGCGTCTTAATGGCACGCAAATAACCCCCTCAGTTCAAAAAAAGATAGTTACTTCGATATTAGAAACAGACACTTCAATTTTTATAATAGTAATAGCCTTTATATGTATAGATTACAAAAAAAAATTACAGAGGAAAATAATCGGTAATAAACATAGTATAATCGTATTTTATACGGAAAGCAGGCAGCCTTACGTATTTCACATATTTACGAGTACATTACGTGAGTATCTCTGGATGGCTTCTAAGTAATTTTTTATAGAATAATGGAACGTTATAAAACGAACACACAATCTTTGTGATGGTACATAGACGTAGAAAAAAGAGTCTCCTCGGGTTTTCTATACCCACCATACAAGACACATCAGCATTAAGCCATTATTTTACGCTGTATTATATGGGAGCGCGTGGTCGAGCCAACCCATTCGTGGCTCAACCTTGTAACGTGCCTATATATATATATATATATATATATATATATATATATATATATAAATAGTTTGGAAAATCCAAAAGTGCTTATACGGTCGTGGAAAACAGTAGAAAAAATTCTCAGTCTTCAATAGAATTTTTTTATTTTACTACGTTAGTATTATTTAGATTAAACTTTTTTATAATTGTTATTTGAAAAAACTTTTAACAGAATTATCAAAGAACGATCAGAAATCAACTTTAATATTACTTTAACTTTAGATATTTTTACTCAGGCATTATCGTAAAAACTAATATTTTTACGTGACTCGTAAATATTTTTTCTCATCAACTTTATTTCGTTTTCAAAAAGTTTTTCCTCTAGTTATATCCAGTATTTTAATTTAGCATTCACCAAAGTACACCATCAGCTTACTCTAAAAAGTCCAAGAAGTATAAGAAGTACACTTAATAATATCTTACCTTGGTCGAGTATGTATCAAATTTGGTTTTTGGAATATTTTGTACTTCTACAGCTATAGATATTTTTCATCACGAGCCGTTCTAAATATACGATACAGTAACCCACTTACGACGGTGGCCGGGCCCGCAGTGAGTCGAAGTGTATCTGCTTAAGATCTTCGATCAATGTATATTATTGATCGAAGCTTAAGACACTAAAACTTTCGGAAATTAAATTTAAACTAAACAAAACAAAATTAAACAGCAATTTACATTCTATCTCCTCCCACATGAAAGATTTATTTATTTATTTATTTATTTATTTTATTCTTTATTGCATCCACAAAAGAATACAAAGGGCGGACTTAATGCCTTGAGGCATTCTCTACCAGTCAACCCATGGAGTGGTGAGAATTTGATGTAGGTGTGGCAATAAGAGAACACTATACAAATGATAATTAACTACATAATATATACAAACTACTAATAAATAAACTATACATATATGATCTATCCTAGTTACATATATACAAATATATAAATAAATGTATATACTTACAAGTATATATATATATATATATATATATATATATATATATATATATATATATATATATATATTTAAATACATACATAATTAGTATATACAATTAATGACTATGAATATATACGTCTGTTTGGCAATACATATTAAATTGATGAGTCATGTAAAATGCATTGTCTTTAAGAAATGGTCACGGACCAACTTTTTAAAAGCGTACTTATTGGGAGCTTTTCTGATGTCATCGGGTAAGGAGTTCCAAAGGCGTGTAGCCTGAACTGTGAAGGAGTTACCATAGAACTCGGTGAAGTGAACTGGAGTACAGATTTTGTTGTTAGAAGAAGAGCGTAGGACCCTATCATGAGATGAAGAAAGATAATGAAATTTACTCTTAAGATAAGAAGGCGAAGATGGATCATTTAATATGGAAAAAAGTACAAGTAATATTCTGGAGTTGCGCCTCTGCCGGATTGTAAGCCAATTTAGCTTAGATCTGTATTGAGAAATATGATCATACTTACGAAGTAGATGAAGATATTAAAAAAAACATGTGTTGAACAATTGATATTTTCAAAAGTTATCATGTTTACTCCTCCATGCGGACTCGATAAATCGATAATTTAATGTAAAAATAGCAATTAATTGATTTCAAGAAACCAAATAAGTTCACCAATAATTTATCTTTCTGACAATGTGCATTATATACCATTTATATGTTCAAAAATTTATATGTTTTGTTATTAGACACGATTTAATGCCACAAAACGTCAGATTTTTAGGCGCTAGTAGAATATACCTGCGTGCTTTGTGCAATATAGGTATTATATAGATGCAGCGTTACTATCACAGCGTAAATATCGTATTAAAATTATAAAATGAATAGATGAATGGTCACATTTTCATCATTTCAAATATAATAAAAGCTTTAAGAAACAACGTCATCGTCATTACAGCCCTTCACAAGTCCACTACTGATCATAGGCCTCCCTCTACGAATGCCCCAAAACGACCGTGCGCCACCTACATGCATCGACTTCCTGCATATCTTACCAGGTCGTCACTCCATCAATTAGGGTCCGCAATACACTTTGCTTACCGGTACATGGCTGTAACTCGAGTATTTTTCTTTCCCACAGGTCGTTCCTTCTTCGAGCTTAATGGCCGGCCAATGACCACTTCTGCTAACGATTGTTTGTTCGTTTTGCTATGGCGGTTAATATAATTCTATTCACAAATACTATCAAACAGAGAAACTCCGAAGATAGCAATAGCTCTCTGAAATATTTTTAGATTTCTCATATTTTTTAAACATTATTTGTCCAAGCCTTTTATTATCTGAAGTTCGTATATGTATGCAGGTGGCTCAGGCTTTGTGACATCCCTTGAGGGAGGCCTCAAAAACGATAACTAAGATGTGATGGATTCACTTGAATATCTACTGAATTCCAATTATTATATTCAATAAAAACATCGGCTTTGATTTTTCCAAATTAATAAATTCTCCAAATTAAAAAAAAATATTTATTAGCCGCTAGTGGAAGCTAGTAGAAAGTAAAGGATGACTTAATTTATTTCTCTGAGGTGTGATCATAAATTTAATATGTTTATTTTGTCAAACAACATAACAGTACAACACCGCCAAGCCCTCTTAGAAAGTCCCTCTTTTGAGATTTTCCTCGTCACTCCCTTTCATTAATTAATTCAGAGGAAATGAAATCACAGCGAATATTTCAATTCACTAAGTACGCTTCGTAGCGCATCAAAGTATATAAATCACTTAGAAACAGGTGACTTAGGGATGTCAGTTCACCCTTAAAAGATCTACCATCGAGTGAAAGTTAAAAAAACGATTCTTGATTAAATCGACTACTGGAAGATTGATTTAAGGTTAATCAATTTGAAGTTCGATTATTTTGTACTTCAAACATTTCGTGATCAAAAAGTTTATTTTAATTTTCCTATTAGAATTCAGCCAAAAATGTCAAAATTATAGCAAGAGGTTTTTGGACGGATTATATCGGACTCGCATCCACTAAAACTGCATGAAGTTTCACATTCGTCATTAATATACAGGGCAGCAGAAACGCTTACCTTTTTACGTGGGATGTTCTATAATTTCTTAATGGATAAACGTATAGTCGCAGCGCTGCGGATCGTGAGTTCAAATCCTGCTTGACACAATTTTTCGTATAAGTTAAAAATAATTGTTCCGGGTCTGGATGAGTGTTATTGTAAAACATATGTACATGTAAAACATATGTACATTAACCTCTTCCATTTCATCTATCATAGCCAATAAAAGTATCTTGTTGAATACAGGCCTTCTCCATTTATTGCCTCATACGGGAATTTTGGCATAGTTGCCTTGCTTGACAGGATTGGCCACTACATTTTTTATTACATTGAGTTATTATCCAGATGCTGCTTTCGATCTACCGTTTCAGTATCCCTCTATCACTTCTTATGATACGCACAGAACGATATGGGGTAGTTGATACCCTTACACCATGTTATACTCACCTAAGTGGTCGTTTTGACGCACGTCAACAATTTCGAGCGTATATTCCTAACAATACTATCTCTAAATACAACTGTACGAAATAAGAATATATAACAAAAATTATGGTGAATAATAACAGTAAAATAAAACAAGAATTTAATTAGGAAATATGTATACTGTTATGTTTTATGTGTTTCTATTCGTTACTTATACCAAAATATTAAAGAATAAAAATTAAAAAAAGAAATCCGAAATTCATTGTTATTGGCATGAATTTTCAAACAATATTTCAAATATATTTTTGTGTCAATTTGAAATAAATACAAAAACTGTTTTTTTTTTACATTTTACACAAAAAACAGAATTGGAAAAATAACACATTTTTGATCAAACCGCTAAAATGGGTCCTCTCGATTTCGAAGTACTTTTGGCGCTTACTTTTCACTTTTTATGCCATAAATTATATATGTTTGTTATATTACAAGGAATACACAAAAGTATAAAACTCACCTTTTTATTCCAAAAACACACAGAAAAAAGGAGAAATCACTAAGCACTAGCCACACACTACCACGCACTACTGGTGTAAAAATCCGTTGCGTCAGAATGAGTTTTTATGTTTATTTTTTTACTTGACATTGACAGATTATGGTACCAAATTAAAGAGTATGTCTTTGTATACGTCTGCATTATACATTACAGTATGCCTTTGTTATAGTTTATAATAATAAACCTTTTTGGTCGGGTTGGCCCTCATAAATTCTTAAGGGACACATGTGTCCCTCTACCGAGCGGGGGTCGGCGCCTCGTGTCGGAGACACGTATATACCATTGAAGACGCTACAGGATTACAAAATGAAAGTAAGAAAGTAGTTCCTTTAGAGAAAATATAAATGTTACGTTACGGAAGATGTTCTTTCGGGCTTTCAAAACTTCGAATAAAAAAATATAAGTATTGAAAGAAAAATAGTATTGAAATTGGGATTATTGTGTGACAAATAATACTTCTCCAAAACGTCTTTGCGGAGTAACAAAGTTATATTTACTACAACATCCGGCACTCGAAATTTATACCAACTGGTTTCGTTCAATTGAAATTCGGACCGGAAAATATAAAAAAATGAGACAATTTATATGGTGTTTTCTTATTTTTATATTGAGGAGAATTTTTTAATTTGCTTCCGTCAGTGAAGTTTTATAATCACGATCTAAAAGAATTTAAATTCTGTTTTCTTTTTTTATCAATCCGTCAACAATATAAAACTAATGCTGCATTAATCACCATGCTCGACAGACGGATTGGCGATGGCAGTTTGGATCTACCGAAAATCAGCCCAGTAGTTTTTATTTTTTCATTAAGCATGGTCTAATACGCCACAGTACGAAAAGTATAAGCACAAGTACTTATGTAACTCTAACAGTAACACTAAAAGTTACAACAAATTTTTTATAGATCGCCGTCCCCGGAGAATAAAATGATAACTGCCATTATCTTAGTGTTAGTGTTATGTCATTTTTGGGATGTGTGGGTAGAAATACATCTGCTTAATTTTTTCGTAATTTTTATACGGTTATTTTACGAAGTTACAAAATTTTACAATAGTATTCAAAGATTTAACACAGGCCTTAAAATACGAGAATAAAGTTTTAATATAATATTATCGAAATGCAATCCTACTTGTTAGTATTACAAACAGCCATAGAATTATGTTCTCGTGAAAAATATTTGAGTCGATAATGATAAAAGCAGTTATCATTTTATTCTCGTTCAAAACCATTCACTCGCTTCGTATAAAGATGTGTTAGTAAAACTACTTTTATGGTTTGAACAGTAAAACTTATTGCCATTCTCTTCACTCACTTAGATTATACGAAAATGCCATGGCCATGGTAGTTACAAATTCACCGATGATTCCAGCGTATTGGTAATGTTCACTTACATATTGACAAATTAATCGAAAATAGAAAACGAAAATGAAAGAAATGAAGATTTCTCACCAGATGAATCTGAGTATTTGCCGAGCCCAGAAAGAATGAAAATATTATAACAATGCGAAAGTCCATCAAGCATTGGAGGAAACTTAGATTACATAGACACAGCCAGTTAGAATATAATAAGAATACCATCAACTATTTCCTTCTAGTACTATCTTTAGTTTTGAACACAATTTATCTTGTACCACACCTTTTAGTCATATATGAAGCTAATAGGTTGCAAGACACTCCTAAAGACACACAGAATGTATTTTTTATTTGATACAAACTTCACCACTAGAAAGTTATGGACTGTAGAGGTACAAAACAAAACTGTCACAAAAAGATGCCTAAATAAAATATTTTAAAATTAAACGTCAACCTCTTATACTCGTAATACTATTGATAATCATGAAAATAAAAAAGAAGCAGAACTATCACCGTCTCTTTTTGATTTGGATGCAACATTATAACTTGATAATGTTTTTGGTTTTATATTGTCGGACAAAACGATTATTACCAATGAAAACATAATACTAGTCGTCAAAATCTGACACAAACCGGAGAAAACAGTAACGTAGCCGACCATGAGAGCCCAGATTATATTGAAAACTATGATAGAGAAGATCAAATCAAAATGTATAGTTATCATTTAGTATAAGTAAGTTCAAGAACCAACAAAGGGAAAAAATACAAGAAAACTTAAACAAAATTTAAACGAAAAACAATATGTTAAGAATAATAATTAAAAAATTCAGGAGAAGCGTATAAAGGGTGTAGATCGAAGAAAATGTATGACAAAAAAGTTTTAAAAGTTAGTTGTAAGTGCCCGAAGAAATGTGGCGAAAAGATAACTTATGAGCAGAGAGAGTACATAATGCAGCAATATTATAAAATAAGAGATCACGAGAGACACTGACAACTATCGTAAATCATACATTCGTCAAAGTTGTTAAGTAAATCACCGTAGAGCGAAAACGTAACCAAACTCAATCGATAAATTACTTCTTTATAATAGACTCAAAAAAAGAACAAGTGTGCAAAACATTCTTCATAAATACTTTAAAAATTTCACATCAAACTGTTTATACAGCACTAGAAAATTCTAAACCTGACGAAAATTTTTATAGACAAACTAGGGCGACATGAGAATATTCCACGTAAAATGCACATTGCGACAGAAGAGAGCATCATAAAGCATTCCCTACAGTTGAGTCCCGTTACGTAAGAAAAGATTCTACAAGGAAATACCTCTCAGAACTACTTAATATATCCAAAATGTACCGCCTCTACAGAGCCTGGTTTGGGCAGCAAAGATCTGACTGCCATTTAACCACTAAATGTCAATACGAGACAATATTCAACACCAAGTTTTTTTTAACGAAAAAAGACCGATAACGAGTGCTCTCAGTGTGCTCATTATTGATAGGCCGATTCAGAAACTCAAGAAATATTGCAAGAAAAATATGATGATCATCAAAAAAAAAAAAAAAAAACAACGTACGGCAAATTAAAAAAGAAGAAAAAGAATCTGTTGATCCTTCAAAAACAACTGTAGCAATCTTCGATTTGGAAAAGGTTTTGAGCATCCCACAATCTGAGGTTGGATCTTTCTACTACAAAAGGAAGCATCACATTTATAATTTCAAGGTATATGATGCTACTCAAAGTAAAGCTGTTATGTTCGGCATGGTCAGATTGCTATAAGGGGGGCAAATGAAATTGGTAGTTGCTTACGACAATTTCTACTTAATGAGAAACAAAGAGGCATCCATAACATATGATTTTACTCCAACGGTTGTTGCGGACAAAACAAAAACAGATTTATATACGCTTTATATCTTTATGCTGCACGGAAGCTTCAATTGAATATATTACATGGATTATTTGATTCCGGCCACGACCAGAGTTATCGATTCATGTCACCATTGAACGTGAATCAAAACACAGAGTTGTATACATGCCTAAACACAATCATTATAAACTCGAAAGTATAAAGGAGTTAATAGAAAATAATAAACTGGTTATAAAATGAGGAGAGCCAAAAAATATCATGGAGTCAAATCTTAGAAATAAATGCCTCATATTCAAATCGCATTGGTAAGGCCAGTTACCAAGCCTAAGTCCTAGCTATGAGCCTGAACTCCAAACGTTATACACTAAGCCTATTTCAATAAGCTATGCTTTATATAATGATCTTATGAGCTTCCGTAAGACGGGAGATATTCCAAGTTACTATCGTGGTTTTTACGAGTTCTTAACTTATCACAGTAACTGTTCTGGTAGCAAAAACGACAGTGAGGAAGATCGTTATGATTAATAATCATCATCATCGTCATTATCGTCATTACAGCCCTTCACAAATCCACTTCTGAATATAAGCCTCCCCCAAGTAATGCCACAAGGCACGGTCCTGAGCCACCTGCATCCATCGACTTCCTGCATGTCTTAGCAGGTCGTCACTCCATCTAGTGGGGGGTCGCCCTACACTACGCCTACCGGTAAGAGGTAAGAGGCTGCCACTCGAGAACCTTTCTTCCTCATCGTTTATCAGTTAATTAAAACCCACTTTTATTTTATTTTTTAAACATTAATTTATAAGAAACTGATTTTTGTGATAAATGTGAATTTGAAGCTGTTTTATTAATAAAAAATTATGTAATAGATAATATTAATAATTTCTTTCTCGTAATAATAATTTAGGTATCAAGTGATCATAAAGCTGACTTTAACTAATATAAAATAGGTACAAGGAGAGTAAATTAAGAAAAATACTTGTATATTTTTTTAAATTTTGTTTTGATTTTTGAGGAGTGAGAACCTAGGTTTGTTTGCTATTAAACGATTTTGAAGACATTCGTTACAAAGCTAATTTTCGGAAACTTATATTGAATAAATCTAATGTTGAATACTATATCATAGTTTTATTGGGACACCAAACTAAAAGTCCTTATCAGAAAAAAAGTTTTACAATATTCCTAAAATAAGACGATATTAAAGTATTATCATGATCACTTGCATCTTAAAAACCCGTAGAATAAAAAGATAAGTAAAGAGTGTAATATTTGACTATGGTCAGGCTGTACGGAGAATAAAATGATAATCGACATTGTACAACTTACACGATGATTGATTTTGACTAACTTCTTATTTTTTAAATAACATCTCTATTATACTAATTAGGCGTGTTCCACTTAAATATTTCGAACACACAAAAAATAACTTTTTTCAAAACTAACAATCATCAGTCTACGTACAGTATTTAAGGAGTAAACAACGAAAACTTGTTTTTTATTTTTCCTGAAAAGTTGCAATTATGTAATTATCATTTTATTCTCAGGGGACGGCGAGATGTGTCTTTTTAAAATATTTATATTTAAACCAATTTACTTCTTACCTATTTCTGCTGTCAACTAGCAGTGTGTGCACTGTTGTATTCCTGTCTGAACACATTGGTGAAGTATTTCATCCCAGTTATTAGAGGTGACAACGCATCTGTCTGTTTGAAGATGGTTACAGATGTCTGTTACAGATGTATGTATCTATGCTATTATTTCTTCAGTAATGGACTACTAGGTCATTGATTTTGACTGTATCCTTGGTCTAGTGTCTATGGCACTGAATGAGATCCCGGGTTTGAATCCTATGTCGGGCAGTAGGGAGTCAGCAAGCTGGCGGTGATTCCCCCTCGTACCACGGAAAGCACGTAAAGTCGTTTATCCTGCGCCTGATCTCTATTTGGTTACGCCGGATTACCGTCCCATCAGACTATGATAAAGATAAATAGTTCACCTGTGCTTGCGCAAATACTCGGACACTTAATCATGTCCTGTGCACATGGCTACTCTCCGATGAGACCAGGTAGGTGTAGGGAGACCCGCCTAACGAAATAAAATGATGTGTCTTACCTGTTGAAGAGCACCTCCCGCCCTCCCTCAATTGCGTGCCTACACTACAAATTCGAGCACCACTACACTTATAAAGACATCCCAGTCAATAATACCAAAGGTGTTTTGCCTCTAAATATGAAGCTTATTGATTGTCAGTTAACGGTGTCACCGTGTTTTTTTTTCCTTTTAAATAAGGTGTAAAAAGTGCCAGTTATCTTTGCATTTTCTCAGGATTCCTGACCATTGCATTTTCTCAGGTACCTGTTTGGCCTAATTGAAAAACCTGCCCTATTTTATCTTTTTATTTAGTTATGTTTTTTTTATTTCTACTCACTTGCGGGCGTTTGTCAATCCGCTTGTAGCAAATATGGCAAATGGCGACTTCATCCACGCAGAACTTATGCGAAAAAAAAACTACAGAGCTATAACAGTGGTCTTTGGGTAAGTGGTTTCATTATCAAAAAATCACTTTAAACAAAGTTTTTTTTTGCTTTTATTGTTTTTCTGATTTTCACGAAAACTGCACATAGTTTTGGATATGGGAAAATATATAGAGGAAAATCTAATAGTTTTATATAAAAATATTTTATTACCTCAATAATAATTTTTAAAATGATGTTACAGTAAAAAAAAAAGCTAAAAATCGATTTAGCATCCAAATTTTAAGAAATAGAAGATAAAGTGTTAGCACCTTATCAAAAAAAATTGTACAATTTTTTTATATTTCTCCTATAGTTTGTGAGATAATCATATATATGTATGAATTTTATATATGGATGAATTTTTATTGTGTATTTTGTTGGATATTCAGAAATTTTGCCTATTGGTTATATTTTACAAATACTTTAGAGGAGAGCTTCTATTCTACTTACACAAAACACCATATTTTTTACAGGCGATAAAAAATTCTCTTTGTATAGCCAAAATACCTCCCTGCACTCAAGTTGTTCAAGAAATTTTGTCACAAACGGTTTAGCCATTCCAAATATTATCCCGGACTGGCTGTAAATAGATATACTAGCTGTTTAGGAGGAGTTAAGTCACAAATAAACGGACAGAAATTATATATAAACTTCTTTTAAAGTTATATTTCTTATCTTATCGTCGCCATAATAGGATTAAATATCCAACACCGACGTAATTTTTTTTTAAATTTCTCTCTTGGTCACAAGTCACTCAAAGCATCACAAAGGGTCAAAAAGTCGGCCGGTAATGACATCCTGCCATCTAAATAAATTCTCTACTTCATATTTGGTCCCCTTGTATTTTCAGTAGCTTTTTATATAGAATAAATGTGACGTACGAGTACACAGTCCGCTTAATAAGTGAGGACTAAGATGGAATGCCTCGTTTCCAGTAAAAAGGGTCTCCGGTTCTCTACACCCACCATCGGAAACACGGCTGCATTGAACTGCTATTTTACTGTGCTATTCTGTGAGGACGTGATCTTTCCCCAGTCAATCCGACCCATTCATGCAACAACAGGCTTAATTAATGTCCAGTAAATAACCGAATGTCTTTTAGTAATATCTGTTGCATTCAACTTTTCATTCAAACCTTTCTTTTGTTTCTTTAATGAATAGAAATGCCTTCTAGCCGGGAGAGGTCTTTTTATTAATATCAATATAAAACCTTTTTACTGTATGAATATAATTTTTTTTAGAAAATGACATTGTCTTACCTCAATAGTAAAATACATAAATGAAATATTTTTCCCCGGAATGGTATCCACACTACGTACTATAGTATTACGATGACTTATACCTAATAGATATAATTATCTACCTTTGAGTCCGACTGAGTAGGTTCCACCCCGTTACCCATTTCTGCCGTCAAAGTGTTACGGTATTGCTTGCAACGAACAAGCATTCCGGTCTCAGGGGCATAGAGAGTCATTATATCAACAGTTTGTGTGGCAGTCCATCTTTGTTTGGCGGTCCACCACTGTGCGTTTTACTAGGTGTTAGAAGTTTTCTTCCTCCAACTTCTCTGAGGAATTGTTTACCACCGGAGATTTTTCTGGACCGATACTGCTTAGGGACCGTCAAGAAAAGAGCTTACTCCTTTCTAAAAGGTCGGCATCGCACCTGCAATTCCTCTGGTGTTGCGGTTATTCATGGTATTCACTTACTATCAGGTGAGCCACATGCCCGTTGTCTACTGTTCTATAAAAAAACCACGTGTTCAACTTCACAGAAAGCATATTTTATGAAGCAAAAAAAAAAATGAGCTAAAATTGTGACTGAATAACTGACTAGCCGTGTATACGTGTGACCAGTGGGTGTCGTAAGAGGCGACAGAGGGAAACTCAAATAGGAAATGGGCAGCAGCATTTTTCTAATGGTTATTATTCAATTTAATTCAATAGTGGTTCTTCTCGTCTTCATTATTCGCTAATTTATACATAACAGTTTCATTATTCGCTAATTTATTCATAACAGCAAATCACGATGCGTAAAGCACGACACGAACTTACAATTACAAACAAATATTGAACGAAATGGTGGTATGGCGTGAACCATTTACCACTTATAACAACACAACCTTAACCTGGATATAGCCAAACACGAGACAGCCCTACAGTGTTAGTCCTCATAATAATTATTAATGTGTACAATATGTTCTTATTGTAATTAAAACAATTTATGACGGCAAAACATTAGAATGTTGTAAGCTATTTCAATCCGTCCGTTCACATGAAATATTGATGGCGTACCTTTTACTTGAACAACTCGAACTGTACGTTGTTTTGAACGTGAATTTATATTCCTCGTAAATGTAACATTTAATTTAGAGTTCAATTGTATTTTTATTTATATCTGCTTACTTATAGAATGAAAAAATAGTTTCGACTTCCTTGCTCTAAAACCCTCTCAAAAATGACAGGAGGCCTCAGGAGGAGTGTCCAGCCGTTGGACGTTTTATTTTATTTTTTACTTATAGTTTGAATGATAGAGAACGCCTTACGGTATTTTTTATAGGATAGGGTGACAAACGAGCACACAGTCCAACTTATGGTAAGTGGTTGCTGTGGCCCATACACATCTACATCTATCCTCGATTACGAATCAAAATGCAGATGCGTTGTCACCCGTGAGGACTAAGATGGAATGCCTCGTTTCCAGTAAAAAGAGTATCCAGTTCTCTACACTCACCATACGAAACACAGCAGCATTAAGCTACTATTTTACGCTGATATTCTGTAAGGCGTGGTCCTTCCCCGGTCGAGTCGACCCATTCGTGCTACAACTATACATCTAATATAACTGCAGCATGGCTCTACCACGTATAAATCCGTCGGTGTTAAAGCCGTCTTTGCATATTTTTCGCAACGTAGTTTTACTAAATAAATATACCTATTACCGTACTCTATATAAAAATTATACTGAAAATCGTCACGAAATGCTTCATCTGAAATTAATCCTCATAATTTTTTTTACTCATTATAAGCCAGTGCTTGACCACATTCCCACCTCGTGGTCGGTAGTATGATTACGATAAGGTGACAAGCGAGCACACGGTTCACCTGATGGTAATTGACGTCTACATCTATCTTCATTTGCGAACCAAAATGCAGATGCGTTGTCAGTCGTGAGACTAAGATGGAATGCCTCTTAGCCAGTAAAAAGGGTCTCCGGTTCTCTATACTCGCCATACGATACGCAGCAGCACTAGCCTGCTATTTTACGCTAGTATTCTGTGAGAATGTGGTTCTTCCCCGGTCGATCCGACCCATTCGTGCTACAACTATACAGTTAATATAGCTGCAGCTTGCTTCTAATATGTTTATGACACATTTGGCTCATTGAAGGGATATTTGCCATAGTCGGCATGTTTAGTGCGTCATCAACTGCAGTTTCTTTTTATTTTGAGTTGTTATCAGGAATAACCCTTGACATGATTCGACGTTTTTTTGGAAGGATATTTTATTAAATCAGATGTAATGGCAGCGATCATCTAGAATACGATCACAGATTTCAGACAAACCTACGCTCTTAGAAGAAGCTTACAAATCATGATTCATCAAAACGAAGGCAACCGCGATTCCTACTAGAGATACTAAATAATTCATCAAAAGACAATTTTTCCAAGATGAAACTTAAGCACATCAAAAGCTACTTTGTAAAAGACAACGTTTTGAAATTTTTTATTATTAAGAAGAACGCTCTCAATCTTCATGTTTCTTTAATCCTTTTCTCCTTGTACGACCATTCTCTCGTACATACGTATTGACGTGGATCAAATTGAAACGGACTTTATCCCACCTAGATTGAAATCAAGTAATATTATATAATATTTTGTTAAATAATTATATAATTATTATTTTTGTTTTACTTCAATTTGATTTTTAATGATGCGTGTTCTAATATTTGTTAGGAACATGTCAAGAAGATACATAGTGTTATGTACGAATAGGTATAGTTAAGTGTGAGAGTGTATAACCAACTTGCTCTCTTGCTTACGCAATTCATTACCAAAAACAATAAAACAGCATAACGCACAAACTTTCAGCGTAGCGCAATCACAAATCAACCATATCATAACATGTGCTGGTATCAGTAACACATAGTAGTCTAAAGTGGTGAACTTCGCTATACTATAACCCTAAAATGGATTAGATTTTTATCCAGGGTAGAGCTATGCTGCAGCTATATTATGGTTGTAGCACGAATGGGTCGGCTCGACCGGGAAATAATCACGTTGTCACAGTATAATTTCATTAAATAGTAACTTAATGCTGCTATATTTCTTATGGTGAGTGTAGAGAACCGGAGACTCCTTTTTCTGGAAACGAGGCATTCCATCTTAGTTCTCTAGGGTGACAACGTTTCTATATTTTTATTTTTAATCGAGGATAGACTTAGTTATCCATAGCATCTATTTACAATCAGGTGTACTTAATTCAATATAACAAAAAATAACCAATTTTAAACTGAGTTCGCGATGAGATTTGAAACTTGAAGCACAGCTCAGAATTAGAAAAGAGATAAAAATGTTCTCCATTTTAAATCTCTCTCATTTTTATCTACATTTCGTACCTGTGTTGCACACTTTTTACAAGATAAAATTTCGCTCTCATACGTACTGATGATCTGGGCAACGTACTATGAGAAAGGCACAGATTGAGTCCAGGGAACTCTTTACCGATAATTAGGCGGATAAAATTTCACTTCAACGATTTCTTTATAAATGATGCTTGCGAAATCCTGTATAAAGTAAATAAAATATCAAGCCTAGCAGATTATACAAAACAAAAAGTTATTTTTAAACGGAAATTCGTCAGGATTGGTCTCCGGAAAGTCTGAGAAATAATTTAGAACTTGTTCATTTTAAGCCCGCTTGTACTTGTTGAGAAGCTTGTTCTTTAATTTCTTATTTATATTTTATGATTCCAAATCCTCTTGAAGAAAGATCAGAAGGACGTTGTACTAACTAATCTTAAAAATTCTTTACATATTTCTTATATTTATTTTCGTTTATTGTATTATAATTGTTCAGTAAATTAAATGTTAATATTCCTTCAGGCAGTCGTACTGTGGCAACGTAAGATGATATACTAACTATAATATCCCGTGAGTGTCGTTAGAGGCGAAAGAAGAAATGAAGCAAAAGATGGGTGCTACTCATCACCTTATTTATGATGATATGATACTATGAGTGTGCGTGTGCGTTTGCGCGTGTGTGTGCGTGCGCGCGTGTGTGTCATAGCTTTGTAACGGAGTGCCCAATTAAAAAGCGGTTTGCTTGACCTCAAGCTATAACCAAATTGGCACGGTAAATTCTGAGAAAAAATATATTCATCATAAAAATTCTCAAAATTTAGAGTGTTTTAATTTTCAAATAGTGTTTTTGAAGTAAAAACTTCTTTAGCATTGTTGTGATTTGAAACTGGATGATACGAAAAAGCGACAATAAAAAGAGACAAACGTTTATACCTATAGGATTAGGTCTGAGTGGGAATGAGATAGAATATAGTGTAGTAAGCAAAAGTAGTCCAATGGCAGGGTGCGGACTGCGAACTCAAATGGTTGTGGGTTCGAATCTGGCATTCGATTTTTATTTTTAAACTTATCTTTGTGTGGTGCTTTAAAGATAGTTAATATACATTTTAAATAAACAGCTAAAAATTAAAAAAAAAATATTAGAAAAATAAAATAAACTATATTGAATAAAATCAAGTTAATTAATTCCTTGATTACAATCGACGATTTTATAACTTATCGATTTATATTAAATTACTCGTTTTTATATGTATATATATATATATATATACATATATATATATACATATACATATATATATATTGGAAACAGAAAAGAAACAGAAACTTATTTATTCAATATAGATTATAAATAATACTTATTGAAAGTTAGTTATTGAAATGAAAAATGTAATTTTGAGATTGTAATCTTTGAGAGTTACTCAATTTTTGTTCGGTAAAATGATCAATAGAATGAAGTAGATGGCGCTATTACAAAGCAATTTTATTTGAAAGAAAACTAAAAACACAGTCTAAAAATAATGTTTTTTGCTATAAAATGAAACTTTTATCTTATACTTTTACCGCACTTGTGGTTTAAAATGATCACATTAAATTAATCCTTTGCTGTTAAATATTTCTATTTTATATTTCATTTCATTAGAAGGTTTCACTTCTACCGCGTGTGAAAGTCCAAGTTCCAAAGTCGTATAGCCAGGACGGTAAAGGATTTTGCAAAATATTTGTTGAAATATGTATAAATTTCAAAAGATAAAATTATGCATCAAAATTTGCCATTTGTCATATCATGCCAATTGACATTATGCCGTCCTAACTTTACATAGTTAGGACGGCATAATGTCAATGTAATTTGAAGTATATTATGGTTCGAGTGGGAGCAGTTATGTGCTAACTTGGTGTTTAGTATTTCGTTTAAGATTTATTCAAATTACTTACAAAGGCAGATAAATAAAATATACACAGCCTATATAAGTCATTATTGTATTTGACTTTGATTTATAAAAGAAAAGTGTACCTGTGGGCCATTTTGAACTTAGGAAACTCATTTCAAAACGGTACAAAACTATAAAAATGACGAAACAAATACATTCTATTTTATTCAATAATTCCGACAATATTAAATTGTCTGTGTATTATTTCTTTATAGAATAAGGTAACAAATAAGCACACACGCCACCTGTTGATAAGTGGATGCTGTGTTCCATGGGCATCTACATCTATCCTCGATAAATAATCAAAATGCAGATGCATTGTCATCTCTTAGAATTAAGACAGATGAATGCCTTGCTTTCAGTGAACGGGATTTCTGTTTCTCTGCATTTACCATACGATACATAGCAACACATTAAGCTGCTATTTTACAGTGATATTCCGTGATAGTATGTTTTTTCCCGGGTCGAAACGACCTAATTAAAATAAATAATCTATAAAATTAATAAACAATCCCGTCAAAATAAATTCCTAGTGTTAAATGCGTACGTTATTGTGGTAAGCGCTTTGATCATTTCCACAGATCTTTGAACCGTTACGATATTTCCAACTTTTATTTTGTAAGTTTAGTTTTGCCTAAGACTAGTCTTCATATGGAATCATTTTTTTCAGTCATTTTTTTATACAAGTAGACAGTCATATGTACCCTGGCGCAGTTTGTTACTACAAAAATGATATTGAAATAAATAAACGTACTTAATTGGGTACTCACACAATTATAAACACCATTTCATCGTTATCTTTGATTTTGTACAAGAAAATAAAAATGAAATGTTACTGAATAATTTAATAGTTAAAAACAATTGCAATTATGATCGACAGTTAATTAATCAATTATTAATTAAAAAATAACTATTTTACTTTATTTTAGTTGACTTTCCGTTTTTAATCCGTCCAATACTACGAATTTAAAAAGAGATACGTCGAAACTATTAAAAATCACTTTCAATTTTATTGTGGTTATCGCCTCTAATTCTTATGTCGCGTGCAAATCTTAGTAGTTAAATTTCTTTGCAACATGTGCAGAGTCGCCAGAACCAGTTTGTCAAATTCCCCCGCAAATCCATTTCAAATTCTTTAAATTTTAATTAAATATTGTGAAATGTGGGCTTGTTTGTCACACGTATCCTATAAAAAATTCGGTTGAACCTACAGGCCATCCCTGCAACTTCCCGCTTATTTTAATTACAAAGTTCTTAAAATTTTAGCGGTTACGATGTTTTAACAAGAAAACCTATGACAAAAAAAATTATTTGATGGAAATTTTTCAAGTTATGTTGAAAAATAACTTTTTCAAGATTTCTTTCGACAACGATATTTCTCGAATGAATCAACCGATTTTAATGTGGTTTGCGGCAATCAACGTTGTTTTTTGAATTAAAGAGTTGATTAGCATATAGAATTGATCAAAAGAAGGGTGTTGAAATTGTTAAAAAAAAACATGTGTGCAGTTGACACGCGGTAGAAGTGAAGCCTTCTCATGACATGAAATATAAAATAGAAATATTTAACAGCAAAGGATTAATTTAATGTGATCATTTTAAACCACAAGTGCGGTAAAAGTATAAGATAAAAGTTTCATTTTATAGCAAAAAACATTATTTTTAGACTGTTTTTTTAGTTTTCTTTCAAATAAAATTGCTTTGTAATAGCGCCATCTACTTCATTCTATTGGTCATTTTACCGAACAAAAATTGATTAAAACTCTCAAAGATTACAATCTCAAAATTACATTTTTCACTTCAATAAGTAACTTTCAATAAGTATTATTTATAATATATATTGAATAAATAATTTTCTGTTTCTTTTCTGTTTCCAATATATGAAATATATATATATATATATATATATATATATATATATATATATATATATATATTGGAAATCATTTATCGAACATTGATTAACTCTCAGTGATACATAACATGGGCGTTAGATGATATAAAAACGAATAATTTAATATAAATCGATAAGTTATAAAATCGTCGATTGTAATGAAGGGATTAATTAACTTTATTTTATTCAATATAGTTAATTTTGTTTATCTAATATTTTTTTTATTTTTAGCTATTTATTTAAAATGTATATTAACTATCTTTAAAGCACCACACAAAGATAAGTTTAAAAATAAATCGAATGCCAGATTCAAACCCACAACCATTTGAGTTCGCAGTCCGCACGCTACCATTGGGCTACTTTTGCTTACTACACTATATTCTATCTCATTCCCACTCAGACCTAATCCTATAGGTATAAACGTTTGTCTCTTTTTATTGTCGCTTTTTCGTGTCATCCAGTTTCAAATCACAACAATGCTAAAGAAGTTTTTACTTCAAAAACACTATTTGAAAATTAAAACACTAAATTTTGAGAATTTTTATGATGAATATATTTTTTTCTCAGAATTAAAAACTGCACTGATTTCAATGTATATGTGATACATTGAAATCGGTGCAGTTTTTATACTAACTGGGGAAGTTTTAGGTTGCATATTTACTGTTTGAGACAAACTATTATTAATTTCGTATGATTGTTCATGTATATTTGTCAAAGGTGTTATACTATGGCGTTTGCTAGTTGATGGAATTGGATCTGATGAATTATCATTATCAACGAAGGTGGATGAACGAACGACTAGACTTTAAATTAATGGATTGTGTGATTTTTTTTACCAGTTTATAGTTTGTTGTTTAATGAATAAGCAATACAGCCTTCAGCAACTTTCTCTGACTTCCAACCTCCTAGTCGCTTTAAGGACGTCAAATTGGATCCTGAATCTGCCAATAATGTAGCAGAGGTCCTCCTGAAGCTGTGCCCAGTATAATACTCAGCATCCGGCAGACCAAGAAACGTAGCTATTTCTTTTGGCATATTACCAAATTTTTTAATCCCCGTTGCTTGAGCTGTACACTTCCCCTTTTAATAATTTTAGAAAATACGGTCGGTTTTTGCTTTTTGGGATCGCTGATTCATATATTTTTGCACTATTCCAAGAAAATATCCTTCAAAAAAAAAGCTTCTCGGTATCTTATTTTTTGTATTTGGAATTTTGATTAGTAGCGATTTTTCCATGGGGTTCAATATCTTTTAAAGTAATATTGGCTAACTCCTCTCTGCGGCAAGCTCCAACAACGCCAAAAATCAGCGCAACCTACAAAAAAAGGGATTTGATTAATATTTTTTTAAATAATATATTGACTGTATTTTGCAATTTCGTAAACTGAATACTAAAGAAAAATATAAGTATTTATTAATAAATTACCTTTATGGCTAAATAAAGATCATCGGGAGCTTCGTTCAAAAACGTTTCCACTTCATTCAATGTTAATATTTTCGACTTTTTAGTTGTAATACCGTCTGATTGTCGTTTTAAGAAGGCATTTAGTTTTGGGTATTAACTTATATCCACGTTGTTCATTATTTCCAGCAAATTTTTTTATCATCGAAAACCTCGACCATAACGTAGAAGGTTTTAATTTTGCTGACAGTTCGGAGAAGTATGCCAACGTAACATTTTCTGAAAAACTATTCACTTTTTTCTCTTCTCTCCAAGCAATAAATTCGTCGTATGTAGATATGTAGCGACTTTTTGACTTTTCCGGTTAAATGTTCTCCGAAGCATTTTGTGCAATTATACTGAGTTCCAGTGGTGTTAATTCAAATAAAATATCGTCCAAATTACTCATTTTATGCAACAAATAACCAAACTCGCAAAGAAAATTTTTGGAAAATGGCGTCAACCGTAAAAGAATAAAGGCAGAGATTTTTTTGTTTTCTTCACCCATTCTGGGCAGGTAAGTCTTCAGTAGAATTATTATTTTTTTACTGATATGAAATGAAAATGAAATTTAATGAGATGAAATGAAATGAAACTTAACCTAACTCAATGAATCAAATCATTAAATCTGATATTGAAACAAATTAGTAGCTTCTATTTAGAAATATTTGCATGAATCATAAAAACTTCTATGAATTTAGTAAAAACTCCGTGGTTGGTTTTTTATTTTTAATAGACATTCAACAGACAGACAAGACACGCACGAGTTCTGAAAAGGTAAAGAAAAAGCTCGAGTATGTAATAGCCAACATCCCGAACGCTATACGTCCCTGCAATACGCTACTTTTTGAGCAACTGTATTAAAAAATCTATTTTGAATATATTGAGTAATATATTGAGTATTTTATATTGCTAACAAATAGCTTAACCAACTTTTTAGCCCGCGTCTCCATTACCAAATAAATATAAAAGGGTCTGCGAAGGGTCTGCGACGGGACTGCTCTAAATTAAGCGTGTGTAATCAATCACTGCTCAGCCTTGGGTGTTTCTAGCACACGTGACCACACAAAACGACCGGCTGTTTATTTCATAAGGTTTTGAGGGTTTTATCACGACATTGAAAATATCTTAATACGTATTGCAGTGGGGTTGCGGTGTATCCCGTCACCAATATCTGAGGAATAAGATGGAGTGCCTAACAGCCCGATGTTATATCAGATCTATGTACCCTTCATTCTAAAACACAGCACTGCTATCTGACGGCAGAAATAAGAACTAATAGATACTACAGATAAACGCCTAGGTAGAAAAGAAATCCCACCACCTTGTTATCCTTATAACATTTTCTCTCAAGAGAAAGCTCAGAGAAAGTGGCAAACTTCACAATTGTCTATAAAACAGCATAATATTATATCGCATATTAGCAACTTACCTTCACTTTGTTTGGGTGAGATCTATTAATGTGGCGTCATTTAGATTTTTTTTATAATCATCAACGACCATTTATTTTATTAATTTATCAATTAAAAAAACAGGCTTTTTGGATAAAGTACAGCCTAGACCACGCATGACATTAATCCGTATCTAATCTAGAAGCTTCATCACAATACGTTGACTGTTTATGTCTTACCGATACAGCCTATTAAAGTCTACTGCTGAACATCACCTCCATAGATTTCCTCATAGGATATTTGCCACAGTTGCCATGCTTTGCAAGCGGGTTAACAACCGCAGTTTATTTATTTTTAGTCGTTATTAGGAAGAAGCTGCTGCCGATCTCTTGATTTGTTTCCCTCTGTCGCCTCTTATGATAACCACGGCTTGATATAAGGTAGTGAATATTCTTACACCGCCACTAGACGGTAATTTTCATGGCATGCAGATAGCCACCCAGCTGGACAGACTTTATATTTATAGATTAAGTTCTTACATGTAAATAAAATTGTTACTAGACATCATGCTATCACCTACCCTCATAAATTTGATTGATATAAAGTTCCCGAAGTAGTTCCGTGCGCTAATTCTAAGCAATATTTATTATAAAAAAACATGAGATTCAGAGCTTAGTCCCTCTTAGAATGTCATATTACGCTATCACGATAATACATATTGTTTCATATCTGATCCAACAATCTCAGAAAATTACTTTTTTTTCTATTAAGTATTTTTTACCTACAGTGAGTGTTCATGTTTTTTATATGCAGACGTATTCGGAAATTATGATTCTTTTTTATTTGAAAGCTGATACTTCTCATGTGGTCTCATATAAATAAGATCAGGTTCTGACCAGAAGTTTTTGAGTTATCCTTAATAATGATGGCGATTCACTGGCGATGCGTAGGGATGTTGCATCCCTTTGCATTTTCTATCGTATCTACCACAGGGAGTGTTCTGAGGAAACTACTTGAAAACATACCTGACGAAGAAGAAAAAAACAACTAGGGATGTCCCTTCAACTTTCGGAATTTTATCGACATTCTGGCGGTGCAGTAGACAGCCGCGACCTGTTGAAACCAGATGTCTACTGTTGTCTTTCTTACATCCTAATTTAAATAGAGAAAGAGGCTAGGTACCACCACCTGCTTGAGATCCTGTAATAATTAAAATTAAAACTAAACCCTAGCATACCACTGCAAGACTTCAAGATATATATCGCAGTAGTTTGTACAAAATTTTTAATTTTACCAGTTGTTAGTTCCTTAAAGTCAGCTTTTACTTTTATAACAAGTGGTAAAATTAAAAATTTTGTACAACCGAGTTCAATATACTGGGTGATTTACCATCTAGAAAAAAAATGGGCGAAACATTTTTTTATGTTAACATATTATGAAATTGTCCTATCAATAAATATTACTAATTAGGTGTGTATTATTTTAATTTCGATAGTTTTTAATTGATTATTATTTGGTTCAAATTTTTTTATTTTTCTTTTTGTATTTCTGAAAGCTTACTTTAAATTAATGGTATTTATTGATAGCTGAATTTTATAACATATTAATGTAAAAGCATCATCAAAATCGGTTCACAATTGATGAAGGCATAACATTCATACAAGAAAAACATAGAGTTGAATTAAAAATTTCCTGTTTATAAACTTAACTTCCAAACTTAACTGCTATCACATCGATTAATGATTTACTTTTAATTTTGTACGTGTTTATAGAATTTAATAAATAACAAGTAAATTTATTAAAATGATAAATTTGAGAAACGCCTAACAGACAAACTCAGTAAAATATCAAGTGGTTAATGTATCCAAAGTACATAATATGTTATATCAATACAGGATAAATACAAATCATCTATTATATTTTCATTAACGAGAAAATAAAGATTAAAGATCCAATTAGCTTTGTTTGCAAGTGACTCCCGTCTACAGATTACGTTAGATTATGTTTATTTATACTAATACAATTATCTATGAGTTTGTTTCGTATATTCATAATTTATATGCGTTACTTAGTCACTTAATACGTTACTAATATCATGTATTTATTAACTGCATAAAATATCACAAATCTAAACAAGGTTATAGATATTCATAATAATAACAATGTAGATTTAAGACAAACAGAATAACAAGGTATAACAATAATTATTATTACTCACAATTTATCTTCCCTGTACATATTCTCTACTCAACAGTTTTTGAAAGACCGCCCCTCAAGCCGACGACATCTGTCTTTTAGGGGTTTTTAATTTAAAAGTGTTAAACTACAGATGGCGTTGCTTGTGTGGTTCCCGTAACAAGTTTTTAATAAACTTGGATATTAAAAAACACTATTTATGTTTCTTTTTATTATCTTAAACAGTGTTACATTCCAGTTATATATATATATATATATATATATATATATATATATATATATATATATATATATATATATATCACCGACCTCTATATATACAAGTAAGCTGGACTGGCTATACACCGTGACGTGCTGAAGCGATTTGATTTCCGCCATTTTGGCGCTGACAGCAGAAGTGCACGTCCACGGAACTAATAATAGGGATAAGACAGTGTACCAAATTATATCGATAAAAATTCTATACCCTACCTATACCTAAATAAATAAAATGGACTCTATGGATAGATGGACTCTACCCGTAACGTCCATTCTATTTATGTATCAATATATATATACATACATATATATATATATATATATATATATATATATATATATATATATATGTAATATATATATATCTATTTATATATCATATGCCATTATCATTCATCATCATTAAAAACTTCACAAGTCCATTGCTGAACATAGGCCTCCCCCAAGAAATGCCACAAAGCACGGTCCTGAGCTACCTGCATCCATCAACTTCCTGCATGTCTTACCAGGTTTTGACTCCATCTACTAGGGGAACGTCCTACATTTCACCTGCCAGTACGAGGCTGCCACTCGAGAACCTCTTTTTGCCCATCGGTATTCGGTTCTTCGAGATATATGGGCGGTCAACTGCCACTTCAGCTTACTACTCCATTCTCTCCATCCACTCTCTGGTTCTGCTGCAGAGCATGCTCATTCCTAAGTTTAAATCCCTGAGCATAGCCCTCTTCAGAGCTCATACAGCCAGCAGTGAAAGATCTCGTCTCAGATCCATAGGTCATCACTGGCAACACGCACTGGTTGTACAATCTAGTTTTGAGGTATTCCTGACGAGAAGATGTGTTGCAATCTCCCGAACGCTGCCCACCCGAGTTAAATCCGTCGATTTACCTGTCGGTCGAAGTTGAACTTACCTAGTCGGACTATTTGTCCCAAGTAAAAATACTCTTCAACAACTTCAGCTACTTATTTGCGCTTCCTCCCAAAAACCACCGGCATAGGTGTGACATGGACATTACATATGACTTTTGTTATATCCATGTTCATCTTATGACCTATCCGCTGCGAGACACGATTGAGGTCATTGAACATAGTGCGTAGGTCCTCCAGCGATTCTGCCTTAAGGAATATATTGTAGGCAAATCGAAGGTGAGTGACGTACACACCATTGACGTTAATACCGTATCCTTTCCAGTCCAGTAGCTTGAAAACGTCTTCCAATGCAGCGGTAAAGCATTTCTGGGATATTACGACACCCTGTCTTACACATCTCTACAGTTGGATTAGTTTTGTACTCGGATAGCCATGGTAGCCCTTAGACCATTCAACTAAAAATTATTAAGATTAAACTAACTACACAAAATAAAAATAAAAACATAATTTCTAAAATAATTTATTTTCAACCGTTCATTTAGTTCTAGTATTATATAAAACAAATGAGCTGCTATAATAGCGACTATTCTAATCAACTACAGGTCTGTCTATAGACAGTAAAATATTTTCTACTATATAAAAATTTATGTTTGTTCGTACTTTCTACAATGTCATCAGATTTTTTTTATTCATTATTTGAAAGTTATGGAAAGTTATATATCATTCTAATTCAATGATTGTATTATCATTCCTAATTATACAATACTGTTCCATATTATTAATGATATTTCCACAATTATTTCTTCTGCGGTAGCAATGCACTAATACAAAAAAATATAAACTTTGAATTACATAGTTATCAATTATTACAACGTCATTTTCGAAATTGAAATTACAATATCAAAAAAATAACTGAAATTATCATAAAGTGTTACTTTCTGTGGTATCGTCCCAAGAATGCTGGCTACGTGTCCTCACTGAATGGCTATACCTAGCCTTCAAACGAGGAAACAACAAACTAAACAACTTCTTATTACCAGCAGCGATGATCAGTCGCAGATACAGTTTTTTAGGAACTACACCGCACGTGCACCCTACGGACCAATAGTCTCTACAGCAAATTGCACAAATATGTACTTATCTTCCAGATACTCTGGGCTATTTACTTGGTTCAGTTGCCTTTAATGCCACCCCTGCTTTAGACGAGGTACCCCTGAAATGGGATACTGTCAAAGTGTTCGCAAGTAGTATCCCACACTAAAGCTTTATCTCTCTCTCTCTCAAGCAACCAAACCCATACCGTTGGGTCTCCTGGTATCGTCTCTAAATATTCTACAAAGATCTTAAACCGAGGAAACATTTATAGAGATACGAGCTGCACTACGGACTCCCCGAGCTCGATATGTGAATGGAGCCAGCGAAAAACGAGCACTTGGAAGCATCAAGTGGTGCAGCCTCACCAAAGTCTCAAAAGATAGTCGAGTGGCGCATCGCCAATCGCCATACCAACACTCCTCTTCCCTTACAACTCCACCTCGACTACAGCGGTCCAGGGAGAGGAATCTCCTCTAGCCGCAGCCCACTAACACACATACAACATGGCTCGATAGACATCAGGCGATCTTTCGACACTCGGCTATGGCCCTTGAGTTTGGTGGAAAATGAGGAAAGAAGAAATAAAAAAACATTCGAAATAATAATCTAATACTTTTATACTTACTGGTACTGGTACCAGAAAATATTGTGGGTATACTGCACTTTTTCAAAGAGGTGCAGTTCTCATGTCTAATAAAACAGTCGTCTGTAAAATGTTTTGAACAAATACGATCATTTTGTTTTGGACGCCAATTCACAATATTTACGCCTTTAAGCTATAATTTTAGTCTAGGTTCAGTTGGAAACCTGTTAAATAATAAACATTTGATAATCATCCGTTGTTGGCGACTTTTTTTGTTAACACATATGGGTAGGATAGAACATCGATAAGTATTATAGACAAGGAACTAGACAACCCTATTGAATTTTATTGTTTACCAAAACCAAACATGTTGGTATATATGATATTAAAATTAGTAACACATTTTTAAGTACTTATATTACCAAATAGTTTTAATTTGTTTAATATTTGCTGCAAATTCACTTACTTGTGAAATGTTATACCACTTCCCTTTTGGTAACAAGTTTTACAGATTACGCACACTCTCATTATTAATAAAAATAATTCTTATTATGTAACAAATATTATACACAATCAAACAACAAAATACTTTCGGTTTTTAGTTTAAAAGTTCAAAATACAGACTTATGAAATAAGACAATATAAATAAGACGACAGACTTTGGCATATTATGTCAATTTTATTTTTCAAGATATCCTTTAGCGGCGCTTCAAATTGGCACAATCATTTTGTATGGTATAGCCAGTCCAGCGTACTTGTATATATAGAGGTCAGTGATTATATATAATAAAAATATATATATATATATATATATATATATATATATATATATATATAAACATTGACGTACCCGCAGACTTATAGTATGAAAAAAAAATAATTACCCACAATTGTTTTCCAGTAAATGCATGTCGCTTGGAGAAGTTTATAAGTAACCTAGTAAAAAAAACTTCCGTCACTTTCATACCAAAATAATACAGATTTTTTGTATGGAACATTATTTAAGATTATTTGCAATGAATTTAATAATACTTTTACTTCTAAAACATTCTCCTTGAATAATCGCAAGGCATTTAATGAGTAGGCGACAGTAGAAGTCCATAAGAGTAGACAAAGTTTATACGAACTTTACAATGAAAGGTCATATAATCCTAGCGTCGAATTTAGGGAATATGTAAAAAAATATTCTAAAATATTTAAAAGAGTGTGCTCCATAGCCAAGTCATTGTATTTGAGCAACAAAATAAAGACGGCTTCTAATAAAATTAAAATGACATGGAATATAATTATTAGTGAAACTGGTATGGTTAACTCTCGCAATTCGAACTATCAGTTAAGTTTTTACAATAAAACTGATTCAGACCAGGACGTTGCAATGGTTTTCGAGAAATATTTTAATGTTATTCCTATCTTAACCACTAAGTCACTAAATTCTTCTTCTGCCGTCGCTGAATCATTACTTAAATAAAATGTAAATGCGTGTACAAAGTATTTTACATTTCATAAAGTGTCATCAATTTTAAGACTATTGATATTAAGAAAACCGCAGATCTGTGGGGGATTTCCGTTAAAGTTATTGCGTCTATAATAGATGCAATCGCACCTCAACTATCTATTATTTTTAATGCTAGTATCAAATATGGTGTGTTTCCTGATTTAATGAAGCATAGTAAAGTAATACCTTTATTTAAATCTGGCAGTACAATAGACCCCGCTAACTTTAGACCTATTTCTGTACTGCAAACACTTAGTAAAACTTTTGAAAAAATTATTCCTGATCAAATGTTAAATTTTTTTAATTTAAATAATTTACTTCATAAAAATCAATTCGGTTTCACAAGGGGTCTCTCGACAACTGATGCTGGTGTTGAGCTTATTAAATATATCTTTAATGCATGGGAGAATTCACAGGATGCTTTGGGTATATTCTGTGACCTATCCAAGGCCTTCGATTGTATTCACCATGAAACATTAATCAGGAAACTTCAACACTACGGTGTAAGAAGTGATGCTCTTAAATTAATTATTTCATATTTAAGTGACAGAACGCAAAAAGTTGTCATTAATAGTATGAGTTCTTCCAGGTGGACTGTACAAATGGGCGTGCCTCAGGGCTCAATTCTCGGCTCCTTTCTGTTTCTTGTCTATATTAATGACTTACCTTACATAGTAGGGGATAAACATGATATAGTATTATTTGCTGATGATACTTCATTAATTTTCAAATTAAAACGGCAATTATTAAATTACGACGAAGTAAATAATGCTATAGCTAAGTTAGTTCAATTAGCAATTGGTTTAATGCTAATAATTTGCATTTAATTGGTACTAAAACTAAATGTATGAAATTCGTAACGCCTAATGTCAAACATTTTAATACGAATGTAATTTTAAATGGGAAGAACTGAGTCTTGTTGATACCACCATTTTTCTTGGAATCACACTAGACGCAAAGCTTCAATGGCTCCCCCCATATATAGCTAGCAGACTAAGTTCTACAGCATATGCTGTAAAAAGATTAGAACACTTACCAGTGTTGAAACAGCTAGAATATTGAAATAATACTAGTTTTTACGGAATTTATCGCGTATATTTAACTTTTTAAATATCCGACGTTTCGACCGAGTCACTGACAAGATTGGCTACATCTTGAAGCGCGCTTCCATCAAAACATACTTCAAGCCGCTGAAGATGATTGGTCAGTTTTTACCATCAGTCAAGTGTAATGTCCCTCTGCAAGATGCAGGAGTGTACAAGCTTGATTGTGAATGTGGTCTCTCCTACATAGGACAAACTAAAAGATCAATTAAAACCCGCGTTAAAGAACATATAGCTAATGTGAAAAATCGACGCTCCGGGAAGTCTGCAGTCTGTGAACACGTACAGGATCACCACCGTCACTACATCAGATTTGATAGACCACAAATCCTCGCTAAAGAACACCGATTCCTTCCAAGGATGATTCGCGAGGCTATTGAAATCAAAAAACATCCTAATTTCAATAGAGAGGATGGCTGGGTGCTACCATCTGCTTGGGATCCTATAATAAATAAAATTAAATCCCAACCCAAGTATACAACTGCAAGACTTCAAGATACCATAAGTTTATACTGTGTAGATGGGAACAAAAGTTAAATTTTAATCTATGGTAACCGCGGTTAACTATGACATCTGGACGTTGAACATCGGTCCCGCCCGTGACAATGAGTGCTGTAAAGCGTTCGAAACGTCGGGTATTTAAAAAGTTAAATATACGCGATAAATTCCGTAAAAACTATTATTATTTCAATGTGTAGTGTTCGCGTAAATATAAGAAATCTTTACAGCTAGAATAGCTTACTTTTGTTATTTCCATAGCACCATGTCGTATGGTATTTTGTTATGGGGACACGCGACTGACACTGAAATTATATTTATTTTACAGAAGAGAGCCATTAGAGCATTATATATAATTTAAAACCAATAGAGTCACTGAGACAAAAATTTAAGGAAACTAATATATTAACTCTGGCCTCTCAATACATTTATGAAAATGTAATGTACGTAAACAAGAATAAACGTAGTTTTGCAAAAATAAGTGATATTCATTCTGTAAATACTGAGAACAGACACAAGTTAGTAGTACCAGTTACTCGATTCCACCGAGTAAGTAATTCATTCTTGGGGCGATGTATACGCTTATACAACAAAATCTTAGAAAATATACAAAACTTGTCATACGCATAGTTCAAAAATTTTATTAAACTAAGTTTGTATAAAAAAAGGTTATTATAATATTAAGGAATTTATGGATAATAATAACCCGTGCGAAGGGTGATCGCTACCAAGCTATTTCTAATTTGTCTTGTGTTGTTAATTGTAAACATGATTGTAAGCTACTATTTGAAAAAAAAATAGTCCCGCTGGGTTTCTTTTCTGGTTCTTCCCAGCACAGAGGTTTTTTTGCAAACCAGTGGTACATGAAAAAATTGACTTTCAATAAGTATTGTTTATAATCTATATTGAATAAAAAAGTTTCTGTTTCAACAATATAAATTATTAAATTATGCTAACAGATTCGGCCATCTGACAGTTTGTGTGCCCTCGCACAATTAGACAACACTTTTTGAACACTCTTCTAAGTGTTTCATAGACCCTCTTGTCCAGAACACCATCTGAAATTTAACAAATATAGCGCAGCCCCCCTCGTGTCCTGAACACTATCTGCAATACGAAGAAAACAATGCAAATTACAGCTTTGAAAACAAACAACTTGATGGAGCAATTTAAGATTCAGATTAGGATTCACTTTTTCCGTCATTTAACATCGTATCATGTGGTCTTTGAAAATTTAGACATGGTTTTATCGTATGAACTACTACCGCAGCAAAACTTGTTATGGTTGAAAACCTTGACGATTGTGTGTTTGAGCATGGACATGCTCACGGCACCTGGGATCCACCCCATGGTGGACGGCGGATCCCAGGAGTGAAGGTGTGGAGGTGAATGAGACTACTATATAGTATTCATAGTATATTTTCAAACCACACTGGATGCCTGGATCCGTGGAAAGACAATCCATTTCAACAACTCACGGCCTTTAAGCAAATAAAGTTAGTCAAACCATATCGCGATACAATTATTGTGCAACGCAATCTGCCATCGGTGATGTCAACTATCGCATCATAATCAATACAATTACTGTACAACACCATCTATCATCTGTGATGCTAACTATCGCATCATAATGGCAGCACAACGCCATCTGTTTATCTATGACTAAATTACGTTGCACACCATCTGTTTATTGATGGCTAAATTACGCTGAACATATAAGGACCTTTAACCTGTAAACCAAGCCATGCGCACTTTTGATCGTACAATACCAACCTTCCGTCCGCCAAGTCGTGCGCTAATTTGATCAGAATTATGTAAAAGTGTGTACCTATGAAAAAACTATTTTTTCGTTTTAAACAAAACCAAAGACACTATGCAATAGGTAATAGTATAAGTATAAGTTTTATTTTTTGGTATTTCCCGTTAGCGAAAATGTGTCTCTATATTCTTATTAGATTGCAAATTAATATTTAACGGATTTACAACGAGGTTTATCGAAATAATTATTTTGCGATAACTGGCAAGAACTAATATGGGAACTTTGAAAAAAAATATTTTAAAGAAAATATGCTCGGCTGTGCATATTGATAGTCACTATGTGGAGCAAAAAAATGAACGTGTTTTTGGTTTATTATCGTAAAAATAATGTATACTTACCAAATAATTTTTAAATTTTATTATTTTTAGTAGATTGTTCTAGAAGAAAGAAAAAATATTGTAATAGGCACCTTCTGCGATTGATGACATGCCTAAAACGCATTTTTACCTTATATTTAGTAGCATAACGTAATGGGGAATAATTAAAATGTTTTCCAAATAAATGTTCAGCGTGGTATTCTATGTTTAACTAGAGGGCGTAAAACACGCACGACCTCATGGTTATATAAAATGCAAATGTTCCCAATGTCTGCACTACTCACTACGTTTCAATTATTTTATGTGGAATATAAAAAAAATCTTGTAAACGTTTACTTGTAAACATCTGAATATTAATATAAGTGTGTGACACATTTATTTTATAGAATATCTCTCCTGCTTTGCTGTAGTAACATACAACTAATCATTTAGACGTAATATTGTTGGGCCATTTGTCGGATTAGTACTTAAATAATTATTTTACTTCTACCCACTTTAATTCATTTCTTGATTGCGATTAAATTATTTTCATACTTTTGTATTATATTATACTAATTTTTATGTATTATATTTGGTATGTGTTCAATAGAAAAATCGAACCCTGCAATTGAGTTTAATGACCAGCAATTTGTTTTAAAAATATGGATCGCAAGGAGTTACAGTCTGTTACAATTTTAAAACGAATTCCTACCAAATATACACGATTTTTCTTTTCAGGGAAGCTACTACACCTAGTGTTTCTAGGTCATAAGAGGAATAACTTGCCCAAGTGGAGTAGTTTTTTCGCTGTATAAGCAACAGGTCGTAATCCATTTTTATCGAATCTTTGAGTAACATAGTATATGTAACAAGATATATATATATATATATATATATATATATATATATATATATATATATATATATTGTCATTTTCAGGCCGTGTAGACTCACTTATTGTGGATCTACACGGCACGACAACTCAGCTCAAGTGCAATTTCCTAATTTGGAAGTTCGAATGTAAAATATTTACGATATTTTTTAAGAACTACCATCGAGCGCGATCTAATTCCGATTGATTTAAACTATCACCAAGCTTCGGATCGGAAAGTTGTATAGATTCGGTGCAGAGAAATTGATGAGTTGATTTCTCATCTCACTAACAAAGTTATAAATTGTATTCCTCTAATGTGTCCCCAAACGTAGCACGTTCAGCTTACATATTACATAACATCAGATGGCAATGTGGACAATAATTTAGATTGCCACTCGTACCAGAAAGGAGTACAGGTGGCAACGCTTCGTACCACACCTTTTAACATCGGGAGAGCGAAGTTTGTCGATCGCTTCACCAACAATAAGTAATTGGTTGCTCCTTCCTAGTTGGGCCATACTCCGGTATGCCACCATTAAGTGAACATAATATTCCATCTGAATCTGTAACCGTTAAATATTTAAATGAATGCCTTAAACGCTTAAGATTTTTATCAGAATTAGACATTGTGGGCTCATGAACGCACGAATCAACCTTGCCTTCCGGTTCTGGTACAGCTATTACGAGGCGATTTGCTTCATCGAGGGCTGTCGGGAGAACAGCTGAACTGACCACTCGTTAGATCACACGACGTGCTGCGCGGAGAACTAACTCTTTGTTGGGTGGATGAGCGATTACCACGCTCGTGGTGATCGCTGGGCTGCAGTTACGGTGTAGCGAATGGCTGTAGGAAAGCTAATTCATTCGCTTACTAAGCGATGGCAGTCGTATGTTGGATAGTTTGGAGTCAGGGCTGGCGTCAATGCCACGTCCGTGGCTAAGGTCACAACTGCGGCCGCGGCTTCGGCTTCAGTCGGGACTGAACGTAACTGTCGTTGCGAACACGCTACCGCAATCAAAGTAGACTTTGTACGCGTTTTAGACCCTCGTTTTATTATAGCAAAGGAGAGTTTAACCTTACTATTATATTTCCCCATCTCGAAGCTGAAACAGAAATAATAACCCACGAGAGAAGTTGATCTGTTTTATTCGAGACGGATAAACTATTATGTACGCGTGCAATAACGCCATGTAGTGTACCAATAAAGTCGAAAAGAAAATACAATGAATTTTAAAACAGAAATAAAGGCAAAAGGAGAATACAAGTACACTACGACAATAGATAAAAGACTAAAAACCATTTATATATGTTATAAAACTATTAGCATTTATTTATTTATATTTATTATTTGTGAAGAAGGAACCCTGCACATTCTTTTAAGCATACTTTGCGCACGTGTGACATTCAGCTTAGATAAAGCTAATAGGTACTCAGAAGAAATGTATATTTAAGCAGGACACTTGATATGTATATGTGCTTTTGAAAGCTTAAAACAGCTTGCTGAATATACAGACTCGAAATTTGAAGGATTCACATTCGAAGTTCGAACACTAGTAATTATAAACATAAATTCGTATAACACGTAAAAAAATTACTTACATGAACATAATACACGCATGACTATAGGCTTAAATCTATTCACACATATTAGGTAGTTTTAAACAAAACTACACCAACGGAGTTTTCAAAATCATCATCGTATGCTTGGTATATAATATTTTCATAAATTATATCAACAAACAATGAAAATATTTACAATTAAATATGTTCTGTTTTCAACATACGGATAAAAGAATTGTGTTAGTATTTAGTAAGTTAATGATTACCTACTGCAACACCCTGTCGGATACTTGAGCTTACCCTTGAGTTGTCAATAGGAATACTAATAACGCCGGTAATCAAAATATCCTGAGCTTAGTATAGTATTACTTTTTTCTCAGAGAAATGAAAAAATCGTTAAATTTTGTCAAGGATAATTTAAAGAGCGGACTGTTATAAAAATAAGAGTTCATATCTAACTTCTGGTTTGTTAATTAAAGTCACATAATACGTTAGTAATATCATGTATTCTATTAATTGCATAAAATATCACAAATCTAAACAAGGTTATAGATATTCATAATAATATCATCATCATTATCGTTACAGCCCACAAGTCCACTGCTGAACATAGGCCACCCCCAAGGTATGCCACAAAGCACGGCCCTGAGCCACCTGCATCCATCGACTTCCTGCATGTCTTACCAGGTCGTGGGGGGTCGCCCTACACTTCGCCTACCGGTACGAGGCTGCCACTCGAGAACCTTTTTTCCCCAACGGTTGTCGGTTCTTCGAGCTACATGGTCGGCCCATTGCCACTTCAGCTTACTAATCCGGTTGGCTATGTCGGTCACTCTGGTTTTACTGCGGATATCCTCATTTCTATGTTTATCACGCAGAGAAACCCTGAGCATAATCCTCTCCAGCATAGCTCGCTGAGCGATTTTGAGCATCCTCATACGGCCAGCAGTGAAGGATCACGTCTCAGTTTCATCATCACTGACAATAAGCACTAGTTCAACAATTTAGTTTTCAGGTTTTGAAGTATACCTGACGAGAAGATGTGTCGTAATTTCCCGAACGCTGCCCAGCCGAGTTGAATCCTTCGATTGACTTCTCGGTCGAAGTTGGACTTACCTAGTCGGAATATTTGTCCCAAGCTCGAAGTTGTTGACGAGTACATTTATACTCGTCAAAAACTTCGAGCTTAATCTCCCAACAACTACCAGCATAGGTGTGAAATGGACATTAAACATGATCTCTGTTTTGTCCATGTTTATCACAAGACCTATCCGTTGGGAGACACTATTTAGGTCATTGAGCATAGTGCTTAAGTCCTCATTTTTTATTTAATTCGTCATTTTTTATTTAAGCGTAAGCGACGTTTAAAATAGTGAAGACTTAAAGTGATGTTTAATTTTAATATTAAATATTAGTCACAAATTTATCATCCCGTAGCCTTCGTAAAATGCGCTAGAAGGCAATGAAACAAATGATACAATGATCTATACGACTTAGGCTTAGGATTACAATCTTCATTGAATGAGCCTACTCCTTTTGAAAAGGTTTGCAACATATCTGGGATTCCTCAGGTGTTTAAGTGAGTGTCTGTAGTCATTTACCATCAGGAGGGCCATATGCTCTTTGGCCCCTTTTTCGGTGAAAAATCAGTAGATGTGAATCAGTAGATGTGAATGACGCTTAAATTGTTAATGATGTGTATGCAACATAATATATATGATAAGAGGGCTGGTTTTTTCCCGCTCAAAGGATAAGTATAGCTATTCAGCGAGGAAATGCAGCCACCATTCTTGGTAATATACCGCGGGAAGTAGAACTCTATAACAAAGGAAGTGTTAATTTTAGTTTTTTTTTAACTATATTAACAAATATTGTATATATTTGAATACTGTAAGCTCGTTAATTACTAAATAAAAGAAACGCAATATACAAGTTAAACAGTAGATACATTTTTAAAACAAATTAATCGTATTTGATTGATGAACACAGGGCTCTCCTAATATAAGGAGGATCATAGCTGCATTATGATTTCTGTGTTAGATGTCTGTGTTTGACGCTCCTGCTTTTTATAATATTGTTTTTTTACATTTGCCGTTATCAAACGTGTTTTTGTTTTCAATTGTGTTTTATAGAATAAGGGTGACACACTAGCACAATTTCTACTACAGTGAACTAAAAACCTACCTTTCTTCCATTAAGTATCACAAAATCTAGATGTGGTGTTACCCCTGACGAATAAGATGGGATGCTTTCATTTCCATTAAAAAGGGCTCCGGTTCTCCACTTGCCTTTCAGAGATTCTATAGAAAGATCTTGTAAATCTATCATCAAATGGGCTCATCACCTTTTTTGGAAGTAAAGAACACATTTCACAAATTTGTGGATACAAAATATATTATAAATACATTTCATGTCACTGTAATTATTACTCCACATGGTCGTCAATACAACACTACTAAGATTGTGTATTCATTCTTCATACAGAAACGAATAACGAAGTTTTCTTTCATTTCGCCAAATACGTCCGACTCGTGTGTTACCCAATTACACGGTAAGGCTTATAAATCAATGCGTTTAATATATCGCTTGCAATGAGTTAATTAGCTTCGTAACTAATTAACTGTTGGCTGTTTTACCTTTATTTTTCTTGATTAGTTTTGTTAAAAGTCCTACAGATAACTGAAATTCCATTGTTTGTCTGTAATTTATGTAGCTTAACATTACCTAGATATAAAAATATAGAATTACAACGTTATATACATGAAATTTTCCCAGATTATTAACATGAGTGATTCGTATGATTACAGAAAATGAAACAAAATGACCGCAAGTAAACGTTTCCACCAGTATGAGATCATCGTAATGGATTCAAGTCTTAATACTCGTAGTAACATGATAACGTCACATCACTTTCAGACCTCTATACATTATTTTATTTCTCTATACATTCTCTCTTCGTATATATATATATATATATATATATATATATATATATATATATATATATATATATATATATACTCTTTATAGTAAATGACCACCACCACCAGGTCAAAATATACGGAATTTTATGTACGTTGCCGTTTTTAGTAAGAAGTAGTTTCATTTCTTAAAGATTTTTTGTTTGTTGGTTGTAAAATTAAAGTTAATTACAACGCAGCCCATGTAATGGCGGGTAAGAAAACCCAGTATCCCACATCTTCCCGTGGGTGTCGTAAGAGGCGACAGAGGGAAACTGAGGCAGAAGATGTGCAGCAACATCTTACTGATAAAAGCTAAAATTAATAAAAAAACTGCGGTTGCAACCCCGCTTGCCAAGCGTGACAACTATGGCAATATATTCCCCATAAGCAAGGATATAAATAAACGCCCCCTAGTCCCCGGTAGCCCCGCTATTCCTGACTACGGTGGCAATATTCCTGGTAACGGTTGGACACGGGGCGCTAAGAATCTCCGGTGGAGGTACGGTTTACACCTGGGACCGTGTAACCGTCCGTAACCGTACAGCACAGACATCTAACACAGAAATCATAATGCAGCTATGATCCTCCTTATAGTAGGAGATCCCCGTGTTCATCAATCAAATACGATTAATTTGTTTTAAAAATGTATCTACTGTTTAACTTGTATATTGCGTTTCTTTTATTTAGTAATTAAAGAGTTTACAGTATTCAAATATATACAATATTTGTTAATATAGTTAAAAAAAAACTAAAATTAACACTTCCTTTGTTATAGAGTTCTACTTCCCGCGGTATATTACCAAGAACGGTGGCTGCATTTCCTCGCTGAATAGCTATACTTATCCCTTGAGCGGGAAAAAACCAGCCCTCTTATCATTTATATATTATGTTGCGTACACATCATTAACAATTTAAGCGTCATTCACATCTACTGATTCTGTACGCGTCAGACAAGTGACAGCACAAACGTAAAAACGTTTTTACATTAATTTTCTATGGGAGTATTTTAACTAACGTACAATTTACGTGATAGTCATGTTGCAGGTATATATACAGGGTTATTTTTCAAAGAGTAATGATTTCTTATATTTACGCGAACACTACACATTGAAATAATACTAGTTTTTACGGATTTTATCGCGTATATTTAACTATAAATACCCTACGTTTCGAGCTTTCGCTTTACAGCACCCATGGTCACGTGGGGGGGGGGTACTGAGATGTTCAACGTCCAAAAATGTCATAGTTAACAGCGGTTACCATAGATAAAAATTTAACTTTTGTTCCGATTTACACAGTATGAGCAAAGAGTACTCAAATTTTAAACTTAAGTTCTAATACATAAATAATGATATACCCTTATTGTAGTTTTTGAAAATATGAAAAAATAAGGCTTCTAATTTTGTTTGCAATATCCTAAATTGAATGTGACTTATGGGCAACAACAAGCCGTGGTAGCTCAGTGGTTAACGCTCGCTGTAAATATAACAGAACGCGAGTAACCCGGGTTCGATCCCCGCCGGCACCAATGAAATTGTTAATTGCAATTTTAAGTGCTGATTTACCACGTCCTCGGCGGTGAAGGAAAACATCGTGAGGAAACCTGCATGTCTGAGGAATAAGAAAAAAAATATTTCGAAGACATGTGAAGTTCGTCAACACGCATTTGGGCAGCGCGGCGGACACTTCCTTGCCCTAAACCCTCTCAGAAATGAGGGGAGGCCTGAGCCCAGCAGTGGGACATATATAGGCTGTAACTTTACTTTTTACTTTTATGGGCAACAACCTTTTCGCCTACCGTTCGGCCCTTTAAAATCAGTTAAAATAATGTATTAAGTACCACGCATTCAGAATTTAAAAGATACAGAATGTTTAGAATGTTTGACTTTACTTAAATTATTCTTTCCTCACCATTTGCCTAAATTACTTATTTTGAACCTTCTATGAAAATTTGCCGGTTATTGCAAAATAACTCTGTATTATGGTTATAGCACGAAGTGGTCGGCTTGACCGGGGAAGGACCACGCTTTCACAGACTACCAGAGAAAATAGCAGCTTAATGTGGTTCGTATGTTGAGTTTAAAGAACGGGAGACACTTTTATTGGAAACGAGGCATTTCATCTCAGTTCTCAGGGATGACAACGCATCTGAATTTTGATTACTAATCGAGTATAAATGTAGATGTTTATGGGTACAGCACATAGCAGAACATCCACTTATCATCGCCGTGGACTGTGTGCTCGTTTTTCACCCATAATCTATAAAAAAGGAAAAAAGTAACAGCAATGAAAAACTAATAGAATTAAAATTTCTGCAGCTTTACATAACCAAATACCGCTTTTTCTACCAATACTGCAGTTACTAAACATTTTGAAGTTACATGTTTTAAAAAATATTTCCAGTTTATATTCAGATGTAATACGTTCTCACTAGACTATTATATTCTTTGCAGTTACTAATTCTGTGAAATCCAGATAAGTACAATATTTTAATGTTTACCGAAGTGTGAGTTTCAATTCGCATTACAAATGCCCGTAATATAAATAAAATAAATAAAATAAAATATCCGTAAATACAAAATGATCAACATTCAATAGTATAGTTGCCAATGTAAGGATAACTCAGAGAGATTTTATAACGATAAGGAAAATAAATAACTATGCCGTAGTATTATAGTTATATGTATATTTTGTCGTGTGGTGGTTATGTATAACAGAAGGTTAAGCTCCTGGTTGGAAAATTAAAGGAAGTAGTATTTCAGGAAATAAAAGATAGCTAAGGCCCTAAAAGGTAGCTGAGCCGTGGTAGCACAGATGGTTAGCGCTTGCTGTAAATTTCACAGAACGCTAACAACCCGGGTGCGATTCCCGCCGATACCAATGAAATTGTTAGTTGAAATTTTAAGTGCTGATTGTGCCACCATGAGCAAACCTGCATATCTGAGAAATAAGACAGAAATATTTCGAATACAAGTGAAGTTCGCCAACATCCATGGTGGATTTTTTTTCACCGCCACTACACAGTTAAAACAAATTCTTAGCTTTTTTAAAACGCTTACTGAAACGCTACCTCCTTACTAGGATTTTCTTCTGCATTGTGTGGGCATTAAATTTCACAAGGACGAACGTCACAGTGAACGAGTGAAGCCGGCCACAGTCGAGGGTGTACGTGATGTTTCGCCATAAGTCAGCCATAAGAGTAGTCACTGACAAGATTGGCTGCATCTTGAAGCGCGCTTCCATTAAAACATACTTCAAGCCGCCGAAGAAGAATGGTCAATTTTTTACCTTGCACGAATTAACCACTAGACCCGACATATAAGCGGACTTACCTATACCGGTCTTGTTAGTAATTAGGAAATTCTAGCCTTGTTCGTTTGTTTATGCGTCAGTCTCAAGCACTTACTTGTCAACAAAACATCTCCCAAAAATAACTAAATATTCAGTTAAATGGTGTAAAAACTATAGCGGCGGAAGTAGCACTATTTCTTTTAACTTGTAAGTACATTATTTTATTACATTTATTGTTATTTATCACAAAATTTTGTATTATCCAACTATGTTAAATATAGTCGATATTTCTATGTATTGTTGAAATATGACAACCATCACAAAATGGGTGGATTATACCATTCAGAAAGAATGACTAAAACTGTGGAGTGAGTCAATTTGACATCGACTAGTGCTTGACCATGTCGAAAAATATATCGATATTTGACGATACGACCGAATGAATGATGATGTTATTTGTAGAATACAATAACACTTAAAATACTTATATAACAGTATCCTACAATCTGATGTCATTAAATTTATAATAGTAATTTTTATAATTAAATAAAAATATTATAAATGCAAAAATTATAATTAGTATCTGTCCTTAAAATATTTAAATACATAAATTACACGAATTTTCAGATTTCCTAGTGAACCTTCTCGGAAAAGAAAGTGGGTAGAAGCAGTTCGTAAAGATGAAACCTGGATTCCGACGAAACACATCGCCATATGCAGTGTATATTTCGATACTGCCTGTTTTAATACTAATGCAAATAAACACAAAATGACACCAACGATGGCAGTCTAATTGCCCATAAAGAAAAAGGAAAACTGATACTTCCCTCAAGTGATACCATAGCTAATTGTCAGCACTGCGACTTCAAACTTACGAACGGTGTTCCGAACAAAAGACTAAAAAAAAATTACACAACAGACTTTCTCCTGCCGAAAGCAACAGAAACATTGATGCAACTTGCCTTGTACGAAGACATTAATTTCCATAAATTTGAAAACGACGATGTGAATATTGTCGAAGAATTAACGAAAGCCGTTACTGAAAAATATATAAATATTAAAATTGCTTATATAAGAAAACAAGCGAACAAAACAAATTCTAAGAAACACATTTTAAGAAAGATGATACATAATAAAAGTCAGTAAACCTATTTAAATAATTTAAACTTAACAAAAAATTTGACGTTTATCATAACTAATTGAATAAAAAGTCCATAACAATGTCCTGCTTCTTTTATTTTAATTAAAATTTAAATACCGGAAGCTTACCTCATCTTCGTTATCCCTTTATTTCCTATGACTTACAACTTATTTACGATACGCCTTTTCTCAGTCGTTCATCGATATATTTTATCGACTACGTTCAAGCACTAGAAATAGAGCTAACTTCTAAGAATTTCGTATCTGTGTTTATATTTACGTAATAAAATCTTTGTGTGCGTTATTCTCCACTTGGTTGAACGAGTTTTCATACATTTGTGTTTTATGTCGGGTTCAGTGGTTAATTCGTTCAACGTTTTTACCATCACTCAAGTGTAATGTCCCTCTGCAGGTTGCAGGAGTGTACAAGCTTGATTGTGAACGTGTTGTCTCCTACTCAGGATAAACTAAAAGATCAATTATAACCCGCGTTAAAGAACATATAGCTCACGTAAAGAATCGACTCTCTGGAAAGTTTGCAGTCCGTGAACACGTACAGGATCGACCCCGTCACTAAATCAGATTTGATAGACCACAAATCCTCGCTAATGAACACCGATTCCTTCCAAGAATCAAAAAACATCCTAATTTCAATAGAGAAGATGGCTGAGTAGTAGAGAAGAGGCCATTTGCTTGTGCGGTGATTAAATTTCTCACTGAACAAGGAAAAACTCGGAAAAAAAAAACATTTATTAAGAAACGGCGGCTGTTTATCAAGACTGCTCCTTCAATATCAATCGTAAATATGTGGTCAAGTGACGTCATAAGAAGCAGGGAAGGCCTATCACAGCGGCTACAGAAGAAAATCGGAAATCAAAAACTGTTAATCACAAATAGAGATGCATAAATGACTAAACAAACCGTTTCTACCATACACACCATATTGCATGGCAATTTCAACTTCAAAAAGTCAAAGCAAGGTGGGTGCCGCAAATGTTCATCAGCACATGAATGAAAAGGGGTTTCACCAATATGACTCTGAGAGTAAACCGGAGTCTATGCAAAGGCATGATAAGAGGTATCACCCCCCCCCCCCCCAAGAAATACAGTCGATAAAATAATGGCCACTTTGTTTTCTAATTGCAAAGAAATTCTACTAAATGAGAACACGAAAAAAGGTGACACAATCAATGCAGAAAAATAATAATCAACCACTATGCGCCGTTTGAGAGAAGCGATAAAAGAAAAGAGAAGAAGAAAGCTGACCAAGGGAATGCTGCCTCTTCATGACAACGCACCGGTTCACACGGTACGGCTCTCCAAGACTGCTGTACGAGACTGCGTGTTTGAGGAAATTAATCACCCACCATAAATTCCCAAACTTAAAAAAGACCTTCCAGATAGAAATTTTCTGACAGAGGTTATATTTCATATTACAGTATAAGTCCACTGCTCCAATAAATATTCCAGTATGATTCCAATGGACTTATAGGAAAATAAAAAGGAAGAAACTAAAATATTTGGCGGACATGTTTAGTATGCCACATTCCGTCGGAGCAACGGCATCAAACGTTTTTGTATCCTAAAAACTTTTCCTGAAATTAACAATCTTTTACCAACAGTCAGATGTTATATTTTTAATTTTAGAAAATAAAAGTTAATCAGTCCACAGTTTTTAGAATAAGGGTGACAAGCAAGTACATGTCCCTGATGATAAGTGGATAGTATGGCCATTAGACGGATGTTCATCAACCCTCCATAAAGAATTAATATGCAGATGCATTACCACCTTTGAGTACTAAATGCCCATTTCCAATAGGAAGGATATCCGGTCCTTTGCAGCCATCATATGAAATGAAGCAACAATAAACTGTTATTTTATGATGATTCTCTGTGAGAGCGTTACCCTGCCCAAGTTGAGGTGACCTATTCGTTCTACAACCATGATACATCTGCAGCGTGGCTCTACCACGTAAAACATTACATAAAGCTAAACAAACAAGTATTTATTAGGGAGCTAATGTCTTAAAGCGTGACCCGCACGTATCAATACGGTAAATCCGGTACCTGACGAGGTAGAAATTATTCTACAGCATCAAATACTGCGGTAGTCTCCAGTAGGAGTAAAGTAAAAAAAGTAAAGTTACAGCCTATATACGTCCCACTGCTCGGGCACAGGCCTCCCCTCATTTCTGAGAGGTTTTTAGGGCAAGGAAGTGTCCGCCACGCTGCCCTAATGCGTGTTGGCGAACTTCACATGTCTTCAAAATATTTTCCATATCCATATTTTATATATCCAGTAGGAGACGAGAGATTATTTCATCTGACGAGCTCAAGTAGTTTATTTTCACAACACATTTTTACATTATTAATTTTCACAAGCGACTGTTGCCTAATAGTATAATAGACTGCAAAACTAAAAACAAGGGATTAAATACAGAATATAACTTTTGTAAAATACTTGTGGTAGGATTTTACTTTTTTTTTAATTTTACTAAACGTACGTAACGTCGTGCACCTTTAACAGTGCTTCCGGCTGGTATTTTAAGGCTGACGTAAAATATGTACTTATAAAGACATCTAGGATGTTTAAGTAGGAACTTGCTGCCAGTATAGGATTGCTGCTACTGTTTTATACTTTGGATAATTTTTGAAGTGGGTTTTGATACGTTAAAGAGATGCAATTTCATGTATTAATCTTAACACATGTGAATTATTAGTGGGAACGATGAAACAAGTGTTCTGATAGCGGTAAAGACAAGGTTACGCGAGACATCACTGCAGGAAAATGTGTCACGTAGTTATAGCAGCGGGGGGAGGGGGAAGTAGGAGGAACGAAAGAAGTATCACGACGACTTAGCTTAAATTATCTATCGCACGGATGTAACCGTTGTTAACTATGTAGCACTTATTAAACCAATTCAGTACAGTCCAAGTTTAATTTATTCTCATCAGGATAGGCAGTACTCCCTATCACAAGGTGTACAGGGCACTGTCCCCAACATATGGTCGTTCGATCCTTTAAGAAAAACAGGATAATCACCCAAGAAGAAATAACTGAAGCTCGTCAGAGGTCATTCAAAAGTCACCACGTGCACTTCCTACGCCGTCTTCAAGTGGAATTGTTTCACGAGAGTGAGCAATGCTGCACAGCTGACACTCCCGGGCATTAACATCAACAATTAATCGACAAAGGAAAGCTACATTATAATTGTGCACAGGTCTTGAGACGCCCGACATCTACCAGAAGCTTCAATCATTCCACACCGAGGATCATTTTCATCCTAATCATAATAATTTCCCTATATTCATTATTACTCATTCTATTTATACTATAAATTTTACTCATTCTATTTATACTCTAAATTTTACTCATTTCTTCTTGTGTTTTTACATTTTATAATTCCATCCACGTCATTATTTTAACTGTATTTAGATTAATCATTCCTATGTGTTTATTCACGTTAAAAGTAAAAGTTAAGGATAACTTCATAAAAAAATAAAAGTAAAAGTCATATTTACGTTAAAAAATAAAAAAAATATATTTTATGATATGATTTATTATGATCACATATAGCATAGTAATAAGAATAACTTTTTTCGTTTTTATTAACCTTCTACTTCATAAATTTATATGAATAAAACATGCACGTAAATTCATCACAATCCCCTTTTATCTTTTTTAAAGTCTTAAATCATTAAAAATAATAGCTTACATATCGCCTTTCTTTATTCATTACAAGTATTTAAACTATTTTATTATAATCTTTATAACATTTACAATTCTTCTTACAGATCTGGACATTGCTGGATTATTGAGCGCCTGACAATTTTATTTGCAAAATATTTGTTGTATTTTTTTATCAGGTGTCATATATTATTACTTAGATTTCCATTCATATATTATTATTTACTTCAATATATTATTATTATTGAAGTAATAATTATTATTATATTGAAACTTCAATATATTATAATTATTCAATATATATTATTATTTACTTTAATTTGATTTAAATAAAAGCAAACGTGAAAAAGTGATTGGAACAAATCGTACTAATTTAGGAAAAAATAAACCCTCTCTTTTCGAAACAAGGTTAGGATGGCTTTTGTCAGGTTCTATCTAAGAAAATAATCTTAATAATATACACAACTCTATACGTATGTTAAGTAACCATTTAGACTTTGATCTCACTCGTTTCTGGGAGCTAGATTCTATTTCTCCCAAGCATAATCTTTCCCCTGAAGAACATGCTTGTTAGGAACATTGCATAAGGACCACAAGGCGTAAATCAGATGGTCGATTTATTGTTTCGCTGTCACTTAAAGAATCACCCGCAGTCTTGGAAGATTCCTATAACAAGGCTGAGCGTAGATTTTTACCTTTGGAGCGTAGATTAGATCGAGACCCTATTATGAAACAATCACATGTAGAATTCATGTAAGAGTACCTTACTCTTGGTCACATGACAGAATCTAAATTGTATCAAACCATCACTTGTTATTTACTTGATCATGGTGTTTTAAGGGAATCTAGTACGACTACGAAGTTACGCGTTGTCTTCGATGCGTCAGCGACTACATCAACTGGCAAATCACTAAACGATATTTTTAGAGTAGGGCTCACATTATAAGAAGATTTATGGTCAATCTTGGTAAGGGTCAGACAACATAACTACGTTGTGACCACTGATATAGAAAAGATGTTTCGCCAAACAGAAGTCTTCAATGAGCAACGCACACTTCAATAAATCTTTTGGAGATTCGACCCCTCTCATCATATCAAAAGTTATCAACTGAATACAGTTACTTATTGCACATCTTCAGCACCCTATCTAGCTACACGATGTTTGTATCAGTTAGGTCAGGAGCCTACAAATCCAGATATAAAACGGTACGTAATTTGTAATAATTTTTACGTTGATGATTTTTTATCGGGTTATAAAACTGTAAAAGAAGTAATTTCACTTTGTCTCAGGGAGTATGTAAGGTCTTACAGTCAGCGCAGTTGAATTTACGTAAATGGTATTCTAACAATAACAAAATTTTTGTAGCGATATCCGGTGAGATTAATTTATCTGAATCTGTTTATCTTAGTAATGAAAATCTTTCTAAAACATTAGGTTTAATTTTTTTTTCAAAGAACTAAATTTAATGAAATAATTTCTATACTTCTTTACTTTATTTTATTCTATTAATATTACAAAAATTATAACAGTGAACTTAACTAAAATAATAATTAAAATTATAATATTTACGATTAATACTAATTATATACAATATAAAAAAAGAAACTATAATATAGAAAAACTAAAACAAAAAATTTAAATAGTCAAAAATACCTGCTCCCCGTGGTATAGTGCCAAGAATGCTGGCTGCGTTTCCTCGCTTGATAGCTATACTTAGCCTTTGAGCGAGGAAAGAACCAGCCCTCTTATCACCAGCAGCGACGACCAGTCGTGGATTCAGTTCCTTTAGAAACTTCACTGCACGTGGACCCCACGGACCGATAGTCTCTACAGCAAATGGCACAAATATGTAGTCATTTCTCAAAGACTCATATTTGCGCCATTTACTAAATTCGGCTGCCTCTGATGCCGCCCCGGCTCTAAAAGAGGTACCCTTGAGATGAGAAGCCGCCAAAGTGTCAACGCAAGTAGCATCCCATACTAGGGCTTTACCTCTCTCCCAAGGGACTAAAGTAATACCGTCGGGTCTCTTGCCATCGTCTCTAAATATCCCGCAGGGCTCTAAAACCGAGGGGATATTTATGAAGACAAGAGCCTTTCGGATGATTTCGTTCAACGAACCGTGACGGGAAAACCTACCTGCACTAGGTTTAAATTGGATATGCTCTGCGGATAATCTACTATTTCCAATTTCTATACAATTAAAAGACGTTGTCAACAAACGTTCTATTTTATCGATAATTGCTCAAATATTTGATCACCTCGGCCTAGTCATGCCTAGTATTGTAGAAGCTAAATTATTAATGCAACAATTGTGGTTAAAATGAAGTTGAGATGAGCCAGTTCCAGCTCATATTAAAAAAGCTTGGTTAGATTTCGCTTTCGCTTTCGCGCGTGCGTATATGTAAGATGCTTAGACGTTGATGATACAGTTACTACACGACTTCTTACTTCCAAAAGCAAGGTAGCAACTTTGGAAATGGTTAGTATTCTTCGATTAGAGCTTTACAGTGTATTAATGTAGTGGCTTGGCATCAAAGTATTAAAATCTATGACACTTACTATTAATAAGTGTATATTGTGGTCCGACTCCACAATCGTTTTGGGTTGCCTTAGAACTACTCCAAATCAATTGAAGCCGTTTGTGCGTCATCGTGTTTCAGAGATACAGAAAGGATTTTCTAATCATGAATAGCGCTATGGCCCTAAGGGTCAATCCCACAGATCTCGTTTCACGAGGTTTGAGAGCTGATATGTTAGGTTAATCATCTTTATGGTGGTCAGGGCCTTCCTTCGTTCAATTAAATCCAGCAAATTGGCCAGTCCAATCTAAGCAGGAATTATATCCTTCTAATTTACCAGAAATCATTAAATGCCATCACGTTGTTAAGGAAAATAATATAATTTTAAATTTTATCATAAAAATTTCCATATTTTTAAAATTACAGCGTATTACTTCGTTTATATTTAGATTTATAAATAACTGTCGCTATAAATCAAAGAGAATAAGCAGTAACGTAACAATCGCTGAGCTTACTAACGCTCCTAATTTCCAGTTAAAGTTTACTCAACAGGGATTCTTTCAAGACGAATATCAGTAGCTCATCACTAACCAATAAATTTTCTCGTAATAACAGATTTTAACCTCTATCACCCTTTATTGACAACAATAAACCTACTAGAGTTGATTGGAGACTTTCTAATAATAATTATGACTACAACGTCAAACATCCTATCTTATAGAGTGCCAAGCATCCTTTATGCCGATCTCTCTTTGTAATGCTACACATTAAATACTTACATTCGTGTCCTCAACTATTGTTGTTCACAGTAAGACACAATTATTAGGTTTTAGGAGGTACAAATCTAGCTAACCGTACCGTCCGCTCATTGTGAAATGTTGTAGGCTTAAGGGAAAAACACATCAACCTGTTATGGGTAATTTACCTGAACAGCGTACCCATATAGAATTTCCTTTTCTTGACACGGGTGTAGATTATTCTGGGCCAGTGCCAGTCATGATGATAGCCAACCACAAGGGAAGAGGATCTAAACATATAAAATCTTATACTTGTGTGTTTCTTTGTTTAGAAATTATATTTGTGTGTTTTTTTTTTATAGAAGAAGGGGCAAACGAGCATGCGGCTCACCTGATGTTAAGTGACTACCGCCGCCCATGATTAACCGCAACACCAGGAGAATTGCGGGTGCGTTGCCGGCCCTTTAGAAAGGAGTAAGCTCTTTTCTTGAAGGTCCCCAGGTCGTATCGGTCCGGAAAAATCGCCGGTGGTAAACTATTCCACAGAGAGGTTGTACGTGGAAGAAAACTCCTTGTGAAACGTACAGTGGTGGACCGCCAAGCATCCAGATGGTGTGGATGGTATCGGGACGTTTGACGTGTAGTGCGTTCACGAAATTTGGCGGCTGGGATTAATCCGAACAATTCCTCAGAGCACTCCCCCGTGATAGATGCGATAAAATACGCAAAGAGATGCAACATCTCTTCGCAGCGCCAGTGAATCGAGCCGATCGGAAAGCACTCGGTCCTCGACGATTCGAGCCGCAGAATTTATTTATTATAGTTTTTTTGTTTAGCAACAAAGGCCTTGCATCTTGAGCTTGTTTCGGACCTGACAAAGGAAGCCTTTATAGCAGCTCTGAATAGATTTAAGTCTCGTAGAGGTAAACCGCGAACCATCTATTCTGATAATAGAACTACCTTTATAGGTACATTTCATGAAACAGAAACAGAAACAGAAGACGGCGGCTCGTGGGAGTCGGCTGTTAAATCTATAAAACATCACCTCCGACGTGTTTTAAATCTGAAATTCAGAGATTACGAAGAAATGAATAGTTTATTAATTTAAATTAATTATTTTTAGTTTATTAATTAACAGTTAATTAAAATTACTCACTTCTGTATGTAATGACCCCTCGGATCTTTATCCTTTGACACCAGCCCATCTCCTTATTTGATGCTCTCTCATTTTTGTACCAGAATCACAGATCATTACCAACAAAATATCATCCCTCGCAAGATTCCACAGAATCCAACTGTTGAAACAACATTTCTGGAACCGATTTTCTAACGAATATACCACTTTACTTCAGCTGATGACAAAATGGATGCAGTCACGTGATACACTTAAGGAAGGGACACTTGTCATCATACAAGACAAGTCCAATTCACCCATCATGTGGCTACTTGGGCGAGTCCTTCGAGTGCTGTCTGGAAGAGATGGAGTTGCCAGAGTCGCTGACATCCGTACCAGGAAGGGAATAATCAGGCGAGCCTTCAACACAATATGCTCCTTTCCGACATCAAACATTGAAGATGCCCCTTCAGCGCCGGGAGTATATGGTGAAGACAAGGTTGCGCGAGACATCACTGCATGAACATGCGTGCAGCGGGGAGAAGGGGGAGTGGGACGGTAGGATATGGTAGCGGTTCGCCGGTCGGACAGGACGACTTAGCTCGTAAATTATCTATCGCACGGTTACATTGTCCAGTCAACTCTGTAGCACTTATTAAACCGTATACAGTATAACAGTACAGTCCAAGTTTAATTTATTCTTATCAGGGTAGGCAGTACCCCTATCAAAATGTGTACAGGGTACTGTCCTCAACAGATGGTGATGTAAAACTCAAGTTATTGTTTCTGCTTAGGTGCGTTGAGATATTATCGTCATTGTCTTTCTGCTGGCTCTAATAACCGTCAATCTCCCAAAAACTTTGCAACGTTGCGTAGTGTGTAGAAATTTTAAAAGAAATTTTATTAAGGAGTATATAATTAACCTTAACCTTCGCTTAATTTTGGCTGACGGTTTAAGTTGGGTGCTACAAGTTAATGAGGTCGGGAAACGTATTTTTAGTACAATGCATTCATTGAAGCTCTGGCAAAAATTTATTCCTCAGATGGCCAAGGTTACACTAGTCAACTCTCTGTTGCTTCCTATTTTAGACTAAGCTGGTATTGCCTGTCCAGATATAACTGAGGAGCAACAAACTCGACCGTCTGCTCAATCTGTGCATACGCTATATTTTTGGCCTGCGCAAGTTTGATCATATATCATAATTTCGCTCAAGACTTAGGGCTCCACATTCTTTTTCACCGGAACACACACATTGTAACTATTTTGTATGGTATTCTTCACAATCCTTGTTTCCCAGCTTATCTAAAAGAGTGTTTATCATATTAAAATTTATCCTATTCAATGACCAACAAAACCCAAACTAACGGTATCATCAATTACACTTTGGAATAAACTTCCACGAGATTGAAAAGATGCTCCTTTTTTATCCACTAATTTAGTAAATACATTGACTGCCTTTAGAATATCAATTACTTTAACAGAATTTTGAACAAAACGTCAAACAAAATAATTTATTATATGCCTCAATGCTATTGTCTTTTGTTAAGCTTTGATTAATAACAGTATCAGAACTCCTTTGTTGGCTTAATTATGTCTTTACAACTTTCAAATTTTAAAATACACAATACACATTAAAACGCTTGGCAGGCATATTTTTTATTTTTTTTTATTATCCTAAGGAACATGTCACTGCACATCTCCTATTTTAGTTTCCTTCTGTCGCTTCTAACGACGCCTACATATTATGTGACATTATGGGGTGGTGGATATACTTATACCGCTACAACACTATGACGTATTGGGTTTGGTTAGGTAAGTAGAGGTAGAAAAATAAATTAGGTTAGGGGCTACCACTAAGGAGCTAGGAGAAAAAATTTAGAATTACAATACTTAGATTGCCACGGCCTACGTCTCACTCGTAATAAGGTTTGCACTTATACTAAGTATTATGTAATGAACTATATTGAATAAAAATATTCTATTCTATTGTATTCTAGTAAGTCCCACAGCTGGGTATAAGCTTTCATTCAATTCTACCACGTGTTGGAGTTTAAATGTCTTCGATATATTTTTATCATAAGATATGCAGATTTGCTTACGATATCTTTTTTACCTTCGAGAACTTTGTAAACAACATTTAAAAATACTAAATTTCAATGGTGCCGGCTTGACCACTCCCGGGTTGCTCACATACTGTAAGTATTAGATAAAATAACTGTATAAAATTTTGTTTATCTGTGTATTTTGTTAACTTGTACGTGTGAGAACCAACCTGTATTTTATGGTCGTAGCACGCATGGATCGGCATGACCGGGGTAGGACCATGCTGTCACAGAATACCAGCGTGAATAGCAACTTAAAGCTGCTATGTTTCGTATGGTGACTGTAGGGAATCGGAAACTATTTTTACTGGAAATGAGGCATTCCACCTTAGTCCTCAGGGTGACAATGCAGATAGATGTAGATGTCCATGGGCCACGGTATCCACTTAACATCAGGTGGACGGTGTGCTCATTCGTTAATCTTATTCTATACAAGAAAATCACAATTATAATTAGTGCGAGCTACCGAACTGCTCGCGTGCTGTGAAGTGTTTGTTGTAAGATAAAAAGCCCGGAGCGTCGATTCTTCACATCAGCTGTGAAGTCTGCAGTCTGTGAACACGTACAGGATCGCCCCCGTCACTACATCAGATTTGATAGACCACAAATCCTCGCTAAAGAACACCGATTTCTTCCAAGGATGATTCGCGAGGCTATTGAAATCAAAAAACATCCTAATTTCAATAGAGAAGATGGCTGGGTGCCTGTACCATCTGCGTGGGATCCGATAATAAATAAAATTAAATCCCAACCCAAGCATACAACTGCAAGACTTCAAGATACCATAAGTTCGTACTGTATAGATCGGAACAAAAGTTAAATTTTAATCTATGGTAACCGCGGTTAACTATGACATATGGACGTTGAACATCTCAGTCCCGCCCGTGACCATGAGTGCTGTAAAGCGTTCGAAACGTCGGGTATTTAAAAAGTTAAATATACGCGATAAATTCCGTAAAACTAGTATTATTTAAAGTGGATGATTTACTAATATCTACAACAACTCAGTGTACTTGTATCTTATGTACTCGTATATTTATAAACCGGTATTTTTAAGGCTAGAGTAAACTTCTTTTACCCAATCTCGTTTTTTATATACAAAATTTTCGAATAAAACATAATCCTCAGTGGCTTCCGCGGTTTACTAAAAGTGCCACACAAAATACCGAAAAGGGAAAGTTATAAAATTATACGAAAAAGAATTTCTCATAAAGTTTGACAGGATTTCGCTACCGTAAGAAACTTTTTCTTTTCATGTGTTATCATATTTTTTAAAAAAAAATTGCGGTAGCCTTAATTGACTATTTAAAATGTAAACATATAACATCAGCAAAGGCAAAGTTTTTTTTTAATAAAGTTGGTGTTAAATGAAGGTAAGGTTTTATATGAAACGTGTTAAAATCACACATAGTCTACCTGATCGACGGATCCTACGTAAACTGTTCCAACCAGAAAATTGACAAAAACTTTTTTTTTAATTAAACGCCTCAACCTATCCTATAAAATTTGTTATAAAATATTAAATATTTTTAAAGATACCAATTTATACAATGATGGAATTCACATCATTTTAAGCCAAGCGACTCTCTATGTACACCGTTGCAAGTTATATGTACCACTATAGAGAGTCGTGTTCCACGTGCTGCGCCATACACCAATATGCGCGACCCGGCGATGCAATGTGAACTCCCTGAACTGTTATTATTACGATTAATTTAAACATGTTCAAGTTGTTAAATTTACGTCTGTTTATAATTTTTTTATCTTAAGTAAAAGTGATAACAATTAAAAGTAATAAAGTGATCGAGAGGTCAATAAATTATAGATTTGTTAGGAAAAAGCCCAGCCAAACAAATACTCCAGAAAATTACTAGGCTAAGAACAAATTGAACATTTTGAATAATGCAATGAAAAACTATATTTAATTCCAAAAATTTTCATTATTTTACATCAGTGTAAATGATTTTTAACGAATATCTGTTAATAAATTTTTCAAAATAATATTAACACGTTATCGTTCATTAATTTCGGATGCAACTGCATAAGCTTATTTGAAACTGCACGGTACCACTTTTTTTTAAGAAAAATCAAATTTTACCAAAGATAAGCAAAGTAATAATATTATAAGCAACTGCAATATTTTTATTTAAAATAATTAGAAAAGATATCTAATTTTTTTGGTCTGGATTAGAAAAATATAAGAAAGAGCTTCTCATCTTACTATGTCCGTTATGGGATTCCAAGAATAATCTATTCAATAATGTAGTTAAGGTCTATTGTGAATGTGTCTAAAAATAAATAAATCTTACCTGTATAACTTGTTTAAGCTTGATTTTGTGAATATACAAAAATGCAACTATTATAAGCAAACAAATGTGGTCATTCTGTTTTTGTTATTTAATCAAACCGTTTGTTAGAAAGGACAACAAGAACATATAAAAAATAATCAGATAATATGTTAAACGTGTAGTTTATTTTGCTTTAACTTACTCTTTTATTACTTTGTTTTAAATAACTAATATTGTGTTCATAATTGTAGATAGCACACATTCTTATTTGAAAAAATAACCAAGACTTTTATTGTTTGTCATAACAATTGAGTCATATATAGTGATTACATGATTTTCATCGATTTAGTAAAAATAGACGAAAATCATGTATACCATATTTTTTCCGGTCACCTTTCGCTGAACAACCCACCATTTCTTTTCGGGCCGCATACGCACACAAAATTTACACCTTCGAGTCCCGTTCTTTCAATTTTTTAAGGCCGATTAGAGACGGATCAACTGGAGATGAAGATAATGGCATTCCATTGCTTTTCATTAAAAGCAAACAATTATGTACGTATCAAGTAGCATCAATTGTGTAACCACAATCTCATTGTATATATATGTATATATACATTGAGATATTATTATATATATATATATATATATATATTTATATATATATATATATATATATATATATATATATATATATATATATATATATATATATATATATATATATATATATATATATATATATATATATATATAGGGATATAGGGAATAGGGAAGGTGGCGCTAGTTGTCACGGCGAACATCGAGCTCCGTATTAAATTTATTTAAATTAAAAAATAGTGCTCTATACACAGTAAATCAGTGCTTTCCATATAAAAATAGATACGATCGAGCGGTGGAAATATTATCCCAGTGAAAACTAGTGTAAATCGTGTGAAAATCAATCGGTATTGATAAGGTAGATAACACCGTAATAAAAGTACGAAGTGACCAAGTGCAGGTGAATTAATAAGTGTCCTCTCCATAGTCTTTCTACAAACTATAACGTAAGTGAAAAACTAATCCATAAAATATTGAATTTTCTATTTTTACACAATTGGTAAAACGTTATCTGTTCAAATTTGTAAACACAAGTCAGCTGACCAATCAGCTGATTCTATTCTATCTTCTCAAAGTGAACTAAATGGCGTTGTAAATCGCCATCTACCGGAAAAACAACGAACTAAAACTAATCTAACGATTAATAGACCATCGATGATAAATCGCATGCTTTGTTAGATAAATAAAATAATAGTACAGTTGCAACACAATAGATGGCGATAAGTCAAAAACAAAAATTATTTTAATTGGTTTTACACGAGAAAGGAAAGACTTCAAAATGTCGAAAAATTGTTTTAAATACAGAGAAGAAATAACAAAAAGGGACTTTATTGAATGTCCCAACTGTAAGAAACTCTTTCACTTACACTGCACAAGCATAGGAGAAAAGTTTTTCTTCTTATTAGATGTCGAAAAAAGAAAAAAAATGCCTATTTGCGATTTATGTAAATATCATATACTACAAAATTTAGTCCAACAAAATATAAATATACCCACAACTAACTCTTTCGATGCTAGAGAGATACTAGACGTGGATGACGAGTACACAGAATTTGTCACCTTTCGTCGAAAAAATAAAAAAACTATCAGAATCACTTCCAGATTTATCAGACTCATTTATGTCAACGACTAATACACACTCTCATTCATTAAATTTACAAAAAACCTCTCGCAGTCTACCAGACGAAGACTTAAGTTTGCTTAATCATACAAGAGTTAAAAGAAGAAGTTTCAAGGTTACGTACAGAACTAATTATAGCGAACAAAGAGGTGGACAATTTAAACATAACGAATAGAAAACTTACCAAAAAATTTTAGAACAAGAAAAAATTATAAAACTCTACAAAAGTGTTAGTATCGACGACGTAAAATTGAGAAAAATAGTCAATAATTCCTATAACTCAACACCTTTAAGTAAACACAAAAAACAAAACAGGAAAAGTTTAAAGTCAGATACACGCCATAGTTTCGAATGTGTTGTACGAATAAAGCTTAAAGAAACACTGCGTGCTACTCAACCTGAAAAATATGTAAATGATTATGTCGAATCCCTAACTTCAAAAATTAGGACTAGTGAAGAAACTTGCAAATATCTACCGAAAAGGAAACTATGCATCATTAGTAGCATTCGTAGCAATAAAATGGCGACTACAATGAGAAACCACTTCGAAACGCAAAACATCTGCCACTACCGCATAATGGGAGGTGGTATTAACCAACTGTTAAGTGGTCAACAAACAAAACTTATGAATTACACCCTTAATGATTTTTGTATTTTAATTGTAGGTGAAACTGATTTTGATGTTTCCAAAAATTATAATGATTTAGTTACGAATATAAGGAAGACTCTTTTGACCGTTCAGCACACAAACATCTTGATATGTCTGCCTACTTTTAAATTTTGTTACCACTCTAATATTTATAATAGACGAATTGAAACCTTTAATAACCTTTTATACTCTGATAATATTAATTTTGAATATTGTTACATTTTAGACTCCAACAAAAATTTTGACTATTCTACTCATATGTTCTCAGGATATAATGGAAAATTATATAATAATAATAATAATAATAACGTTTATTTCTCACCACAAAACAAAGTTACATTTAGAGTTATAAGTAGCCTATAAGTAGTACAAAACAACTTTGCCCGTGGATCGCTGGTGCCTATGGTGGGTAAGATACCCGTATTACAGATCACCAGGTCCCCACCTCTGCGAGGAATGCTATTATATCTAAAACATTAACACATAAAGTTTAACTCTATTTACTTTTTTGTCGTACCTAATTGAGATAATTGGTTATGGTTAAGAAAACTTAGAAAAGTGTGTGTGTGTGTGTGTGTGTGTGTGTGTGTGTGTGTGTGTGTGTGTGTGTGTGTGTGTGTGTGTGTATTTTACACGACAACCTCTAAAAGACTTTCTGTTTTTTGCATAGGTTTGCTTAAGGAGCCACTGGAGAATAATATTTTTGCACTCATATTGATTTCGGGAAAAGAGGGATAAGGTTTTATGCAATTTACTATATAAATAGGGGCCAAGGAATATGAAGAATCTATGACTAAATGCAGTTTTAACTTGAGTAGACTTTGCAACTAGTTGGTTACGTCGTGTCCATTCAGGGATATATTTGGTTGAGGCATGTTGTTTGAGAGCGGTGGTTAAAATGAATAATTGTCTAACTGTTAGTACTTGGCAATAGTCGTAAAGTTGGTCTGTAGGAAACATACGCGGTTTGAAACAACATACTTTTAAAACTGCTCTCTGTGCCCGTTCAATTTGTATAAAATTACTTTTAGCCGCACCACCCCACGTGGATATGCAATAAGATAAAATAGATTGACACAATGCCATATAAACCATCTTCATGATTTCTGAATCTGAAGATTGACGTAATTGTTTAAAAATGTAAATAAGTTTACGGACTCTGTTTGACAGGTGTTCAATGTAAGCTTTAAATGTGAGGTTATTATCAATTATAATTCCGAGATATTTTATAGATGTCACTTTTTTATATAGTGTAGGTCGTTATTGTCTGTACTATTTCTTATATCAAGGGGGAGGCTTAACAACGATTTGTAATGAGTTTGTTGTTGAATTTTTTGTGTTTCGAATAGAAAAGTCTATTAATTTTGTTTTATCTATGTTTAACGTAAGTAAATGCGCGTTTAACCATTTATTTACAACGTCAAACCTTTTTGAGCAAGGGAATATGTTTCAATCCAAGTATTCGAATGAAACACAAGTGCTGTGTCATCTGCGTAGGAAAAGATCATCCCGTTTAGAAGATTGATGTTACACAGGTCATTTATGTATACTAAAAACAAACTTGGGCCGAGAATACTTCCCTGCGGTACACCGTATGTAATTTGCAGGTCAGAACTACTATAAGGACCAATCCTAACACATTGAGTTCTATTACTTAAATAACTTTTGAATAAAGATAACTGAATTCCTCTTACTCCTAAAGATTGAAGTTTTGAAATTAGGATGGGTATCGAAACAGTATCAAACGCCTTTGTAAGGTCAAGAAACAAGGCAATACATTTTTGACGTATATCTAGATTCCTGATTACAAAATCAATAAGGCTGTGGACAGCATCAGATGTGCACAACTTTTTTCGAAAACCAAATTGATTTTTAGAGAGCAGTTTATTAGTCTCTAAATAATTAACAAGCCTTGTGTTAATTATTTTCTCGAGGATCTTCGACATCGTAGGCAAAACTGATATAGGTCTGTAGTTTTCGATACGATTTCGGTCGCCGGATTTAAAAATAGGGTGAACTATTTCCTTTTTAAACAGATCAGGGAAAATACCTGTCTGGAGACTCAAATTACAAATATATGTAAGAGGTGAAATAATAAAATTTTTGTGCTTATTTAAGAATTCTGAAGAAATACCATGCCAACCAGCTGTTCGGTTATTATCCAAAGACATAATCAAACGTTCGACTTCACTCTCGTCAGTTTCAAGCAAAACAAAGGATTTGGAATAAGTAACGGATGCCGGTAATATTGCCGAGCCTCTTTCTAATTTGTCTGCTAGTGATTTTCCTATATTTGAAAAATATGTGTTTATATCCTCAACAGATTTTTGAGTATTAATTTCGTTGATGTCTAGGAGATCAGACGCCGTTGATTGCTGTTTAGATAAATTTGTAACAGTTTGAATGACTTTCCACAGTTGTTTGGAGTTCTTGCCTGCTCTTTGAAATTCTAGCTTCTCATAATTACTTTCTGCATTTTGCAGGAGGTTGGTACAGAAGTTGCGATATCTTTTATAAGTAATTCTAAGAATCTGATTTGATGGGTCTTTTTTCGATTTTTTATATAATCTATCTCTGTTTCGCATGCATTTCAACAAAGCCAGAGTGATCCAAGGCTTAATAGGTCTACGTCTACAAGACAGAAATAAAGTTTTGGTATTGTTGGCTATAGCTGAAATAATAGGTTCGACCAAGAATTTAACAGCTAAGTTAGGGTCATTCGTTGTGTATACGGAGTTAAAGTTAATACAGCGTAATTCATGAATAAGCTTATCTTCATTTATTTTTTTTATAAATTTACGATTACATAATTTCATTTTAATTTTTGAGAGGGCAAACATAACGGCAAAGTGGTCTGTTACAGTAGTTTCCAGAACTAGAACCATAGCGGAAAAAGCAGTTTTTAAATTAACGTGATCAAGACTGGTAGAACCATGAGTTGGGAAGTTGTGACCAGGAAGAAGTCCGTGATGAACAAGTAGATCAAGATAATCTAAAGTATTTGTAGAATGAAACCCATTAGCAATATCTATATTAATGTCTCCTACAAGAATAATGGTTCGGTATGATTTAAGATCCGTGAGGACAAGATCCAGAGACTGAAAGAATTTTGAAGGATCAACAAAAGCGTGTGGTCTATATATAGCAACAATAGCCACATCTACACCTATAGTAATCACCAGACAGTTAAATTCAATTGTTATAGGTTCTTTTACTTTAATATTAGCTAAACAAGACTTGATGTATACAATAACACCGTCATTTTTATTGTAGTGTTTTGAAGTTTTATAATGATCATATCCATTGAGAATCGGAATTATAGGATTACAAGATAGCCAGCATTCAGAAAGAACGATAATGTCGCAGCAAGTATTAATTCTTTCTAATAACGTTAAAAGTCCTGAAAAATTAGCATTGATGCTACGAATATTTTGAGACAAAACAGTGAGACAGCTATGATAAGACGTAAGCAAATCACCACATTTTTTCGGGATTACATAATATTGCTTCATTAAAGGAAGTATTATCAAGATTATTTAATAGGTCATTTAATGCAGCGCCTTTTAGTTATGTTTTTAAATAGGTAGCATAAACAAGATTTTAACTTGTATTCGAAAATAAGAATAATTAAGCATATTAAATATATCCATGAATGTGTGCAAAGAGCAAATATTATGTAATTTGTGAGAGCGTTAATTTGGTTTGAGAGTTGAACGTGCATGTTTTTTTGTGTGAGGTTATAAAAATAGTCGAGCGTGTATATATTATTAGTTTGTAAATATTTTGTGGGTTGATGTGTTAGTAGTTTATAAACTAGTAAATTATAAAAGTAAACAGTGGGTAGTTTAGAATACATACAGAATAATTTTGTAAACATAAAGCCAGAGACACACTTAGTTAGACATGCAAGCAATTTATAAGAAATCATAATTAAATAGGTTATGCATAATATTATAAATGTACCTAGTCATATTATATTTTTTAAATTTGCAATATCATTTTCATTTTTTATTTCTATCCGAGCGCCACCTTCAATTTTCCGCAAATAAATTCGGCCTTTATTAGTCCAGCAATAACGGTAATTCATTGTTTTAGCTGTATCACGTGCTAAAATATAAAGTTTTCGGTCCTTCTTTGTTAAACTTTCAGATATATATATCGGCATTGTAGAACTAGAAAGACCAATAGATTTTGAGGAGAGTTTATTATTAATGTTAATTTTATTAAACTCTTTCGCTCCACTTAATATCTTATTTTTTGACAGTACCGAAGTTAATTCGGTGATGACAGTAGACACCCCGGCTTTGGTTTTAATTCTGTATATGTCTTTTATCTCGGATGGGTAAAAATTAACATTTAAAACATCACAAATCTTTTTGAACCAGATCACATAAGTCTTGTTGTGTCTCCTGCTTTATGTTTTGTGCTGGAGTAGGTAAATTACGGAACTCGATGACTGTGGACTTAAGCCTTTTTTGCACGTCTTCTAATCTATTTTCCAGACTCAATATATAGTTATAATTTTCCTTTCGTTCACGTTCTAAATTGATAATTTTAGTGTTCATATCTTCATACTGTGTGGATATGAACGTTAACGTCTTTTACATTTCAATATTAGTTGATTGAATGATGGCGTTTTGTTGCTTAAGTTCGGCAATATCTGAACACAATTTACTTAAAGTAAGATCTTGATCCTTCTTCCAATTGGTGAGCATGGATAATAGTTCATCTTTAAGGGAATCATCAATACCTTTCCTTTGATCTTCATTTCTGGGTTTTTTCTGTCTCCTCCCAACATAATTCAGTGGATTTTCAGGTTCAATGTTTGAAATATCACTCTCCGACGACACTTGATGAACTTTACTTCCTGGGGGTGATCTACGTATTATCGACATAATGATATTTTATTTAAGTCCGTAGTTTACGTTGTAGCAGAAGTACACTATAAGTAGATTGTTCAGAGAACAAAAGACGACACGCGGTTAGCTGATGCGCAAAAACCAAATGTACTACGATACACACGCAGTCACGGATAGACACCACATTGATTATATGAACTCCTAGTACTTCGCTGTTAATTAAAGTTGACGGTTATTTAAAAGGAATATTTAATTAGTGTAACTAACACACGTCTAATAGCAACCACAGTCAGAGGCGGAATCAAAATATAAACGCGGATTAAAGATAATTTTGCATGACATAAACGAATTTATAAGATCATTTGATGATGTAACATTGAATGAAAATCGACGAATAGAAGATATCTCTGATCTAAAAGTAATAACGTTACAAGGAAATAAAATTAATACAGAGAAGTCTTCCTTTCGCCCCAAAATGCTATAAAATTATGTGTCAAAACATTCAATGTCTTTCTAACAAAATTATTGACTTAAACTTATTGTTAATGGAAGTTAAAATAGATATATTAAACGTAAGTGAACATCGGTTATTACCTATTAACTATCATTTTTACACATTAGAGGGCTACGAACTACGTGCGAAGTATTTGCGGCAAAAACATATACATGGTGGGGTTGGTATCTTTGTTAGAGAAAGCATGAAAACTAAAGAACGTTTAGACATTCAATTATTCACAGTAGAATTTATCGTGAAATTGTGTGCGTTGGAGATTACTGAATCTAACTTATTGATTGTGGCAATCTATCGCAGTGAGAGAGAAATAGAAACATTTTTCGTTCAAATGCAAGCTTTACTAAACCACTTATCCAAACATACTCATAATAAAAAAATTATCATAGCGGGCGATATAAATATAGATATCACAAGGGATACAAAAATATCTCGTAGACTTATCAATCTTTTAAAATCATTCGGGTTGCGCTGTCTTATAGAAACCCCTACACGTGAGACCCAAAACAGTAAATCACGCATTGACCAAATTATAATTTCTAAAAATACATACATGACGGCTTTTGTACAAAATTATGACTTATCAGACCATCACGCATTAATTGGACAAATACCAGTGGAAGAGAACGTAAATAGAAATAATATTACTTATAATATAAACAAACGACTTTTTAATGAGAATAATATGAAAAAATTCAAAATTAAACTAAATGAAATTAATTTGTGTAATATAATGACACCAACGATTGATATAAATACAAACTATAATAAATTTCAGAACCAAATCAAGTCAATTTTAGATGAACATATTCCACGAAAATTGTATAAATTACAAAATAAAGAAAAGACAAGATGGGCAACAAGAGGCATTAAAAAATGCTGCTACAACAAACGTGTTTTATGTTATCTTACTAACTACTATAAAAATGAAGCCTTAAAATCTTATACAAAAATCTACAGCAAAATACTAAAAATAATAATAATCACAGAAAAAAGAAAATCTTACATAAGAAGAGTGCAAACGTCACGTAATAAATATAAAACTATGTGGGCTATGATAAATGAAAAAACTAAAAAAGTTAAAAGTGTAAAATATGAAAACATTTGTTTACGTAATGACGTTTTAAATATAACATCTCCAAGTAAAGTTGCAAACTTATTCAATAATTATTATATAACTATAAGTTCAAATAACTGCTCCTCTCTAAATAAGCGGCCATCTCGAGTATCCTTGCCCAATTCACTATATCTTAGTAGTGTTACAGAAGCTGATGTAAAAAAAGCGATAATGGGACTAAAAAGAAACAATTCTTGCGGATATGATGAAAGCTACTCTACTCATATATTGCGTAGATGAGTTTGTAAAGCCCTCAACTTTTCTTATAAATCAATCGTATAAGGATGGCGTTTTTCCGGAAAATCTAAAATTAGCCGTGATAAAACCTATTTTTTTAAAAAAAAGGCGATAAAACTGGTGTATCCAATTATCGCCCCATTGCATTACTGTCTGTAATCTCAAAAATTTTTTGAGAAAATAGCTTGTAGTAAAAAATATAATTTTTTTGAAAAATACCACATTTTTAGTAAATATCAGCATGGTTTCCGAAAAAATCATTCTACTACGTCCGCTGTATTTGACTGCATCTTAGAAATTCAGAATGCTTTAAATGAAGGAAGATGTGCTATAGCTATTTTTATGCACATGTCCAAAGCATACGATCGCGTTTTGCATGGACCCTTGCTGGAAAAGCTATATTCGCTAGGTATACGAGGGAAACCGCACGAATGGCTCTCTTCTTATCTTGCGAATAGAAAACAGTACGTGCAGGTATCACATATAAATGAATCGAAAACTGATAAATGACATAAATTCATCCACTGCAACAGTAACAGATTCTATACCGCAGGATAGTGTCCTAGAATGCATGTTGTTTTCTATTTATATCAACGAACTTCCTTCAGTAGCACCACATAGAGTCGTTTTGTTTGCAAATGATGTACGTGCAGGTATCACATATAAATGAATATCGAAAACTGATAAATGACATAAATTCGTCCACTGCAACAGTAACAGGTTCTATACCGCAGGGTAGTGTCCTAGGATGCTTGTTGTTTTCTATTTATATTAACGAACTTCCTTCAGTAGCACCACATAGAGTCGTTTTGTTTGCAGATGACGCGACAGTTATAATTACTTGTAAACAAAAAAAAATCTAAGTAGTTTGCAGGAAATAATAACCCAATGCCTTATAAAAATTGTGAATGAATTAGAGGTTTTAGGCTTATTACTAAATTTTCAAAAGACCAAAATAATGCAGTTTCGCATATACGCATATCAGAGATCAGAAGTCCCGCTCGCTATATCTTACCAAGGTATAAATATTGAGGAAGTTCGCACATTTTCATTCCTCGGGATAATAATAGACTCAACTTTTTCATGGAAAATTCATGTAGAAAGAGTTGTGAGTAAGTTGAGCAGTTTTTGCTATGCCCTGCGTGAGCTACGTAGGGATACTAATGAGCAGTGCGCACTTACTGCGTACCACAGCCATGCAGCTGCCTGGATAAGATACGGCATTATATTCTGGAGAAACTCTACCGAGGTACACGCGGTATCCATGCTCCAAAAACGCTGCCTTAGAATCATCAGATTCGCAGTTCCAAGAGATTCATGTCGAAGGTTGTTCCCTAGATATAACTTACTAACTGTAACGAGCATGTACATTTTTGAATTATGCTGATTTTTTAGGAAAAATCCTCATTATTTCCGGCGATTTGAAGATAGACCCAGTCGCTACGGCACACGCCGAGGTTATAATCTGGTTGCTCCTGCCACACATCTCACATTATATAAAAATGGTCCCTACTACATGGCTATAAGGATTTACAATCATTTACCTAATACAATAAAAGCCCTCCAGTGTCGTAAATTTGAAATAGTACTCAAGAAAATGCTTATTGTAAAAACATATTACAGTTTGAAAGAATATTTTAATGATAAAATATAAATCAATTTTAATTATTTGAAAATTTTCTCTATTTCTATTTACATATTTGACATTGTTAGTATTTTTTATCAAAATTTTTAAACTTTATTTACATAATATAAATGACGAATGATCAGTTGACAATATTTAATGAAATTTAATTTTTAAAACAAATGTGTAATATTATTTAGTGTGACATTTTATAATATAATTTATATATCGAGTACTATAAATAGTACTATAAAATACTGTAATTTAAATGAAATGAAAATGAATTCATTAATATATATATATATATGTAAAAAGATGCATAAAAAGGGGACCGCTCAGCCCCGTCCAACTACCGGCCTATCGCCATCACCTCCTTGTTCTCCAAAACAATGGAGTCCATTGTAAACTGCCAGCTCATGAGGTATCTTGAGGATCACCAGCTGATAAGTGACCGCCAATACGGTTTTCGCCGTGGTCGGTCAGCTGGTGGTGGTGAGGCATTGGCCGTTAATTTGGACATTGCGAAGGCCTTCGATCAGGTTTGGCACAAAGCGCTTCTTTCGAAGCTCCTATCCTACGGGCTTCTCGAGAAATTGTGCGATTGGATCACCAGCTTTCTTGCAGATCAGGCACACAGGCATCAAGATCGTTGTAGACGGTGCAAGCTTCGATTCCAAGCCTATTAATGCTGGTGTTCCACAGGGGTGCGTGCTATCGCCAACGCTGTTTCTTCTGCATATCAATGATATGTTGCAAACCCGTAACATTCATTGCTATGCAGATGAAAGCACTGGTGATGCTCTTTACACCGGCCGAGCCAATATTTCTCGGGAAAACGTCTCCGAGTGCCGGGACAAACTTGTGTCTGAAGTCGAGTCTTTGCTGAACAGAGTCTCGGATTGGGGGCGACTAAATCTAGTCCAGTTTAAGAAGACACAAGTTTGCACGTTAACCACTAAAAAGAATCCCTTTGTCGTATCTCCTCAGTTTCAAGGCACTTCCCTTGTTGCCTCAGCCAGTATCGGAATCCTCGGCGTCGACATATCGAGTGACGTGCAGTTTCGTGGTCACTTGGAAGAGAAGGTCAAATTGGCCTCTAAAAAGCTTGGCGTGCTCAGCAGAGCGGGACAGTATTTCATGCCGGCACACCGCCTGCAACTTTGGAAGGCGCAGGTTTGGCCGCACATGGAATACTGTTTCCATCTCTGGGCTGGGGCTCCCCCAGTACCAGCTCTTTCCACTTGACCGCATTCAGCGCAGAGCGGTTCGAATCGTCGATGACCGAGTGCTTTCCGATCGGCTCGATTCACTGGCAATGCGAAGAGATGTTGCATCACTTTGCATTTTCTTTCGCATATACCATGGAGAGTGCTCTCAGGAATTGTTCGGATTAATCCCAGCCGCCAAATTTCGTAAACGCACTACGTGGAAAACGTCCCGGTACCATCCACACCATCTGGATGCTTGGCGGTCCACCACTGTACGTTTCAAGAGGAGTTTTCTTCCGCGTACAACCTCTCTGTGGAATAGTTTAACACCAGCGATTTTTCCGGACCGATACGACCTGGGAACCTTCAAGAAAAGAGTGTACTCCTTTATAAAGGGCCGGCAACGCACCTGCAATTCCCCTGATGTTGCGGTTGATCATGGGCGGCGGTAGACACTTAACATCAGGTGAGCCGCATGCTCGTTTGCCCCCTCTTCTATATAAACAAAATATACAATGACAGTATTTATAAGAAAATTGTGTAAGCGTATTAAACAAAAAATGTAACTAATAAGACGAAAGGAAGCAAGTATAAAAATACCTTTGTTTAACTCAATTAAATTTTAACTTATTATTAAAAATGCGTTCAGATATTAAAGATTTTGGGTTAATTTTTTGATTTTTGAGTTAAAAAAAAGAGTTAAGTTTATGAACATATCATGTTATGCTTATTTTTACGCATTGTTTTAAACACGTGACAGGGACAGGGCGTATTTGGACCGAATTTTGAGTATAAAGGGTGCGAAGGACAGTAAGTATTGTTGAGCACTCGCAGTAAGTAGAAACAGGGGTCATGAAACTAATACACCGATGAGCACATTCATGTAGTTGAGTAGAACTCATACAAATACACACCATATATATATATATATTACAAGAATACTTAATAAAAGACATTTGTAAACTCACCACTGATTCGGAAAACACCTCTGTCCTGAGAAGAACCAGGAAGGAACCCAGCGGGACTTTTATATACATTAATTTATTATATTTAATTTACACAAGTAAGTATGAAAACATTAATAAACAACACATAGCGATCACCTCACTCCCAGGGGTTACTATCACTCCTATACTCGTACAGGATAAATTACAAAAACATTTTTATATTCATTGTTTTTTTGATAATATCATTGCGATACCCATGTTTCTCCCCTCGGATCTAGAGGGGTGTTTTTTTTACACATTGTATGTAAAATACAAAATGTGGATATGTATCATGGAAGTAAAAGGCTAAAGTTTTAAGTTTAAACATTTAGATTCTGTATTGCCACAATATTATACATGACACAAATTTGAATAATATCCGGGAATGTGTTCATGTGTAATTCATTTCAGCATCCGTGTTCACTGGTGTACACTAACAAACTTGTTATAATATGAATTAGAACTCACCCGTGTACTTAGATCGCCGTTGAATTGTTCCGAATTCAATTTGTAGCTTGTTTACGTTTTATACGTGTTTCATTCGAGGTGCGCGGTGACTTGTTCCTTGTCAAAGTATATTTTTTAAAATGTTGCTACGAGCTTTTTAAATTTCAATGGTAAACAAGTAAATAATTATTAAAAAAGAAAGGGGAGCGACGATATAAAATAAATTTTATATTGGTGATATACTAATAATTTGGGAAACCATAATGTTAATAAAGATATTAATTAATTTGTAACCTTCCGCTAACTAAATACAATGATGCGTCTTACCTGGATTGAAGAGCACTTCCCGCCCTCCCTAAATACCTACGAAACACGTGTCGTATTATCGTCGATGGTGTGTCTTTCCTAGAATATTGGTGTTGGGAGTAGTGATGCCGGGAGTAGTAGTTTTGGGAGTAGTGGTGCTGGGATTAGTGGTGACGGGATTGGTGCACGCTGTTGATGGAGGACGGGAGGTGCTCTTCAATCCAGGTAGACACATCATTGTATTTAGTTAGCGGAAGGTTGTAAAGTAATTAATATATTTATTACATATAATGGATTTCCGCAAAGTAACGTCTGATTCTATGTATCAAATCATAATGTGTTGCCGTGATGTGGCAGCGTAAGAAAATATACGACTCCATATCATACCGTAAGTTCCATAAAAGGCTACTAGAGAGGTAAATAAAACAGAAAAAGTAAGCAGGATCAACGACAGTATATTCCTAATACCAGCTCGAAATTTTTAAAAACCGCGGTTGCCAATTTTTGCCGTGGCTGCAAAGGCAAATATAGGTATGTATGAAACAATCTATTAATGAGGGCTACGTTTAGCAATTGACTTTGATAGCTATTATGGTAATAATAATATAATGTTAAATAAGGAAAGAACAGTAACACGTTTATTCGGTTTATTGCGGAAATTCAATAGTCTTTTAAACATGTTAAAATCACACATCTTTATTTTTATATTTGGAGTGTGTTATTAATACCGTGATAGGTTTGTTATAGAGTGTAAGTCGCAGGTTTTTGATGTATCGTATTCGTTACTTAATTCTGACAGTTATTTAATTCTGACGTCGTAATATAGTTTACTAGCTTGCCGGGCAGACGTTGTTGTGCCCTTTCCGACGACCCTTTGTCATGTCCTAAAAAAATCCTTAATATAGGGCATAAAAACTATTCTATCTCTCAAGTTGGGCGAAACTGCACAGTTTGTGCAAATTTGATTAAAATCGGTTAAAAAGTTAAAGATTCCATCGCGGAGAAACAACCTGACACGTAATTTATATATATTAACACATTACATACATGGCGTCACGCTCACGCTTGTAATGCTCTTTGAAATTTATAGAGCCATTTGAACCACGAATCAACACGATTCAGTCAAAATTATTTTATATATGAACAATTATCTTAAAATCATCATCAATTTAATCACAATCCCGATATTCTTTTAATTGCCTTTTACAACATGCTGAGCAAGTAACATAGTTGGAAAATTATTTTATATTTCCACATATAAGTCCCACGTAAACGTTGGTCCTGGACCCCACTTAAACCTGACAGAAGATTAGATATAGATATTACTCGTAATTCGACGGCTAGTTAATGAGTTACGAGTAAACATAAACTAACCAACAAATTACTATTTTTTTATAATTTATTTTTATATTTGGTATCTATTATATGGATATGGATACAGGTGACTCAGGATCAGGACCGTGCTTTGTGGCATTCTTTAGGGGAGACCTATGTTCAGCAATGGATTTGTGAAGGGTTGCAGTGATGATAATGATGATTATTTTCTCACGTCTCGGGTTACAGACAGTAAGAGAATGTCAAAAGTTCGCCCTTTGCTTCCCTTTTTATGTGTTTTATGAAATAAAAAAATTAAATAAATAAAAAAACATATACACGTATATACACACATATATATACTACATAGATTCATACAAACTACTTACATAAATACAAACCAGCCTAAAATATTAACCCGCTTATGAGCTCCACCGCAGGCAAATAAATATCAAAAAGTCTTTTTTTATAGGAGAGGGGGCAAACGAGCATACGGCTAACCTGATGTTAAGTGACTACCGCCGCCCATGAACAATTGTAACACCAGGAGAATTGCAGGTGCGTTGCCTGCCTTTTAGAACGGAATAAGCTCTTTTATTGAAGGTTTTTATTTTAAGTGTAATAGTGGTGATATGAGGTCTACTATTAACAGACTCCGAGTGGTTTAGTGGCGGAGAAATTAAACTATTTTTTGATGTGCAGACGAATGGAGTATGGAGTAGTTGTTTTTCGTCAACCCTGCCTATATTTATATATCCGGCTACGTCATTAGTTTACCAATAGTAACAATTTTTATTTACCTAGCCAATTACAATTCATACATTCTGACCAATAAAGATTAATCAAAAATATTATGTACTACTATGTACGCTCCATTTGCCGGCGTGAGACTCGTGGAATCGTGGATAGCTTCTCGTAGCTGCGTTGCTGGACGGGGCTATAAAAGTGGTGCAGATCGGAGCGCGCCCCCTTAAGTATCCTTCACCAAACTGGTAGCCTTATGAATGCGCCACCCGTGCATCTTCGATATAGTGTGCGCAGACCGAGAAACTCTCTCTCGGACCTCCCAACAAGCTTTCGGCTGACCTGAACTGCCTCCTGGCGGCTCAAGCCGAGCCTACTTAACACATCCCTTAATCTGCTTTAGTTAGGCACACTTCTAAGCGGCTTTTCGCGGCTTGCGCCTTCCTTTCTGCCAATGAGGGTCGCATCCGTATACGGCGTAGGGATCTCTCGTCAGATCAGTAAGCTAATCCATAAAGGTGGGGTTTAGTGAATAAAAGTCTCCACATAACCGGAGGTGGGGTATGCTATGAGCACTCCCCACCTCCTCCCCCCCTTTCCGAAGGGTTGCCCGTATTTGATTCGGGCGCAAAAAAAAAGCGCGCGCGGGACACATCTCCGTAACAGCAAGAAGAAGCGAAGCTGCGGCGTTAAAGAAACGGCTCGAAAATCGTCGACGGATGCATGAAGATAGCCGGCGTGTGAAGACGATGCGGCGCTGATGATATTTGCGGCTGATTCTCGTTTCTATATTAGAACGTTAAATATATACATCAAATTGTCTCGCATCGATATGCAGCCCGCAGTATCTCAGTAGCCGGAGGTAATTAGGAAATAATGTTTTCTTCAGACCTTCGCCTTCTGTGTTATGGTAGCAGCAGGGTATATGTTATTTATTGCCGTTTAGGGTTGATTAGCCTGGCTGCTACGTAAGTCTGTTCGTGTTTTATATATGTAATATTAGCGATCTGCCCCAGTTTCGCACGGGTTATTACTGGACCTCGACAACAGCGCCACCTACCGGGTCCAATTGTGAATCTAAACCATTCACATGCACCATATATTCACATATACCATGCACACGAAAAAACCATAAAAATCGCTCGATTCGAGCGGGTGGCCAATTGCAAATTTTAAACCGAAAGAAAATTAACGGGCTCCGCTTGCTACTAAACTTAATGCAAGCATTTAACTTACGCTTTCAGCTCATAATATAGTCTGTTAAACCGAAGTATAGTTTACTATGTTTATAGTTTATTTTAATTTTGTTTTCTCCTCTCAATCTTGTATCAGTCTGTTTAGTGCATCACTTTTAAATTGTTTTTTTTTTTTGCAGTCGGGTTTTTGATTTTTTAAACTATTTTATTACTTAAAAGTATATTTTTTAATTTTTAGGCTAAAGGGTAACAGATGAGCACACATTCCACATGATAAGTGGATACTGTGGCTCATAGACATTTACATTTATTCTTGATTAAGAATAAAAATGCAGATGTGTTGCCGTCCCTGCGGACTAAGATGGATGCCTCATGTCCAGTAAAAATGGTTTCAAGTTCTCTACACCCACCATACGAAACTCAGCACAGCATTAAGCTACTATTATATTTTATAAGGTAATTTTTAATCCTTTTAAAATAGTTAGACTACTCGTCAAGTACCAGCCGCTTTTTTTTGGCATAGACATAGACATTTGCAGGCCGGTTTTTAAAAAATAACTTGATAAAATTGTACAATTGATGAATATGATTGATCAGCCTATATATGACCCACAACTGGCGCAGTTGTGGACAGATATAGGCTAGGTTATTAATAGTATAATTAGTAAGCGCACTGCACCATTGCATTTTTACGGGCGTCTAAGATCCCGTATAATATATTTCTTCAAAAAATCCGGGTAAGTCGCGAAGATTTCATTCATAGTTGAACAAGTTACATGTGGTAGATCCGTGCTGCAGCTATATTATAATTTTATCAAGAATAAGTTGGCACGACCACGTAAGAAGCACGTTCTCACATAACACCAGCGTACAATAGCAGCTTTATTTTCCTGTTTTTCGTATGGTGAGTGTAGAGAACTGGAGACTGTTTTTACTAGATACATACGTGGCATCCCGTCTTAGTCTTCTTAGTTAATTTTATTTTAAATCGAGGATGGATGAAGATGTCTATGGGGCGCAGTATCCACTTACCATCAGGTGGACTGTGTGCTCGTTTGTCAACCCTATTATGTAAAAAAGTGGTAAATCAGCACTTTAGCTGAAATTAACATTTGTTTTGACGGTGGCAGGGATTGATTTCAGGTAATTCAATACTGTTAAATAATGTTAGCATTTATCCCCTGTGTAATATCTGGTTCTAATTGTATTAAAAAAGAATGGTATTATCATTGTCAACATCAACATTACAGCCCTTTTCATATTCATTACTATATACAGACTTTCCCTAAGGAATGTCACAAAACAAGGCCCTGAGCCATCTGCTTGTATCGATTTAGTGCACCTCTCACCAAATCTTCACTCAATCTAATTGACCTTTGTCCTGAGATTTGCTTTCCGGTACGAGGCTGTCACTCGAGAGCCATTCTTCGTGATCTGTTGCCTTGGTAGCTTACTGGTACATTAGGCTACGTTGGTTACCCTGATTCAAAACTACGAAACTAACTTTATGAACTTTATCGTGCTCGTCTAGCTATTTTAAGCTTCATATATTTCACATGACCAGAATTTAAGGACCACGCCTCAGATCCACAGCCGCCTCAGTTGCACATATATAATAATAATGAAGTGCAAATCACATATTTAAAAATATTTACAGAGTTTTTGGTAGATTTATTATGGTCAAATATTGAATAACCAACAGAGATAAAGATTTCGAATATTTTGAATAAATGGAAATTATTAATTATTAAAAATTCCGTGTTCGATTGCGAGACAGGGTTTATAGATTATTCATTTTATCGCTGATAGCGCTTGTCGAAATTGTTAAATCTAATCTAAACCATCGAACTGGAATACTGGAGTTGTTATCACGCAATCAAAATTAAAACTTTCGCAGCGAAAATGTCTTGCGGCGATATTTTGAAGATAATAAATGAAATATTTAAAATATTGATGATGGGCTAAATTAAGGGTACCATATTTTTTCTCTTTATCCGGGATAACAAACAATAGTGCAACATAATCTTATCACTGCATGAAAACAATATACGCTTAATCATCATAAAATTAACACCGTTAGGCACATTTTTACTCAAAACTTTAAAATGTTGTATTAAAACGAGTCATACATTGATGAGTGCAAAGAAAAACAACAAACAATAAGAAAAGAATATACTTATAGCCGTAGAATATACCTAATAATATAAATTTTTGAATTCAAAACAGTATATAATTCAACATTGATGTACCTATTAATATAATATCAATAGATAGTACTGAACTGATTTCTATTAAATTTTGTAAGTGTGTATTGCTTGCTCCAATTTAAGAGATAGAATAGTTTATATTTCGATAAGTGACACTTAGTATTTTTTATTGCGAACTTAAGAATTTTATATATAACTAAGGGTCGTAAGAATACGCAGAACGACGTCTGCCTATTCTCGCTATTATTATTATTATATATACTAGCTGGAAAACTCGGATTGTTGCTCGCAGTGTTAGAAGTTTCTCCTACTCTCTTTACTCTCTTCTGAACCCGGTCTCCTGCAAATGCCTCTAAATATTTCATACCTAGCCTATACCTTTCATTCTAGATTTGAAATCGAGAGAACATTTTTAAAGACAATGCTCTTTGAATTACATCGTTCAGATAAACGTTACGGGATAACCTACAAACATTTTTCTTACATGAAAGTCCGTGGAACTCAAACTTGTCAACGCCGCTACCACAAGGGCAATGATGAGGTTGAGAAATGTGCAAGCTTTCTCCTTCAGAACCAGTGCCGAGATTAATTGATGTAATTGTTAAATATTTATTTTGACAAAGTGTGTGTAGATTTTTAAGTTGAAACGGTTAGAAAGGTTCTGTAGTTGTTACTTGAATAAATATTGGAATTTAAAAAAAATCGGATGTCGTCATAATAGAAAACGATCAGGAGAATGAATAGGAGCATAAACAAAATCTCATTTAAATATTGTAGAAATTCCTTGAACAAAGTCCAATTTTTTGCCTTATCTTTTTATTAGGGTTGTAACTTTGAGTTTTCGGGGAACTTTTGTAACAGGAAAATAATCCCTTATCGCAACATGCTAGCTCTTTCTGCAATATAAATTAGACTATGCGCATTTTTCGGAAAAAGTTTAATCCGAGCCGCAGAGTTTTAGATTTAAACGTATAAATGTTTTTGTTTCCCTTCGTTATGTAATATCCACTAAGCTTATTTCAGATATGAATGCTATTTAGTTATAACTTGTCCGTGAAGCCCTCGTTGGTCTAGTGCTTATCCCGGGTCGGAACAAAAAATTAGTTACTGGGTTTTTCGGCCAAAAATTCTCAGTAACAGCCCTTTAGATTTTCAGCCAGCTGTCGGATTTCCATCTCATCGGACTCGGACTCAGAAAGTTAGGGAAGAGAAACTGTACCAGTGATTACGCATACACTCGGACGCTATATCTTGCCTTGCGCAGATGGCTAGTCTCAACGGAGACCAGCCGCCGTGGCCTAATTTCAGTCTGGACGATATTTTTTTATAGGAAAGGGGGCAACGAGGCACATACGGCTCACCTAATGTTAAGTGATTACCTCTGCCCATGAACAACTGCAACACCAGGGGAATTGCAGATGCGTTGCCAGCCGTTTAGAAAGAAGTAGGTTCTTTTCTTGAAGGTCCCTAAGTCGTATCGTCCAGAAAAATCTCTGGTGGTAGTCAATTCCACAAGGAAATTGTGCGAGGAAGAAAAATTCTTTTAGATCGCATGGTGGTAGACCGCCAGTCATCTAGATGGTATGGATGGTATCGCGAGTTTTGTCGCGATGTGCGATGGTAAAAATGTGCGGCTGTAATTGGTCCGAACACTTTCTCAGAGCACTCCCCCGTAGTAGATGCGATAAAATACGCATAAAGATGCAACATCTCTTCGCAGTGCCAGTGAGTCAAGCCGATTGGAAAGAGCTCTTCCATGTGCGACCGAAACTGCGCCTTGTAAAATTGCAGCCGGTGAGCCGGCATTAAATACTGTCTCGCTTTGCTGAGCACGCCAAGCTTTTTAGAGGCCAATTTGGCCTTATCTTCCAAGTGACTACGAAACTACATGTTACTCGATATGTTGACACCGAAGATTCCGATGTTGGCTGAGGCAACAAGGGGAGTGCGTTGAAACTGATGAGATAACACGAAGGGATTATTTTAGCGGTAAACCCGCAAACTTGTGTCTTCTGGGGATTAAACTGGACTAGATTTATTCGCACCCAGTCCGAGGCTTTGTTCAACAAAGTTTTGACTTCAGAAACAAGTTTGTCCCGGTACTCTGCGACATTTTCCTGAGAAATATTGGCACTGCCGGTGTATAAAGCATCAGCAGTGCTGTTGTCTGCATAGCAATGAATGTTACCGATTTGCAACATGTCATTGATATGCAGAGAAAACAGCAGACACAAAAAAATGAACAGATGATAGCACACAGCCTTGTAGAGCACCAGCGTTAATGGGCTTATAATCGGAGCATGCATCTTCTACTACGACATTGATGCTCTAATCAGCAAGAAAACTGGTGATCCAATTGCACAATTTCTCGGGAAGCCTATAGGATAGAAGCTTCGTAAGAAGCGCTTTGTGGCAAACCCGATCGAAGGCCTTCGCTATGTCCAAAATAACGACCAACGCATCCCCCCTTGGACTACATTGCCTCCGCCCATTTATGAGCTAGGTAACCCAGAAGATTACCAGCCAAGCGACCGCGACGGAAACCGTACTGGCGGTCACTAATCAGATGGTGATCTGGCTGTTAATAATAGATTCTATTATTAATTATGTCAATGAAATACAAATACCAGAGTCTCATTTGAACGAAAAGGTACTTATATAATATATCGATTTTGCTATATTATGCATCGTGTCCCGAAACTCAACGTCAAGCGGGCACGGGGCGAGATACTGTGATACCAGCTCCGGGAAGAAAATCTACATTACTTAGTAAATGACAATTTTCTTTCTACATTTTTACGATCATATGAGCATTATAAGTCATGCACTTTTGGTTTTTACAAACTTTTTATATTGACGTTTAATATTAAATTATCTATCTACATAAATATATTAAATAATTATAATAAAATAAAATACTTTAAAAATTGATTTACAACATGAGTGCCAAAGGCATGCAAATTTGGATTTACCAAAAGTTTTTTCTATTATTTATTTTTATTTATTTTAGGTTACCAACTCACCAAACAACTACATCCATACAAAATATATAAACAGAATTAAGGAATTATAAAATGTATCATTTAATTAAAGTAAATAACTTACAACAGATACGATTAAAGTACTTATGGGTTTACGATGAATTAATGAATCCTTTAATTATAGTGAAGAAAACTTTAAACTGATAAAAATTAAAATATATAATCTAGAAGAATGTCGTCCTCTAAAACTTAATTTATAAATTGAGTCTAATATTACATGGATATATTAACCCCGAAGGTGTCATATGACATGACAGAGGAAAACTGAAACTAAAAAATGGTCTATGGCGAGCGCTGCCGACCTCTCGTTCGAAGTTAGACTTACCAAGTTGGAGGATTTGTTCTTATTAAACATTTTAACCAATTTCGGCAACCCCTAAAAACCAAAAAAATATATTCCGGCCACTTTCAAACGTCGTAAGAATATGTACTTTTTTATTGACCTCATATAATGCGCGTGATAACAATAGTGCCTGCCTTAATTACACGAGCATTAAACAATTACAAATTACATTTTGATACATTTCTGTAGCATTCCAATGTTTTGTGTTCAAGCCAACAAGCTTTTTGTGTACATTTTAAACATCACTTGTTTAACTCTAATTGTATAAAAACTCTATATTATATAATGCTTGGGTTGTATAAAAATATTGATAAACATTGGTAATTCATCGGTCCCATACTGTTTATAAATGTTTTTTAGTAAGTTTTACAACATTGTAAATTATTGTTCAAAATGTATCCCAAGGTTTCTCATGGTTCTTCCCAGAACTGAGATTTTGTTCAAACCAATAATAAAAGCGTAAACTACTATTAATAAGTAGTATTTGTTATCTAAATTGAATAAAACCTTCATTTCTTATCTTGTATAATAAGGCCTTGCCGCCGTACCATGGAGCCATGAGCAGACGAATGGCAACCACACCAAGTTTTTATTAATTAAATCACTGTGAAAATTAAAGGGTTTGAGACGTGACGGTTTACAAATTTTCATAACTCCTGAAGGTAACGTTTGAAGGTATTTAATTATATTTAACGAATGTAGCAAGGTTGGTGATTAGATTAATTAAAATCGTTTAAAGTTAGTTTATTGAAAAATAATTGTTTTATGAGATACAATGTTTACTAGGTTACTCAAAATTAATTTTGAAGAAGTTATTAAATTTCAATAAAAAAGAAACAACTACGGAATCTTCTAGTTATCTGAATATTTATTTGTCTATCGCAGATTTTTCCCTAAGAGTGTTTCAGGTAGTCCTATATACCAAAGAGTCGGAGACCCTTTTTACTGGACTTTCCGTCTACGTCTTCAGGGGTAATGACTGCATTTAAATCCTTAGAAGATGGTAGATATAGATATGTCTACTATCCACGGCATCCATTTACTACCAGGTAGACTCTGGGCTCATTTGTCACCCTTATTCTATAAAAAAATCGGTTTAGAATCAAAATGCAGATACGTTTTTACGCTTAAGTTATAAGATCTAAAGTCTCACTCTAGTAAAAAGGTTATCAGCTTGTCGTCATTCACCATGCGAAACACTAACATTATGCTGCTATTTTACTATAGTATTTTATGCGAGTATTTTCTCAAACGTGCTCAAGCACAGCTGCAGCGTAACTGTAAACCAGTTACTGGGTACCATTACCATGCTAACATCATATGTTAATGTTAATTAATTGGGCACCGTTACCGGCATCATATTTCAACAAAATCTAACTACTAATGGGGATATGCAGTATGGCGATAATATATTCAATATAATATGTCGACGAAAACCCATGAGTTGACTGGAAAGTAATTCTTCCCGAGAATTCGGAAAGCACGACTTGTGCCGTGAATTCAGGGCGTGAATTCGCGCGCAAATTCACGGCGATAATGTGAAGCCACCATTAACTATTTTAAAAAAAGAAGGTACTCAACAATTTTTTTTTCGACTGTACGTCTATCGCATGTACGTTACGCGGTATTGCATGCATAAAAATCAAGAATCCAACGTTTTGTCGCATGAAATCGTGTCTAATAATCATATTAAACATATAAATTATACAAAACACATTTTCATATTGACATATATAATCATCATACTAGCACACAATATTTGTTACATATTCGCAATCATCTGACATTAGCAAACAACAGCATCAATTAGCGTGAAAGATAAATGATTGTTCAACTTATTATTTTTTTTAAAGTTTATTTGGTACACCCATTATAACAAAAATAATTAAAATAAAACATTTTTTTATATCTTATCAAAAAAGGGAATAACATAATATGCACCAAAATGGTCTCCACTCGGCTTTAAGTCACGAATTGAAGATATAAATACGTGGCGGCGCTGTCGTCGCGCCGCAAGCGAAAACACACCGAAGCCTAAATCACGCTATCAACATTCCGAATCATAAACAGCATATATAGAACATCTCCGAACTATCACACGGAGTGTTGGCCGCTCCCCGGGCAGAACACCTTGCCCGGCGGGAGATCTCCCCATTTCCTTCCACGGCCACAGTGGTGACCCTACGTGATCTGAACACGCAACCAAACACCTTCGGAAACTACAACTTTGCCTTCGTCATTATATTCAAGAACCCTTACCATTCACTACTGAGATCGTCTTCTGCAGTCTTCAGTTCCTGCAAGCCAGTCCAACTTGTCTTCATTTCGATTCACCGCAGATTTATAAGGCAGACCTCTGGCACTTGCTCCGGCACATCGTTCTCACCGGCATCACTTGCCAGTGCGTAGTACGGCATGCATTACACATCGGCATATTATTCGCACCGGTGTCACTTGCCCTTACGCACACAGCATGCATTCTCCACCGGCATTAAAAGGACACACCGGCAAACGGACTGCACTATCGACCTCCGGTCTGAGCAGGGGGTGAAGTGGCGGCGCTGTCGTCGCGCCGAAAGCGAAAACACACCGAAGCCTAAATCACGCTATCAACATTCCGAATCATAAACAGCATATTTAGAACATCTCCGAACACGGTCTGTTGTCCGCTCCCCTGGCAGAACACCTTGACCGGCGGGAGATCTCCCCATTTCCTTCCACGTAACGCTGATTTTCAGTGGAGCCAGTAGTGTGAGGCAGGTAACAACAAGAGAAAAAAAGAAATAAACAAAAATATAAAATAAAAAAAAATTCCACGTGTCAGTGCAACATTGATAGTGTAGAGATTAACAAACAATGGTATGCATACAGAACAAATAAAATAAATTATGTATGTGTATGTGGATGTGTGCATGCGTGTTTGAGTGTGTGAGTGCGTTCGTATGTGCATGTACGGTGCATGTTGATCGATCGAGCATGTTGGTTGATCATCGAGATTGAATCGTACCATTTAAGCCTATTTGCTGGATTTTTGTACGGAAATCGGAAACATTTTTAATAAATTTTGAAAAGTGGCAACTGTTTTACTATTTCTGATCTTTGGTGGTATATCATTCCAGCACTTCATGGCAGCAAAACAGAAACTACCACGGAAGGCAGCTGTGTAATGCTTAGGGATTGTGAGTCGTGATGTTGTCCTAACCGCACGCTGCGATAAAATAAGCTTTTGGTACAAGTATGATAGTTCCCTGGTATTTATAACTCCAAAAAGCTATGACGCGAAGTGGAAAGTACGTCGAGCAGCCATACTCATCAGGTCGTGTCGATTTAAAAACGGGGTGATGTGTGTTCTCTTAGGGACTGTGAAGCAGAAACGTGCACAGGCGGTTAGAACCTTTTGTATTAATTTTTTGGTTCTAGCGAGCAAGCATTCTCCAAATACTGTATCCGCATAAGTTAGCTTCGACAGAATGAGTGATTCACACAACCTAATGCTCATATCCACTGTCAAATACTCTCCGATCTGGTACAAGACTTTGAATCTATAGAAACAGTTATGCATGGTTTCTTGTACATGACGCTCAAAATGCAACCTTCCGTCCATAACGAGACCTAATTTCCGAGCTTCCAACATACGTTCTAAAGGAGTTGTCTTAATGTTAATTTGCGGATTGAAAGTTAGAATATTATTTGTCTGGTTATGCGTTCCCAGTAACATATACTTCGATTTAATGGGGTTCAATACCAGATTATTTTGATCACACCAATCGGCTATGCGGTCTAAATCTGAGTTGATTTATTGTAATTACTATATTGGTATCACTGGGTTTAAAAGACATATACAATTGAAAGTCACCAGCATATATATGATAACTACTATTTTACGGTGTATCTGAACACAATATAAAAAGTATAGGCCCCAAATATCCTCGAGGTACACCCCTTGGAACTGGCAACATGTTAAATATCCATTCTGATCCATTGTCTTTATTTACTTTAACAAATTGTGTACAAATAGTGAGTTAACTTGAAAATCATTTTATTCTTAAATTATTAAATCCGTTATAAACGAGTTTTGATAAGAGTAAAGTGGTGTTAATGATATCAAAAGCTGGGGAAAAGTCAAGCAAAACTAACAGAGTACCCTCTTCAACGTCTTGTGCAGTCAGAATATTATCTACTACATCCATCAGAGCGGTTGTAGTGCTAAGAGTCTTTCTGAATCTGGATTGCTTTTTAGGCAGGATATTATTAGCTTCAAGGTACTCCGTCATCTGTGTACAGACTACTCTTTCCAGAATTTTGGACACAAAGGACAATATACTTATAGGGTGAAGATCCTTGTAGTCATTTGGATTGGACTTTTGGAATCGGTTTTACTAAAGCTATTTTCTATTGCCTTGGGAATACACCTGTTTCAATAGATTTGTAAATTATTCCGGTAATAACTGTCAATGTTCGGGGTAAAGTTAATAATATTATGTTCAGAGTAATGCCATCATCACCTTGTGCATTTGATTAAAAGGATTTTATTATGTTAAGAACAGTTATTTCATTAACCGTATTAAGCTTAAATGTGTTAGGCCCAAATCTATCAAATCGTAGCTAGTTAAACGTGATATACTGCCTTCATTATTGCCGGGGAGCTCAAGAAAATAATGATTTATATTATTTGGATTACATAAATGAGTCGGTAGTTCAATGTCTTTTTTCTTAAAGTTAGCAACGTTTTGTTTGATATTTTGCCATAAATTACGTGGTTTTTTTTATCCTATTAATATAGTTATTAAAATTCTATTATTTACTTCTAGATGGCGCCGTTACACAGATCTTTAATTCTCTATGAGATGTGAGTAAATTTTAAAATACATTGAGTAGGTATATAAATATAATCGTCACAAGATTAAGGTGTTACCCCTAGCGAACATCCTTGAGCGTTCGGTCCGTCTTCGTCTTTCAATATATAGCGTAAGAAATCTGCAAAACGCCACCTACAGTATGAACGTAGCATTATTTTTTTAAGATCAATAAACTATTTTATGGAAATAGACACGGCAGACAAAAATAATTTATTATTTCAAAATAGTCATTTTTATTAATTAGATAATATATATAATAAATAAAATGTATTTTAATTTTCTTTATTTAATATATTAGTTGCATTATATTAGAATTATGTATTCTCATATATATTATCTAATTAATAAAAATGACTATTTTGATTATTTTTAACTATATACTATACTGCTAATATTGAATTAGCTTTGTCATCATCATCATCATCATTGCAGCTCTTCACAAGTCCACTGCTGAACATAGGCCTCCCCAAGTAATGCCACAAAGCACGGTCCTGAGCCACCTGCATCCATCGACTTCCTGCATATCTTAACAGGTCGTCACTCCATCTAGTGGGGGGTCGCCCTACACTACGCCTACCGGTACGAGGTTGCCACTCGAGAACCTTTCTTCCCCATCGGTTATCAGTTCTTCGAGCTATATGGCCGGCCCATTGCCACTTCAGCTTACTAATCCGTTAGGCTATGTCGGTCATTCTGGTTTTTACTGCGGATATCCTCATTTCTGAGTCTATCACGCAGAGAAACTCCGAGCATAGTCCTCTCCATAGCTCACTGAGTGACTTTGAGCGTCCTCATACGGCCAAGTGAAGGACCACGTCTCAGAACCGTAAGTCATCACTGGCAACACGCACTGGTTCTACAATCTAGTTTTTAGAGAGTGAGGTATACCTGACGAGAAGATATGTCGTAATTTCCCGAACGGTGCCCAGCCGAGTTGAATCCATCGATTGACCCCTCGGTCGAAGTTGGACTTACCTAGTCGGACTATTTGTCCCAGGTAAACGTACTCGCCAACAACTTCGAGCATAGTGCTCCCAACAACTACCGGCATACGTGTGACATTGACATTAAACATAATCTTTGTTTTGTCCATGTTCATCTTAAGACCTATCCGTTGGGAGGCACTATTGAGGTCATTTAACATAGTGCTTAGGTCCTCCAGCAATTCTGCCATAAGGACTATATCGTCGGCAAATCGAAGATGAGTGATGTACTCGCCATTGATGTTAATACCGTATCCTTTCTAGTCCAGTAGCTTGAAAACGTCTTCCAATGCAGCGGTGAAGAGTTTCGGGAATATAACGTCACCCTGTCTTACACCTCTCTGCAGTTGGATAGGTTTCGAGCTCTGGTTCTGTACTCTGATAGCCATCGTATCCCTACTGTACAAACACTTCAGCACTTCGATATACCGACAGTCAACTTGGCACCGCTGAAGGGACTGTAGCACCGCCCAAATTTCGACGGAATCAAAGGCTTTCTCATAGTCCACATACGCCAGGCAAAGTGGCAGATTTTACTCTTCGTTCTTCTGCACAATCTGCCGCAGGGTATGTATGTGGTCTATGGTACTGAAGCCTTTTCAGAAACCGGCTTGTTCGGGAGGCTGGAAGTCGTCGAGTCTGCGTGCGAGACGATTCGTAATGACTCTCGAAAACAGCATGTAGACGCGGCTCAGAAGGGAAATCGGTCTGTAGTTCTTCAAGAGAGCGTTGTCGCCTTTCTTAAAGAACAAGACCACCGCAATTCTGCTCCACGCCTCTGGAGTAGTGCCACCATGGAGGACGGAATTGAAGAGCTTCTGAAGGACTTCAAGTACTGGTGTTCCACCCGCTTTCAGAAGCTCCGCTGTAATTCTATCCTCGCCTGGGGCCCTGCCGTTTTTAAGGTACTGGAGAGCCATTCTAATATCGCTTAGACTGACGTCCGGGATATCATCGGAATAGTGTCGGATAAGACTTGCTCCGACTTGACCGATGACCTCGTATTGCCTTAGCGATACTGCTGCTGTCATAAAGAATGAGTTAGAGCTAATAGTTGTCTCCCTCGCTCGCGTGGGCTTTTTTACGAGGCTTTCGAGAAGACGATCGCTCTCTTTCTAACCTATGGCAAAATATTCTATAATGAAATATAACTACGATTGTATATATATAGCAATTAGTATAGAGTTTTAAAGCCAGGCTTTTGGGAATACATTTGTTAAAAGCAGAGGCGCGCGGGCAATACGTTTGCAAGTTCATTTCACGTTTCAATGTTTATTTACTCTGTGTGCTTATCTTAAGCAATTTAATATTACGAGTTCAAAATTTATGCTTTTTTAAAGATTTTTAATGAAAATGGAGGATAATAGTGTTCCTTGTAATGAATTGAAGTGTGTTAAAGTGATAATCGGAGAGGAAATCTTTAAGCTTTGTTGAAATAATGTACAAGGTTAAGAGTGTATTTTAGACTTATCAATTATCGCAATTAATACAGTTATTGGTACAATTAAAACGTTCACCAACATTTTACGTGGATATAATTAAAACTTTCTCATAAGAAAGCGAGACAGTTCCACTTATCTTATCTTATCTCTTATCCATTAGAATATAAATAATTTTTTTTTAATTTTGTACATAGTTTGTTTGTACTTTGTTCGTGTTTTACTTTTGTTCATGTATTGTATTGGATGTAAATATTTTTTTTCTTTCGCTTTGTAACGCTTCCCCCCCCTCTCATAGTAATAAATATATTAGATTAAATATAATTAATTCTCCTTTATAATAAAAATTAAATATATTTGTGACCAGGATTAATAAATTATGTTTAGATCTTTCTAAATGATCTTTCAAAAGGTTTATTAATAGGCCGGTTTTAATATTTTAGCGTGATCGTCTTAGTTAGGACCCTTATTTACGTTGTGTTTGTTTAGTAACTTAGTTCTTTTAGGTGTCTTTTTGGAAGAATGAATATTCACTAGAGCAATTGAAAGCTGTTGGTAGTGCCTTATAAGCTAAGTGAACCCCGTTCACGAAGACAGAGCTCGAAAAAGGTTAAGAACATAAAACGTCCCTATTCCACTTGCATCAGGTTTACATTATTAATTATCCCTTCCCGCTCGGAAAAGGCTCAAAATATATTTATACAAAATACCCGATACAAGGGCTTCGCTCTCCTACATTTATTTAAAAAAAAAATGTAGGGGAGGTACACGGCCCCACACACGCCGTGCACGGTGAGTGCCAACCATTTTGATGCACTCCCCCCGAAGGGAACGCTAATTCGGGAACTGGACCGTAGTCCACAGCAAAATAACTGGCGAACCAGTAAAAGAGGCTTGGCCCCTTGTTAGTGCGTAAGCACAAACATCGACCCAAGTCGCGCATGTCAATGCGTGTAAACGCCATACAGAATACGAACGAATCCAGCCACAGTGAATGTACGTCACACGGTTTTGGCAAATAGGCACATTGGCCGTAAACCCTCCGTGAGCGCCACCACCTGCCAGACCGTCGCTCCTGCAGACGTGATGTAAGTGTATGGCATAACCACCAATTGCATGATCAGCACGGCTACTAGCCGCAGAGCGTGTCATGAGTCTACCGCTCACCTCAAGGGAATGGGGTCCCACGTTGTGCGGCTTTCGGCCGCAGCCTTGAGATCCTTGAGAGCCCTCAGATCCTCCCGCCAGCTACCACCCGCATGAGGTCGACACATATGCTCCACCAACCAATACAACGGCAGATATAGCCAAAAGGCAGTTATAAGATAAGAGTAATAATTCGCCATCAGAAAGGGTTTGTGTCACTGACGTTGAGTAAATGCATTTTCGATCATGTTTGTCTCACCAACCAACATGTTGCCTTCAATCATTCAAAGGTGGGAAAGTTACAGAGATATAATATTATGTTGTTATACAAAACATTGTGGAGGGCAGACAGTCTGCAGCCCCGTAATGAAGGGACCCGACTTGGGCAAAGCTACTCAGGCGTGAGCCAAACCAAGACGCAGAGAGCACCATTGAGAATAGCGTCCCACCAAACAACCATCGCAAAGACGCAACGCTGCAGACTATCATCGGGCATACACCATCCCAAGGTCCCCCATACATCCCAGCAGACATCACCACCTGTATACCTCCATCGACCAGAACCACAAGAGTGTGTCGAATCAGGCGCAACACACCCGCAGATCCATCACAAGACGCATTACCGCAAGTAGCAAGTAAGCATCAATGCAACTATCATACGGATGGCGCCCCCTCACAACACACCCACATGACCCCCATCGATTTTGGTAACAAAGTTTTTATTGTTGTTATATAAAAAATATCACCAACGTATCATAGTAGCACGCTACTAAGACGCCAATGAATAAAATTCCACGTATCATAGCGCTAATGCATTAAGACATGAAGTTGAGTATGCCTGTTACACTTAAAAGTCCTACCAAACACACTCATTATCCCAATCCGAAAGATAGACGACACATCGCTATGCGCAACGACGTCGCCCACAAACGGTATGTGTGTGCGATGTCCACGGGAAAGCCGTATTGCTACAACAAACCCGCTTACCACCGGCACTAAGATGTTAATTGTATACCTCCATCGACCAGAACCACAAGAATGCGTCGAATCAGGCGCAGCACACCCGCAGATCCATCACAAGACGCAAAACCGCAGGTAGCAGTAAGCATCAATGCAACTATCATACGGGTGGCGACCCATCACAACACACCCACATGATCCCTATCGACTTTGGTAACAAAGTTGGTATTGTTGTTACATAAAAAATATCACCAACGTATCATAGTAGCACGCTACTAAGACGCCAATGAACAAAACTCCACGTATCATAGCGCTAATGCACTAAGACATGAAGTTGAGTATGCCTGTTACACTTAAAAGTGCTACCAAACACACTCATCATCCCAATCCGAAATATAGACGACACATCGCTATGCGCAACGACGTCGCCCACAAACGGTATGGGTGTGCGATGTCCACGGGAAAGCCGTATTGCTACAACAAACCCGCTTACCACCTGCACTAAGATGTTAATTGTATACCTCCATCGACCAGAACCACAAGAATGCGTCGAATCCTGGCGGCGAGCACACCCGCAGATCCATCACAAGACGCAATACCGCAAGTAGCAGTAAGCATTAATGCAACTATCATACGGGTGGCGCCCCCTCCCAACACACCCACATGATCCCTATCGACTTTGGTAACAAAGTTGGTATTGTTGTTATATAAAAAATATCACCAACGTATCATAGTAGCACGCTACTAAGACGCCAATGAACAAAACTCCACGATCATAGCGCTAATGCACTAAGACATGAAGTTGAGTATGCCTGTTACACTTAAAAGTGCTACCAAACACACTCATCATCCCAATCCGAAAGATCGACAACTGGCGAAGTCGAAGGGATATAAATTTGTGTGGGTCAAAAACAGTTGCATTTTGCTACGGAAAAATGACGATTCACGTGTCATTCACATCCGTTGTACTAATGATTTAAGTAAAATATGACTATTTTATTACGTTTACTTGTTTATTAATTTTCCAAAAGTAGCATATTTAAGTAGTTTTATTATAAGTTTTTGTGTATGTTGTTTACAATACTCAATACAGCGGGAGATCGAGATCCATAATTTTATAGCAAACAAATTTATAAATACACTAATTATATCGGTTGCATTTCTTTCTCGTAATGGCTTCTAATAAGTTACTTATATTCTATCAAAATTGTGGAGGCTTAAAAACTAAGCTTACAGACTTAAAACTAAATTTACTAACTTGTAACTTCGATATTGTAATTTTAATTGAAACCTGGCTGTTGGATACAATTTTGGATGCTGAAATTCAAACTGATACTTATACAATATTTCGACGCGATCGGAACTGTATGTTATTTAATAAAAAGGGCGGTGGCGGGGTGCTAATTCTTGTTAAGAAATCGATCCATGTTGTTAGAAAACTTGACTTAGAGGCCACCGATTTAGAAATTATTTTTTCTTCATTTCCCACATTCAAATTTATTATTGAGTGCATGCTATATACCACCAGCGTCTAAAACTACTACCTATGATAAATACTTTTATACACTTCACGACATTCACCAAAGGCATTATTCTCACATTACATTATTACTGGTGACTTTAATTTACCCTACCTGGAATGGTCATCTGATGGTCCATCCTTGAGACCTGTTAATGCAGTTACTGATACAGCTAAATTATTGTCTCATATTATGGCCTTTATGAATTTGAAACAAATAAATACATTAAAAAACGAAAACAGTAGAATTCTTGATCTTGTTTTATGCAATTCACCTGATTGTTCAGTTAATATCTCTGATGAACCACTCTTAAAAGCCGTTCCTCACCATCCTCCGCTGGACATTTTTTATGAAACAACTCAATCCAAGTATATGCCCACCAACCAGAAAACAAAACGAAACTTTTACAGAGCAAACTATGACCAAATTAATACTGCTATATCAGAGACTGATTGGGTTTCTGAACTCAGTTCTTCTTGTATAGACACTGTAGTTGACAAATTTTATAACAAAATTATGCATGTTATTGAATCTTATGTACCACTTATCAAAGTTAAAACCAATAGATTCCCTAAGTGGTTCTCTAATAGCTTAATTTATACACTTAGGCGTAAATCTAAAATGTGGGCACGATGGAAAACGTACAATTCGTTACGTGACTATCAAGAGTTCTCCCTATTAAGAAAACGTGCTAAACGTCTCTTAATTAAATGTTACAATAAATATATAGAGAACGTTGAGTCTTCAATAAAGGATAATATAAAATACTTTTGGAAATATACTTCAGATATAAAGGAAACAAATACGGGATATCCTCAAGTAATGAAGCTGGGAACCAAAACTTCAGACGACCCAAAAATAATATCTGAAATGTTTTCACATCATTTTAAATCCGTATTTGAACCGTTGTCAGACAATGCATATACATTAACTCAACACTTAGAGGATAATTTTACTGGAATAAACTTACATGACATACGTTTCACACAGTTGGAAGTTTGCACTGCTTTAAAAAACATTGATCCAAACAAAGGCGCTGGACCTGACAAAATAAAGCCAGTGTTTTTAAAACACACTTCTAATACAATTTGCATGCCGCTCAATATAATTTTTAACAAATGTTTGGAAACTGGAACATTTCCAACTCAATGGAAACACGCATACATTACACCTATTCACAAATCAGGTTCTAAGAACAACGTAGAAAATTACCGTCCAATATCAATTCTTTCGGCTATTTCTAAAATTTTTGAGAAACTTATTCACGATCATATATATTCAATTTTGAAAAATACATTATTAGAGGAACAACACGGCTTTGTTAATGGCAGGTCTACACTGACAAATCTTCTTGTTTTTACTAACTTTATTTTTAATAGTTTAGACTATAAATCTCAGATTGAAACTGTATACACCGATTTCGAAAAAGCATTCGACAAAGTTGATCACTTGCTACTTTTAAAAAAAATCTCCTACAATGGTATCAAAGGTAATCTTCTACGTTGGTTTGCTTCTTATTTACAAAACCGCATACAGTCGGTAGTGCTTAATGGCTACATTTCCTTACCCGTTGTAGTAACATCTGGCGTACCACAGGGATCAATACTGGGGCCACTCCTCTTTATCCTATTTATTAATGACATTTCAACTTGCTTTGACCACTGTAAATTCTTATTATACGCTGATGACTTAAAATTATGCTCTGCCGTTACTAAACCTGACGACATAAAATTAATACAAAACGATTTGGATAGACTTGAAAACTATTGTAAAATTAATAAATTATTCTTGGCTTATAATAAATGCAAACACATAACATATACTAGGAACAAAAATGTAGTACACGCGGACTTTTACTTAGGTGGTCACAAAATTGTATCAGAATTTAGTATACGTGATCTTGGAGTATATTTAGATACCAAACTCACACTAGATAGGCACATCGAGGAAATATTGAATAAATCTTACCGAATGCTAGGCTTCGTTACACGTATAACAAAATCATTTAAACACAAAGATACTCTTACCTGCCTTTATCAGTCATTAGTTAGATCTCATCTAGAATATGTGTCCCCCGTTTGGAATCCATTCTACTCAGTTTATGAAGATAAAATAGAAAAGGTCCAAAAGAAATTCTTACGTATTGTTAACTATCGAATGCATTCACCTCGCGTTTCTTATGAAAATCTCTTAACAAAATATCAAATGCTGTCATTAAAAGACCGACGCACTTTAATCGACGCCACTATACTTTTAGGAATATCTGTGTTGGTGAGATTACGTGTTCACAGTTATTATCCGAGGTAAGGTTTCGAATACCACCCAAAAACACACGATCAAAAAAATTTATTTCATATACCAAAAACCAGGACCAACATTGGTAAAAGAGCACCAGTTCACAGAATGTGTGTCCTCCACAATAAAATGCTTAACGACATCGATATGTTCTCTATCTCCCGTTCAGCTTTTAAAACTAAATTAAAAAGTACTTTAGTAGCAATTATGAATTAGATATATAAGGATATTTAGTATTTATTATTGTACATGTTAGATGATTGTTTTCAGATGATTGTCTTCTTTTTATTTAAGTACAGACTTGTTACCCTGCTTGTTGTGCAGACGATACCAATTACGACCTGCTTCATAATATAAATATTATGTATGTTCTTAGTGAGACAGCTTATAGGAAATAATTGTAATTACCATTGTCTTATTTTACTTGTATATTTTTCTTTCATATCTTTTGTTTCTGTTTTGTCTCCAATAAAGTAAAATAAAATAAAATAAAATAGACGACACATCGCTATGCGCAACTACGTCGCCCACAAACGGTATGGGTGTGCGATGTCCACGGGAAAGCCGTATTGCTACAACAAACCCGCTTACCACCTGCACTAAGATGTTAATTGTATACCTCCATCGACCAGAACCACAAGAATGCGTCAAATCTGGCGCAGCACACCCGCAGATCCATCACAAGACGCAATACCGCAAGTAGCAGTAAGCATCAATGCACCTATCATACGGGTGACGCCCCCTCACAACACACCCACATGATCCCTATCGACTTTGGTAACAAAGTTGGTATTGTTGTTATATAAAAAATATCACCAACGTATCATAGTAGCACGCTACTAAGACGCCAATGAACAAAACTCCACGTATCATAGCGCTAATGCACTAAGACATGAAGTTGAGTATGCCTGTTACACTTAAAAGTGCTACCAAACACACTCATTATCCCAATCCGAAAGATAGACGACACATCGCTATGCGCAACTACGTCGCCCACAAACGGTATGGGTGTGCGATGTCCACGGGAAAGCCGTATTGCTACAACAAACCCGCTTACCACCGGCACTAAGATGATATGTCTAGGACACATCGGTTAGCGAGTCCAAGTTTACCTCGGACCAATTGCTCGTGAAGCAGCACACAAGCCACCATAATATTCTTTTTCAAGTCCCTAATAAGGACTAGTCATTTTGCTACAGTACTAGGAGCAGTCAGTCACCCGACCACCCCATACAATGCTTATGCATCAAGTAGACCTCCTATAATATTGCTTTTGTATCATAGACCTTACTTTCATAAGTCATGTATATATAGGATTCGAACCCACGACCCTACTATTGTAATGCATATTAATCATAGAGACCTTCTATAGTATTGCTTTTGGATCACAGACCTTACTTTCATAAGTCATTAATATATAGGGTTCGAACCCACGACCCTACTATTGTAATGCAAATTCATCATGGAGACCTTCTTTAGTATTGCTTTTGTATCATTGAGTTTAATATCATAAGTCCCTAATATAGGACTAGTCATTGTGCTACAGTACTTCAGGCAGTCGGGCTCCCGACCACCCCATATATATGTACAACTGCAGGAATGTATCTCCGGCAGCTTCCTCCATACAAGACGTCTATACGTGAACACCTTCCATAACTTAGGAAAATTTTCTTTAATACATGAACTCCTTCCACAACTTAGAAAAATTTTCTTTTATACACGAACACCTCCCATGACTTAAACAATTTTTAACAAACTTTCGAATTATCTTATAAACGTTATTTAACTTAATTTTATAATATTTTTTGACTTGTATTTCTATTATTTATCTTATTTTAAATATTTTTTCAAGTTTTTAAATAAATTTATTTGTTACGAAAAACAATAATTTTGCCTTTAATTTACTATGTTATTAGGATAATGTCTGAAATATATTAACTTTATGTTTATTAATTTAACTTAATTGCTTAATATATATATCTTTTAAGACTATTTTTGACGCCCCCTTTATATTGAATTTAATTATTAATAATAATATTGGGCCGTCACAGCTTCAACAAACCCAAACGGCTTTCTTCGAAGCCACCGAAGCTATGCAATTGCTGATATGTAACACAATCTATCTAGCAGTGGTATGCCTTCTGTGTGCTTTGTTAAACACGTCCTTGACAGCACTGAATATGAAACTGAAGCGTGGAGACAGATCAAGATTGGTGTATTTTTATAAAACTGCTAAAAACAACAATCTATATTTTTATCAATTTATGTCTTGGGCTTGCCCTAGCTTGGAGCTCTAGCTTCACCATTGGCCGTACTTGAAGAAATCAACTGGACGGGTGAAGAACGGCAGTTTGTAGGCGTAAGGTCTGGTTAGTGCGACCAATGACGGAGAGCTTCCTACCCCAGCTCTTGTAACTTAGAGGCCGTCTGTTATGCAGAATGAGGTCATGCGTTGTCGCAGGGGACGAGCGATTGACCGGAGCTGGTTGGAGACGTGGAAGCTTCTCCATCACTGTGTACAGTTCTTCACAGTGCACAGTCCTACAGTCAAAATTTTATTTTCTATGGAAACACTTTTCAATTTTTCACTAATTAATACGTGGTATATATATTATTCATATATATAGTATATAATATATCGATGCTTCACAGCCAAAAAATGATAACCGAAATTTTACAATTTTTACAGGAGAGTGGTTTAAAGTTAAGAATAAACGAAAAAAACAACATAGAAATTCTTCTATAGCTTCCGAAAACTTGAAAATTTAGACATATAGGTTTTAATTATTTCTTTACAAAATGGAATCATTATCTGAACATAAATCAGCTTTCTAATACCGTTTACTGTCACTTATCCCCAAAAGGTCTTATTTTTACAAACAGGAAAGAGGTCGTAAATGAAAATCTCTAATTAATTCGCTTCCAACCTAGATCACTTAACTGTACCTTTTATTTTATTTAAATTGAAGAAAAATAACATAACTGTATTTTCTTCGTACATCAAAAGGGAGCAATATGATATAACCGGTTATTAGTTAATGACAGACGAACAAGAAAATTGTAATATGTTAACAATTTTTTTAAGAAATATTCAGCATTTACGAAAACTACGAAATAACGTTCTGTGTTTTATAGTTTGAATAGCACTAAAAAGGTCATCTCGAAGACGTAGGCTAAAAAATAGGTAAATCAGTTTTTATTTGGGATTATAATAATACAAATTCTCAGCTCTTTTAATCACATTTATTCAAACTACGTAAAAATAAAATATAAAAGTTTTCCTAAAGAAATTGAAACATTGCTTCAACCTGGTAAATTTAATAATTAAACTATTGCACATTCAATCATTATAAGCTAAGTGATTAAGGTTGATCATCCTCGTACTTAAGAACATAATAATATAAGACATTACAAAAAAGATCTTCATCATCTGATACATAATCAAAGTTTTTTTTGTCTTGTTTCGCATTGCGTTTTTTCTTTAAGCTTGATGGGTTAACATTTTTGTTTTAATTGTGACATAAGTTGTGACTGCAATACTGCACTGTAGCTGGTAGAAGGCAAAAGTTCTATCACGTCACAATAAATCGGAGTTTTAAGTAATGACGTAATCTCAATTTCTGCAGTATATGGTGTTTGTGCTGGTGTGTCTTCATCCTCGGTTGTTAATTGAGTACCAGACTGCTCTGGATAAGTAACTTTGTCGTTTTTGAAAAAGTATATCTATAATTTTTCTTATCGAAAACGTAATCATTTGTAATGATTTCTTACATTTTCGCGAACACTACACATTGAAATAATACTAGTTTTTACGGAATTTATCGCGTATATTTTAACTTTTTAAATACCCGACGTTTCGAACGCTTTACAGCACTCATGGTCACGGGCAGGACTGAGATGTTCAACGTCCATATGTCATAGTTAACCGCGGTTACCATAGATTAAAATTTAACTTTTGTTCCAATCTATGCAGTATGAACTTATGGTATCTTGAAGTCTTGCAGTTGTATGCTTGGGTTGGGATTTAATTTTATTTATTATAGGATCCCAAGCAGATGGTAGCACCCAGCCATCTTCTCTATTGAAATTAGGGTGTTTTTTTGATTTCAATAGCCTCGCGAATTATCCTTGGAAGGAATAGGTGTTCTTTAGCGAGGATCTGCGGTCTATCAAATCTGATGTAGTGACGGGGGGCGATCCTGTACGCTTTCACAGACTGCAGACTTCCCGGAGCGTCAATTCTTCACATCAGCTATATGTTCTTTAACGCGGGTTTTTATTGATCTTTTAGTTTGTCCTATGTAGGAGAGACCACATTCACAATCAAGCTTGTACACTCCTGCATCTTGCAGAGGGACATTACACTTGACCGATGGTAAAAACTGACCAATCTTCTTCAGCGGCTTGAAGTATGTTTTGATGGAAGCGCGCTTCAAGATGTAGCTAATCTTGTCAGTGACTCCTCTAACATATGGCTGTACAGCAGGTACACGCTCGACTGTGGCCGGCTTCACTCGTTCTCTGTGACGTAGGCGCGGGACTCGAAGCTTGATGTCATGCAAAACTTACTTGACATGGTGGAGCTCTGCAGCCAGGTATTTACTGTCACAGAACCCTTATGCTCTCTGTAATAAAGATTTACCCACGGTAGCTAACTGTGAAGGATGGTGGTGAGAATCACCGTTTAAATATCTATCTGTATGGGTCTTTTTTCTATACACAGTATGGCTCAAGGTGTTATCAGGATTCCGAATTACTAACACATCTAGAAAAGCTAAGGAATTGTTTGCCTCTAACTCCATTGTGAACTGAATTTTTGAATTTATAGAGTTAAGATGGTCTAAAAATGCAGTTACTTTATCTAAAGGTAGAATTGTGAAAGTGTCGTCTACGTACCGCTTGTAGAACCTTGGATTTATGGGAGAGCTAAGCAGGGCTTTCTCCTCAAAGTCTTCCATAAATATGTCGGCGACAATGGGAGATACAGGTGAGCCCATCGCCACGCCATCTACTTGCTTGTAGAACTCCTCCTTCCACAATAGGTAGCCAGATGTAAGGCAGTGTCTGAGTAATATTATTTCAACGTAATCATTTGGCTCTACATTTGTCATTTCGGTTATAACTGGAGGTGGGGGCTCTGCTTCTTTATTTTTATTAACTAACAATACCTTTTCAGCAATATCTTGATGTTCAGAAATTGAATTATCTTTGTGTACATTCAGTTCTGCGTAGACTGTTTTACTAGGAGCAGAGCATGGTGAATTTTTTTTATTCCGTAGATTAATTTTCCAGAAAGAAATTAAATAAAAAAACAGTTTTATATATATTATTTGTATAAACACATAAGATACCCCTTATTTCTCATGATAGTGGCCAGTTACAATCAATCTTACCTCATCAACTGGTGGTTCTGGGTTATGAAAATTAAGTTTTCTTTGAGTGCGGAAGCTTATGTTGGAATTGTGGATAATGTCAGATCGTTGGTTTTGAGCCATAATGGTATCCTGAAATATTAATAATAAATCATTGTCAAGTTGTACAGACACCTCACCATAAACGGCTACCAAATTACTGCTATGAAACTATTTATCTTTTACTAATAGTCGCAGTGTAAAGTTATGACAAGTATAAACATCAAAAAATGTATACATACACTAATGTTATTCATGACATAGGGAGTTAATAGTTACCTACGCATATAGCATTAAGAAAATATAGCTTACCTGGGTAGTCGAAATAGGCTCGAAACTGCGTGCTAAAATGACTCATAAGCGCGCGTGGCGTTTGTGCCGCAGTCGACTGAGCAGTAAATGTAAAGTATTGGGAGGTAAAAAAGTAATATACGACAATATATGTTTAGTGAGTTTTTAGGACAATTTGTATTAAGCTACTCCATTAATTGGTACAGCAACAGGAATAATAACTGTAAATGACAAACTAAGTCAAGGAAATATTGGCTTAAATATCTTAAACCACAAAAATATTTTTCAAACAAACTGACATCACTCCTTTTCGTTCCAAGCTTAAATGGCTTTCTATTCATCAAAGGCGTTGCTCCAGAATTTTTCTAACTCTTTTCTCTATAGTAAATGATCCGACGTCTCCTTCTTATCTTAAAGATAACTTCCACTTTCGGTCTTCAACTCTCGACCGTGAAGCTCGTTCCTCTAACTTACTTAAGATTGATTTACCTCAGCATAGTGCTGTTTTCTGTAAGTTTTCTTTTTATAGTTCAGGCAATACCTCTCTGGAACGCCTTGCCCGTTAATATAAGAAAAGCATCGAATTTAATCGAAAGTACACGTTTAAAAAACTAGTCCGGCAACACTATCTTGAGGAAAACTCCATTTGACCATTCTATTTCTATCCATATATTTATTTATAATATAAGTATATATATATATATATATATATATATATATATATGTGTGTGTGAGTGTGTGTCTCTCTCTCTCTCTCTCTCTCTCTGTGTGTGTGTGTGTGTGTGTGTGTGAGTATGTAAACCTTTCATAACTTTTGAACGTCTTGATCGATTGAGATGCGACGTTCTAAAGATCTCAAGATCTAGATTTGGTGATTATATGAACTTATTTGGACAATTAGGTTTTGAGAATTCTCAAAAATAAAAATTTTGATAAACTGTTTTTCTGGAATAACTTTTAAAGGGATTCACCGATCGACTACAAAAAACTAATCAGCTTTTAACCTTAAAAAATAACGTCGAATGCCATCTGGAAAATAAAAATCGGTATATACGTTCGTGAGATATGGAAGGAGAAAGATTTCGAACAAAACGTTTTTTTAACATAACTTCGAGGTTTCACGACATAGTCTGGTGAAATTTGGGGCGTTTTGAATTTAATTAGCGGGAAGTTTCAGGACTGACCTGCAGGGTCAACCAATTTTTTTTATAGATTTTCAACGAGCATACGGCTCACCTGATGGTAAGTAATGAATGCCCATGAACAACTGCAACACCAGGGGGAATTGCAGATGTGTTGCCGGCTTTTTAAAAAGGAGCAGGCTCTTTTCTTGTAGGTCCTTAATTCGTATCGGTTTGGAAAATCTCTGGAGGTAGTCGATTCCACAAGAAAGTTGTGCGATTTCAGAATACCAACGCCAAATAGTAGCTTAATGCTGCTGTGTGGTGAGTGTAGAGAACCGGAGATCCTTTTTTACTGGAAACGAGGCATACCATCTAAGTCCTCACGGATTACAATGCATCAGCATTTGGATTTGTAATCGAGTACAGATGTAGATATCTATGGGCCACAGCAACCACTTACCATCAGGTGGACTATGTGCTCGTTTGTCACCCTATCCTATAAAAAAAGAAACTTTTTAATTGAAACTGGGCATTCCAACTTAGGCCTCAGGGGTGACAATGTATTATATATAAATTGAGTTTTGATACTTTATCGAAAACTGATTTAGATGTCTATGGGCTACAGTACCACATTACTTAACACCAGGTGAAGTTTGTGCTTGTTTGTCAGTCTTGTAATGTAAAAAGTACATATAAAACGCAAATAAAGCATGTATAAATAACTGCTGGTGTATTAATGACTAGCAGATAATCATGATGAAGTAGATGCCACTTGTATTATTACTACTGTAGTTATATACATTTCACTAAGACAATATACAGACTGTGCGACAAAATTTACCCGTTCTCTTTTAAAGGCTTTTTATTTAATTGCGATAAGTTTTAAAATACATTTAACAACTTCTTCAAGTGAATTTAAGTAACTATTTCACATCAGAAAGTGCAGTGTGGAATAATTACATTAACGATCGAAACCACTCACATATTCAACAGATCTAAATGTTAGTTATATTTTTGTTTTACCACATTATTTTAGTAAAATTATTTTATTCTATATAGACCCAGAAGAAACATGTTATTTATATATAGTAAACGATAGAAAATAACAAAAATAAAAAAGAAGTGAGGGTAGAAGGTAAAGTTCTAACTTCACTCGATCTAACGTTAAAGCGTAGGCAACCTGTTTTGAAGTCAGCTAATGAGACTATTTCGGCGAATATAGAATAAACATAGTTTAAATCAATTGCAAGGTTAGAATTGCACGGTTGTTTCGTATAATAGCATAAATAATAGCAATAAAATCATAAATATTTTTTTTCTTTGTGTATCGCTCATAAAAATTTTGTTCAATATTTAGAATGAAAAAAATGTTGCATTATAAGCTTTTATTTATAGCGAAAAAGCAACCACGGCACTTTTAAATGTTAACAAAAAAGCGCAACGCTATAACTGGAATAGGTAAATGTTTTGTCCTTAAAGTTCATGTTATTTTTGTATTGCTATGTGTGCAAATGACTGCTTTCCACATGTAGAAATTTCGTACTTAAGGCTTTAACAGGCTCGACCGGGAAAGGACCTCGCTCTCAGAGAACACCAGTGTAAAACATCCGCTTAATGCTGCTGTGTTTTATAATCTAACTCTGAACCTCTCTCCTCCCGATAATAACTGCTTATGAGACAACTTCTGCAAATTAATGGTTTTTTAATTCGTGAATGCTCATGAATAGTACACATTTAATTTCAGGGGCTAAGCGCTCGCCGTGAATTTCGTAAAACGCGAGCAATCCGGGTTCTTTTTTTATAGAATAAAGGTAATAAGCGACCATACTGTTCACTTGAAGAAAAGTAGATAATGTGACGCATGTACATCTATATCTATCCTCAATAAAGATGAGAAATGCAGATGCATTGTCACCCCTGAGGACTAAGACGGATTGCCTCGATCCCAGTTCAAGCATCACGGATTATTTTACACACAGCATTAAGCTGCTATTTTACTTTAGTATTCAGTGAGAGCGTGATCCCTCACCCGGTCTAGCCGATCCATTTATTGTACAAGTATAATGTAATTGCAACATTACTCTACAACGTATTAAATTCAGTCCCCACCGATACCAATGAAATTAAAAAATTATTAATCTCTCGGCAGAGAAATAAAACTTTGTAAGGAATCTTGCATGTCTTTTTTATAGGATAGCGTGAAAAACGAGCACACAGTCCACCAGATGGTAAGTGTTTGCTGTGGCCTATAGACATCTACATCTGTTCTCGATTACGAATCAAAATGCAGATGCTTTGTCACTCCTGAGGACTAATATGGAATGCCTCGTTTTCAGTAAAAAGGGTCTCCGGTTCCCTATACTCACCAAACGAAACACAGCAGCATTAAACTACTATTTAATGTTGTGAAAATATACTACTATTTTACGTTGGTATTCTGTGAGAGCGTATTCCTTCCCAGGTCGAGCCGATCCATACGTGCTACAACTTTACTACTCGTAATATAACTCTAATACTAATATAGCATTGCTCTACCACGTATAAATCACGCTTCTGTGGATTAAGTAAATTTAGAAAATAATTATATGATGTCTCAATCATATCACCTGTGCCCGGTATGTAGATGTAAGTGTAATAAGGTTATACATTATTTTACTTTACTTTCGTAACAAACAGTACCTACGTAGGACTTTCAATATGTTTTGAGATATACAAAAAGTATTCTAGATACTATAAATATTTATTTTACATGTTTTCAAAATATTCTCCATCATGCTCTATACAAAGTTCCATTCGCCTAAACCAACTCTGAAAACACTTTTGCCAGTCTTGATCTGACAGGTCGGAAATCTCTTCTCCGTAGGCAGCCATGGCTTCTTCGGTGCTTGAAAAAAAACATGTCTCTTATTTTTTTTTCTTTGTCTCTTGGGAATAAAAAAGAAATCACAAGGAGCTAATTCAGTGGTGTAGGGTGCGTGATTTAGTTTCAACACCAGATTTCTCAATAAATGCTTCTGTTGTAAGGGAGGTATGTGAAGAGGCATTATCGTGATGCAGCATGATTTCCCGAAGCCCAGCCTTTGGTCTTCTCTCGCGGACAGCTTGAAAAGCTTTTTGATGCAATTGTAGAATACTAATCAGAGTTGATTGATTTACAATTTTCCAGCATTCACGTCGAAAAATTTTCGCTCCGCGAAAAAAAATTGCCACCATTTTTTTGCCGACGTTGCGAGGTCTTTGCAGTTTTGTCAGTAACTCTCCTTCTGAGTAGACCCATACCGATGATTGCATTTTATTTTCCGGATCGTATTGATAGATCCATGTCTCGTCACCATTAATGATTCCTGAAACACGCCTAGATGCCCCGTTTTCAAAACGTAGACTCATTTCATGGTTCCAATCCATACGAGTCTGTTTTTCGGTTTGGAGAGCAAACGAGGGATCCATCGACAACAAAGCATCCTCACACCAAGATGTTGATGTAGGTATAAATGCTGACTGAACTAATGCTTACAATCTCTTCGATGTCCCTATATGTGATTCGTGGGTCTTCTCGCACCATCATTTCAGTAGTCCATACATTTTCTGCCGTTACTGCTGTTTGCAGGGCCCCGGTTCTTTGGTTACCTTTAAGGTTAATTTTACCACTTTTGAATTCAGCAAACCACCTAAAATTGTTGCGAGCGATGGAGCTGTTCCCTTATCCTGATTGTAACAGTTGTAAACTAAATTTTTCGGTTAAACCAAATTTAAAATCATGATTCACGGTTCATATGCATCGTTTAAAATGAAAAGCGCGGAGAGCATTGCAGGAAAATTAATAGAACTTTGTTTCTTTTTTAATATTGAGCAATTGGCTTATGGTTGTTATTTATAGTTGGTAGTTCTATTTTCAAATAAATTTGCTTTTTAGAAACATATAACACGGATGCGTTCCATTTTTAAATTTCGGGCATCTCAAAACTTATTGAGTGACCTACCTAATAAATTAATATTTGGTGATAGGGCTCTTTTTCTGCGCGGTCCGTCTGGGTAAGTAGTACTTTCGTCAAATAACAGTGCTTCCACTGATGAGCTACGGTCTGAATGGTATAGATAGCTGATATAATTGCAGGGTGTGAAGAATTCTAGCTTAGTATTCAGAGCTAACAACGCATCTGTTGCCTTCTTTGTCTGAAGTTGGCTGCAGGTCTCCACTGACTGCAACACTTACCATCAGGTGGGCAGTTAGTTTGCTTGTCACTTCAGTTAAAAAAAATATTTTCTACTGATTTTGTGTCAATTGAGTTACCATTTCCGTTACAGCCAATTAAGGTCCATTGCTGAACATAGGCCTCCTCTATAGATTGCATTATAGGGGGGATATTTGCCATAGTTGCCACGCTAGGCAAGCGAGTTGGCAACAGAAGCTTTTTATTTTTGTCGTTATTTGGAAGACGCTCCTGCCCATCTTCTGATTTGTTTCCCTCTTTCGCCTTTTACGATACTCGCGGGATGATATTGCGTAGTGGATATTCTTACACCGCCTACACACTACACTTCACGGTCTCAATTTAGTAACTTACAAAAATTCTACAAATGAAAAGATTTTTTTTCTTTCACATTAATTCTGAAGGCAATATAAATGTATCAAGGAAAAACGATTTTCATATCGCATTCATAAAATAAGTCACATTCACCCCGTTTGATGAACCGTAAACTAAAACGTTCAACCATTTGTTGTGTAATACACTCACTTTATATTATCTCTTCATATATCATATTTTTTATAGACTGTCTTTGTACATATTTTTAATCCATAAATAAAAACTTACATGCATTGTATTTTATTTCACAGTCGACTGCTTCGTTGTGTTGTAGTTGTTAACGTGACTGATGATCAATGAGGTCAAGATTTCGAATCTCCAGCTGGCCTTGAGTGCGTTAATAGGCTTCTCTGTCGAAACATTCTCAGTAGAAGCCCGGTCAGGAATTTGACGGTGTATCACCCCGTGCCTCGGAAAGCATGTAAAGTCCTGCACGTGATCTCTCTTCCGTTGTGTCAGATAACCATAGTACATAAGTGTGAGGAAACATATTCGTGCACCTATGTTTACGTACACACTCGAACATTATAATCCTGTCTCGTCCTCCAAAAAACTAGCCCAGTTTATTTTAGTCTAAGGACACTATTATCATACTGGGACATTCAAATAGTTTTCTCATCTGGTTGGGCTGTATAAGTATATAAATGGAAATGGTAAATATGTTATATATATATATATATATATATATATATATATATATATTTATATATATATATATATATATATATATATATATATATATAAAGTGAAATAAATACATAAACAATAGGTAAATAAATAAAAATCCAACCACATAAAAGCCACATGGAACAAGGAGATATCAATCGGTCGAGGGCTAGGGGGAAAGGGAAAGAAACTGGCTAAAGGTACGGGTGATATCGAGGATCACCGCTTTTTGCGTTCGAGCTTGGAGCGGTCGGTCACGAAGTCCCAGTTGCCCCAGATGTACCCGAGAGGCTGACTTAGATAGAATATACCTACAGGAACAGGAAGGAGCCATAGAGAAAAATACCTACAGGTATAATTTAGGTTAGCCGAATACCCCACATATCTGACACCTCGTGAGCCAGGTCCAGATATTTTGTTTGCTCATCTGTTTCGGCTTTTACAAGATTCTCGTTATTCCGAATAGTAATGTCGACCTAAAATATTCTTGATTGTGCCCCATCCATTAGCACAATATCCAGCTTATTCACAAGAATAGTACTGTTTGTTATGATGGCCCGGTCCTGGTGGACCTGGCGCGGTCATTTTCGAGTACATCTTTCAGCATGTACTTGTAATAAGGTAGTTTCCGCTCCACGAGATTGTATTTCAGAATGAGCTCCTGGTATTTTGTATTTTGTAGTGTAGAATTTTGGGTACTAATTTGTACCTGTGCTCAGATTTAAAGAGCACCCAACAACCGGAGACGACATGCCTAAGTGACTAACTGCGTTGGCGATAAAATCGACAGATGTCGACGGTGCCATCCCTTAAGATGTATTTGCGATAGTGGTTGGTCTTAATAACCTGACCCTGTACTGCACTGATAAAAGCCTCGGTTTCCTCAGATATATCAGCCAAAACATAGTCAGTGGAGAGAAAGCAATTGTGTTTCCGAAAGGCTCATGTAGAGCCTTGTAGAATCTCCCATAGAGCTCCTTCTCCATCCATAAGGTGTCGCAGTTGAAAATGCTCTGTACTACCGGGTCTAGCCTTTGCAAGTTGGCTAAGGGTAGAGGGGTTAGCCCTTTATCACAAGAAATAATGCAGCTATATTATGGTTGTAGCACGAATGGGTCGGCTCGACCGGGGAAGGTTCACGCTCTCATAGAACACCAGCGTAAAATAGCAGCTTAATACGTTTTTGTGTGGTGAATGTGTGAGATTCGGAAAATCTTTTTACTAGGAACTATACATCCGGAGATTCTTTTTTACTGGAAACGAGACATTCCATCGTAGTCCTCAGAGGTGACTATGCATATACTTTATGATACTTAATTGACGATAAATGTAGATGTCTATGAGCCACAGCATACACTTACCATCAGGCGGTCTGTGTGCTCGTTTGTTACTCTTATTCTATAAAAAAAAACTAGCCACAAAGTAGTTACGGAAGCCGCCCGATTCGCAATTATGCATAATGAGCGCGCTTAAAATGCCACGCCAACCATGCTTCCACGGCAAGTACAGCTTCATTACCGACGATCTCAGATAGTGCATCCTATGGGACGTCACGGTAGTGCGGACTTTTCTATTCAAGGCATGTTTAGCTTGAGTCCACCTAAGTATGTCAAAGGTATAAATGAAAACAGGCATGACCCAACCCTTATATAAGTGTTGTATGTTCGTTTTGTGTAAAAAAAATCACTAGAAACTAACTGTTTCATACCCGCCTCACGACACCTATGTCCTGTAACATAACCAATATCGGTATGTTTCAGCCTCGGAAAGAGTCTTTATGTTGATGGGCATCACATGTCTACCCACCACAAATAAGACACTGACATCCATTTTGAGTGCGAGAATCAATCGTCACCTGTTCTTAAATAAATCAGGTGATGTCACGCGCCCAAATTGGATATCAAGGCGGTGGTCGTAGAATCAGGAACCACTTCTTATTGACGCAGTCTTTGGAAACGTGGGTAAACGCAACCGTGGAAACTTCTCCGTGGCGTAGATAGACTACAGAATATTATACGTCACATAAATGGACAAAACTAGCCTAGTTATGATAACACCGTTACAAAGAAACAATAATAACATATATAAGTATTTGAAAGACGTAACTTAGCCGTTAAAATACTATAAATCACGTAAATTAACACATCTAGCTTAGTTATTACGATCTTCGTTACAAAGAAACAATAAAAACAAATATAAATAGCGTAAGCAATTTTTGAATAATAAGTAATACACACACTTTAAGCATACTTATACTTATTAACATATAAACATTATAATATCAACCCATACATAAACAGAAACATTTAAGAAAGTTAGCCACTGGAAGAAGAGAGAGATAATTAAACACCATTCTCTTAAAGGCAGCAACAGAAGTCGGTTTCCTAAGATGTGGAGATAAATTATTCCAAAGCCTCAGCGGCGAAAGACTGAGATGTGAATTTTATTTATTTATTTATTATTATTAGGGGTATCTGTATATGGTGGAGCCACGTGTTTAAGGCTGCCGAAAATCTAGTTCCCCGGTCGAGCCTTAAACCTATTACGCGAGATATTAACTAAAGTGGACTGTATATGCGATTGCTTCTACGCTTACGTAAAAGCGACTACTATAGCATGCGATACAATGCACTCGCTCTTCCCTAAACTAAAACTATTACTTGCCAAATCGATGAAAGGAATCCTGCTTGATTAGGAAAACACAAAGTTGGAGCGGGTTAAAACTATTATCAAGCAGGTATAATAATGGATATTGACTCACCGGGGTTCTTCTATCTTTTAGAGCACTATAGCGGCGACTTCCGGAACTTCTTCTGGACAGACACTCTGGGGCCCCAGGGGTGCGTCGGGAGAGAAGCGTTGTAGTTCAACGACGGCTGCGGCGGGAAGAAAGAGAGGCCGCGCATCGGTCGCGCGTGCCTTATATATCCTCGGCTCCGATGATTACGCGACGTTCTAGAATAATCTTCTTTCCCCTCCCACCCCACCACCCCGATGTGTCGATAGGAGGGTACGAATGATATCGTTTTGGAAAGGAATAACGATTCGGCAAGTCCTACCGTCATACAAAAAAAAATGCGAATGGTTTTCCGCGCAACCATCTCCCCCCGCCCTTGAAGGATTTCCTTCAAAAAATAACTAAAACAACTAGAGCTAAGATCAACTAACAAATAACTAACTAACGCTAAGATTACCTAAATTCAACTACAATTTTAATCTAGAAAGCTAATTTAAATTATGGAAGAGGCAAGGGGCACAAACGGACAACAGGACGTAGGTAAGACCCAACCGTGGTCTTAACGCGAGCTATCCTAATTACTCCGTCGGAACCGGGAAAGACCTCTTCGACAATTCCTAACGGCCAGTGGAGAGGCGGCGCATTCTCCTTAGTGAGCACAACTACAGTTCCTACAGCTAAAGGCTCTGTCGCTGTGTTCCATTTTTGCCGAGACTGCAAAGTATGCAAGTATTCCATCCTCCATCGTTTCCAAAACGATTGCACTAACCGATCTAATAATTTGTGGCGTGCGGAAATGCTAAGTCTGTTCTCATCCATATCGGCGGCGGGCAGATACCTTAGAGGCGTTAAATTCAAAAAATGTGCTGGAGTTAGAGCCAGCGGTTCCGAGGGGTCACTAGATAACGTCCGACAAAGTGGGCGGCTATTCATTACGCATTCAATTTGAGCGAGCACCGTACTTAGCTCTTCGAAGGACAGAATTTGATCTCCTATTACTCGGTGTAAGTGGCTCTTTAGACTCTTGATATTGGTCTCCCAATTGCCTCCAAAATGACTTGCGGCTGGGACGCTCAGAGACCACTCAATGCGGTTCTCGGCTAGAATGTGAGCGAACTCCGAATTATAATACTTGCTAGCTAAGAGCTCATGTAGTTCCGATAGAATACGTTTTGCACCGACGTAGTTCGTACCGTTATCCGAATATAATTTACTTACAGGGCCTCTACGGGATAGAAATCTTTTAAATGCACCCATAAAGCCTGCTGTGCTTAGATCACCAACGAGTTCTATATGCACCGCTCGAGTAGTTAGACATACGAAAATGCAGACGTAAGCCTTTGTTGATCTTATACCACGCCCGCGAGTGAGCGTGACCTTAAACGGACCAGCGAAATCAGACCCGGTGTGCGTGAAGGGCTTTACCGATTGTATCACTCTACAAGATCTAAGTTCCGCCATTTCCGGAAATGACGGCTTGGGGCGTGCCCGAAAGCAAGCTATACATCTGTGCACCCGATTGCGTATTAAACTACGTGCAGAAAGAATCCAATAATTCTGACGCAAGATCGACATCAATAAATCGGGGCCAGCGTGTGAGTTCAATTTATGATGGTAATCGACTAATAAGTTCATGATATGGTCTTTACGCGGTAAAACTATAGGGTGCCGTTGGTCGAAACTCAACCGCGAGTTGGACAAGCGTCCACCTACCCTTACAATCCCATCCTGTAAAAATGGCTTAAGGCGTTGAAAGGCGCGACTACAAGCTCTATTCGATTGTAATCTTGTAATTTCTTCAGAGAAATGCGCACGTTGAAGTTCACGTAATACTAGCGACTCGGCATAGTTGTAATCGGACGCTAAGACATACGAACGTCGCGGTAAAAGCTTCGCGAATCGAGAAACGTAAATTACGCTACGCAATAATTTCGACCAAGAGGACAAGCGGTTCGCCAGAGCAATGATTAGAGAAACCTCGCTCGAAACGTTCGCCACTAGAGCGTGTCTCTTCTCTTCCGGCGGTTGTGACACTGACGAAGGTTCGAAATCGGTTATTGGCCATTGCGAGGGATCCAAGCGAACCCAAGAAGGTCCGTGGAACCAAAGCGGGTGGTCCATTATTTGCATCGGGGTGAGTCCCCGGGATAGACAATCGGCAGGGTTTTCCGTACCGGATACGTGATAAAAGTTCCGCGTTTCTAACTCGTCTTGGATCTTGGCCACTAGGTTCGCGACAAACGTATCCCAACGGTGGGGTGATGAATGAACGCAACATAAGGCGACGGTGGAGTCGGAAAAGGCAAATATCCTTTCTATGTGAACTCTATCCCTACATGCGCTGATAACTGCGGTAATAAGCTTGGTGAGTACTAATATTGCGCAAAGCTCTAAGCGCGCCAGAGAGACAACCTTACGGGGGGAGACTCTCAACTTAGAACTAATGAGGCTAATCGAGTTTTTACCATTATTCTGAACGTGGAAATATACAACGCCCCCGTAAGCCTTCTCGCTGGCGTCTGCAAACCCAACGACCGTTATGCTACTATTTCTATCGACGTTTATATGACGCGGTATTTTAATTTCTCTTAGTAAAGGAAGTTCCTCTCTAAAGCGCTGCCACAAACGAGCAATGCTGTCAGGCGGCGAATCATCCCAATCGCATTCAAATAACCAAAGTTGTTTAATCAAAAAGCTTAGCGTATAATACCACTGGAGCTACGAAACCCATGACGTCCCATAATCTAGCAACGCATGACAGTATTGTGCGCTTTGTGCATTTTTCTACGGGCGGATTTACCTTAAGGCTAAACACGTCGGACTCTGGTGACCAACACAGACCGAGCACCTTGTGTGTATCGGAATCGTCGAATTCCTTTATCGCCGAAAGACGGTGTGATAGTGGGATTGTATCTAAAACCGGACGCGAATTACTAGTCCACTTCACAAGATCGAATTGACCCGATTTCATGAGCCTTATAACCTCGGCGGTGGTTAGGGTGGCCTCCTCCACGCTATCGACCGAGTATACAAAATCATCCATATATAATCCGCTCTCAATTGCCCTCTTAGCTTTAGGGTAAGAGGGACCTACATCGTGGGCAAGCTGTTTCACCGTGCGTAACGCATGAAATGGGCTCGACTTTAAACCAAAACAAACGCGGTTAAATTCAAACACCATTAGAGGTTCCTTTGGGTTGAAACGATATAAAATGCGTTGGAATCTACGGTCGCATTCACGGACCCCTATGCAAAGAAACATTTGGCGAATATCGGCGGATAGTGTTATACTAAACAAACGAAAATTGGCTATTATATTAAATAAACTGCCCCGTAAATTTTGCCCACTATAGAGGATATCGTTAAGCGACAGGTGAGTGCTAGTTTTACGTAACTTAGATGTAAGTTTGTCCTCCCTAATGACCCCGTGGTGTGGTATGAAATACGACGGTGTGTCTTCGTAGTTATCTAATTTCGAAGCCACGAGTGATATGTAACCTTCTTTTATATATTCGTTAATGACGCCGTCGTAAGCTTCCTTTAACTGGGGTGAAGCGAGCATCCTACGCTCCAAGCTGTAGAAACGTTTTCCGCCATTTGACGCGAATCGCCGAGAGATAAAACATCTCCTTTAAAGGGTAGCGCTACACTATATCTACCGTCGCGATCACGAACGGTCGTGCGGACGTAAATTTCCTCGCATAACCTGTCATCTGAACTAGCTATGGGTGGGACGTTCACCTCCTCCATCTCCCAAAATTTGCGGACTAACTACTCGAGCGGTTCGACAGCCATAACACAATAAGAGGTTGCCGAAATACTATCTAGGATGGGGGCGGAGCCAATGATAACATAGCCCAATACGGTTTCTAGTGCGTAAGGCGCGGTATGCGAGGAGTTGCCCATGACCTTATTGTTTAACAAAAGATGAGGGAAAAGCGATGCTCCAATGAGCATGTCTATGTTTCCAGGAACGGCGTAAGTGTCGTCCGCCAGAGTCAAATTTTTAAATTCAATCATTGCCGAGGTGTCAACCGAAACGGTTGGCAACCCTATCTACTACTAGTGCATTTATATCAAAGTTAACATTACGATCTATCCGAGAATAAAATTTTAAATTTATATATCCCTGTGTCGCTTTACTAGTACCTCCGATGCCTTTAACTACAGGACATGAAAGTGACCTATTTATTACTAAGCCTAAGCGCTGACAACATTGTCGCGTTATAAAGCTATTTTGGGCTCCGCTGTCCAGCAGTGCACGGACGTTTTGTTCGTTTCCACGCGAATCCCTAACCAAAATACGCGCCGTACCCAGTAACACGGTTGAAGGAGGTTGTGCTCCCATATTTGCCAATGAGCACAGAGCGACATCACCAGGTCGACCGCTAGAATCGTTGACCTTAGTAGGGGTGAATTCCTTGTCCGCTTTACTTGACGCCGCTATGTTGCTATTTTCAAAATGTAATAGCGTGTGATGTTTCCTGGCGCACTTGCTACATACGGAACTCGAATTGCATTTTGCAACTAAATGCTTATCACTTAAGCAGTTCAGACATAGGTTGTTTGTCTTTACTAATTTATAACGTTCGCTTGGTGAATATTTACGAAAAGTCGCACAATTATATAAATTACCGTGTTTATCTTTACATACGATACAAGTATGCTGAAGTGATGTTGACGTAGCGGTTACGTAAGTTAACGACCCTGCTATTTTAGATGGTTGAGTCTGTCTACGGTCGACGCACCTTTTAATCTCTTGTTTAACGTTCGGAGAGCGCTGCATCACCTTTATTTGATCTCGCACGAACGATGCTAATAAATAAAAGGAAGGCATCTCCGAGCTACGATGCTCCATTTCAAACGCACGCACGGTGTCGGGGTCTAATTTCTTTAATGCAATATGGAGAAACACCACGTCCATAAGGTCATTAAACTTCAAATTCTTAAGTGCAGCCACCGATGCCACAAATTTATCTAGAAACTGCTCTAAGCCGTTGATGTTCGCGGATGATATAGGTTTAAGATCGAATAACTGGTTCAAATATTCGGAAGCTAACATTCTCCTATCTTCATATTTAGTTTTAAGCGTTTCAAATATTAATAAGTAATTGTTTGCTGTAGGTGTAAAACCCGAGCAGATCGACTGTGCTCTGCCACTAAGTTTACTAATTAAGTAATATAATTTTTTCAGCGTCCGATAACGATGGGTTGTTGTGTATATTGTTTTGAAAACTACTGAAGAAAAAGGGCCACGTCTTAATATCACCATTGAATACCGGAATATCTATTGGCGGTAACCTAATTGAGTCACGAGGACGTACCTGTATTTCCGGCTTTGCTTCGCTTTGAGATTGTAGGAGTTTTGCAGTTCTTTTCACGCGACACAACATATCTTCGAATGCCAGCAGCGGTTGGTAGTTCACTATGTATTTCGGGTCGATTTGTAATTCCAAATGATTAATTTGGTCTAATATTCTTTCGTAATCTATCCGCAAGGAATCTATCGTTTCGATTTCATTCAAAAAGGTTTCCCGCACTGCTTCTATATTAATGTTCTTTATATAATCACTTATATTCTGCAAACGCGAAAAGAGTATGTCCCTCTTGGCATAAAGCGTTTTAATTTTGATTTCACTTCCACTAACTGCCATTTTAAATTATTATAGTGAAGTTATATTAATCACAATTAATCTCACACGCATAAACGATGGACGATGGACACTCGGTATGCCGTATTACGTAATTAAATCGAACACCTGTTGCAGTCGAGGCGACGCGTCGTTTGCTACACTCAATAATTTTATCAGAAATGTGGGGTAAGCGTATCAAACGGTTGCTATCACACTGTTTCAATTTTAAAGCTTTAAATTTAACCAAATACGAGCGCTATGAAATAAACAATTCTGTTTGTGAGTGCCTAATCAAATTTAAATTTAAACGAACACTATTTAAACTATTTACCACTACCACCAGTCCAGATCCTGCCCGAAGTGACCATAAAATGGTGGAGCCACGTGTTTAAGGCTGCCGAAAATCTAGTTCCCCGGTCGAGCCTTAAACCTATTACGCGAGATATTAACTAAAGTGGACTGTATATGCGATTGCTTCTACGCTTACGTAAAAGCGACTACTATAGCATGCGGTACAATGCACTCGCTCTTCCCTAAACTAAAACTATTACTTGCCAAATCGATGAAAGGAATCCTGCTTGATTAGGAAAACACAAAGTTGGAGCGGGTTAAAACTATTATCAAGCAGGTATAATAATGGATATTGACTCACCGGGGTTCTTCTATCTTTTAGAGCACTATAGCGGCGACTTCCGGAACTTCTTCTGGACAGACACTCTGGGGCCCCAGGGGTGCATCGGGAGAGAAGCGTTGTAGTTCAACGACGGCTGCGGCGGGAAGAAAGAGAGGCCGCGCATCGGTCGCGCGTGCCTTATATACCCTCGGCTCCGATGATTACGCGATGTTCTAGAATAATCTTCTTTCCCCTCCCACCCCACCACCCCGATGTGTCAATAGGAGGGTATGAATGATATCGTTTTGGAAAGGAATAACGATTCGGCAAGTCCTACCGTCATACAAAAAAAAATGCGAATGGTTTTCCGCGCAACCAGTATAGTTTTCTCATCTGGTTGGTTTCTATAAATATATAATTATAAATTAAAATGAAAAGATAAATATACATAAATATCAATAAAATAAAATAAATACAAAAAATACACAAATAAATAAAGATCCAACCAGATGGAAGCCCTCGGCAGGGGGAGACCAAACGGCCGAGGGTTAGGAGGAAAGGGAAAGAAACCGACGGACGATGCGGGCGGTATCAAGGACCACTGCCTTCTGCATTCGAGCCCGGAGCGGTCCGTCACGGAGTCCCAGTCGCCTCAGATGACCCGAGAGGCTGACTGAGATTAGCCAATTCTCATAGACGACTACAGGAATAATTTCGGTCGGCCGACCACCCCACATGTCGGTCACCTCGTGAGCCAGGTCGAGATATTTTGTTCGCTTATCTGTTTCGGCTTTCACGAGGTTCTCGTCATACGGAATGGTAATGTCGACCAAAAATATCCTTGACTGTGCCCGGTCCATCAGCACAATATCAGGCTTATTCGCAAGAATAGTCCTGACTCTAATGATGGCCCGGTCTCAGTAGAGCCTGGCGCAGTCATTTTCGAGCACGGCTTCCGGCAAGTACTTGTAATGCGGCACTTTCCGGTCCACGAGACCGTATTTCAGAGCGAGCTCCTGGTGTAGAATTCTGGCTACTAGGTTGTGCCTGTGCAAGTACTCAGAGTTAGAAAGCGTCGAACAACCGGAGATGACATGCCTAAGTGACTCCACGGGATGGCGACAAGCTCGACAGACGTTGACGGTGCCATCCTTTAGGATGTATTATAATAATACAATAAATATTATATGTAATAATAATATAATATTATATATGTAATAATAATATAATATTTATTATATTATTATGAGTTGCAATGAGGAAGATGCTACTGCCCATCCACTGTATCAGTTTCCCTCTGTCAGCTCATACGAATCCCGCCACCTACGATATAGGGTAGTGAATATTCTCAAACCGCCACTGCACGAAAAAGTCCTTCTACCACTACCACATTTTTGCAAGTAATGTGTTTATCAATAAAGATTATTATAATTAAATACTCGGATGACCGATCTTTGCACGTTTTTTTTTTGAAATTACGTTTTTAAATTACATACTGATGAAACGTAAATAATATTTTTTTGATCTTATTGACGGAATAGAAAATAATGAACTGATTATTCGAATAAAAAATCATGAGTGCAATTAGTTTTATTAAAATTTTCGTATTTTTATAAATTACTAAAAAAAGGTAGTGAAATAATAGATTTTCTCACAAAAGAAGGGAACTTGAAAACAAAAAAGGAAAAAAGCTAGACCAGAGACAGGACGCGAACCACGGAACTCCGACATCACGCCCGACCGACATCCCACCTGAGCTATAACGATCGTTAGTGATCTGTTGAAATTTACCTGCTTATATTGTAACAGTTTTTTATTGCCTGAAAACATGGACAAAAAGACACTTTCTAAAAATAAATCCTAGCTAGATCGATTTATTGTCACCGAAACTCCCTGGACACTAAATTTTATGAAAATCGTTGGAGCCGTTTCCGAGATTCCGATTATATATCTATATATACAAGAATTGCTCGTTTAAAGGAATAGGATAAGACAGAGCATTGTTTGCCAAAGTAAACTATTCTTATAAAATAGTTTTTGTAAAAACAAAATTAAGGCAGAAAAATTTAATAACCACACGCAGTCCGAGTATCCCAATTTTGTATATGAATCAAATTCCCGCCACATGAGAAGTTTGAAAAAAAAATGGGTATAGTATAGTTTTTTTATGGCCTTGGCTACTAACGAATTTAAGATTTGAAAAAAATATAGAACATACTACTAAAACTCATTGTCATGTTTAATGTCCCACTCCGAAAACTTATTTATCAACGTAATACTAATAGCTCTCGTGAGAAATTTAAACTAACTTTTGTACATTGGAGACCAGTACTTATATGGTTATGCGAAATAGGGAGGAATAAATGATTGATTTTCAATTAAAAAAGTCAAGTTGTTACAGACGGTTTTGTGAGGTTTTCATTTGGGAATTTTTCTTCATTTAATTTTTCTCTTAAAATACATAAGACAGCAGACAAAATATTTAATTCAGACGTTAATGTGTCATTAGTGAAATGGTGGTAGGTTAGGTGTGTGTGTGTGGGGGGGGGGGCATGTGCGTGTGTACGTGCGTGCGTGCGTGCGAATGTGCATGCGTGCGTGCGTGCGTGCGTGGGTGCGCGTGCGCGTGCGTGTGTGTGTGTGTGTGTGTGTGTGTGTGTGTGTGTGTGTGTGTGTGTGTGTGTGAGTGTGTGTGTGTGTCTGTGGATGTGTGTGGGTGTGTGTGTGGGTGTGCGTGGGTGGGTGGTGTGGGTGGGTGTGGTTGTGTGTGTGGGTGTATGTGGGTGTGTGTGTGTGTGTGCGTGTGTGTGAGTGGGTGTGGGTGTGTGGGTGTGTGTGGGTGTGTATGGGTGGGTGTGGGTGGTGTGGGTGGGTGTGGGTGTGGGGTGTGTGTGTGTGTGGGTGTGGTGTGGGTGTGGGTGTGGGTGGTGGGTGTGGGTGTGTGTGTGGGTGTGTGTGTGGGTGTGGGTGTGTGTGTGTGGGTGTGTGTGTGTGTGTGGGTGTTGGGTGTGGGTGGGTGTGGGTGGGTGTGGGTGTGTGTGTGTGTGGGTGTGCGTGGGGTGGTGGGTGTGGGTGTGTGTGGGTGTGGGTGTGTGTGGGTGTGAGTGTGTGAGTGGATGTGTGTGGGTGTATGGGTGTGTGTGTGTGTGTGAGTGTGTGGTGTGTGTGTGGGTGGGTGGTTAGTGGGTGTGAGGGTGTGTGTGGGTGGGTGTGTGGTTGTTGTGTGTGTGTGTGTGTGGGTGTGTGTGTGGGTATATGTGTGTGTGTGTGTGTGTGTGAGTGTGTGTGTGTCTGTGGATGTGTGTGTGTGTGTGGGTGTGTGTGGTTGTGTGTGTGGGTGTATGTGGGTGTGTGTGTGCGTGTGTGTCGGTGGGTGTGGGTGGGTGTGGGTAGGTGTGGGTGGGGTGTGGGTGTGTGTGCGGGGGTGTGTGGGTGTGGTGGGTGTGTAGGTGTGTGTGGTGTGTGTGGGTGGGTTGTGTGGTGTGGGTGTGGGTGTGTGTGTGTGCGTGTGGGTGTGCGTGTGTGTGGGTGGGTGTGCGTGGTGTGTGAGTGTGGGTGGGTGTGGGTGGGTGTGGGTGGGTGTTGGTGGGGTGTGGGGGTATGTGTGCGTGGGTGTGTGTGGGGTGTGTGTGGGTGTGAGTGTGTGTGAGTGGATGTGTGTGGGTGCGTGGGGGTGTGTGTGGGTGTATATGGTGTGTATGGGTGTGTGTGATGTGTGTGGGTGGGTGTGTGGGTGTGTGTGGGTGTGTGAGGGTGTGTGTGGGTGTGTGTGGGTGTGAGTGTGAGTGGATGTGTGTGTGTGTGTGTGTGTGTGTGTGTGTGTGTGTGTGTGTGTGTATTTGTGTGCGTACCGCGTGCGCGTGAGAGACCGAGTGCAAGAGTCAAGGTCGAGCGTGTACCTGCTGTATGGTGGTATACGTTAGAAGAGCCACAGACAACAGTAAATTTTACCATCCTTCATGTGCAATATCCCTCTACAAGGTTCAGGAGTGTACAAGCTTGATTTTAAATGTAGTCTCTCGTACGTAAAAGAAACAAAAAGACCTATAAAAGCCCGCGTAAAGGAACATATCGCTGACGTGAAGCACCGACGTTCCAGGAAGTCTGTTGCCTGTGAACATTTTCAAGATCGACCCCGCAATAAAATCAGAATTGATGGACGAATTCTTAAAAAAAAACATCTTAATTTTTTCTTTTCCTTTAGAGAAGATGGACGGGTACTACCATCTGCTTGAGATCCTAAAATTAAGTCCAAAAACAAGATACCACTGCAATACATCAAGATTTTTTTGAAATTATTAGTAATCTTATTAATTAACATTACTAATGTTCCTTTTAACAACTCCTGGTAAGCTTGAAAATGCTTGTGTTAGGAGTGGTTCACGACAGTAGTCAAATGGCCTACTTTTTCGAAAAGAACCGAACCCACGACCTTTTGAGTTCGCGATCCGCGCCCTGCCATTAGGCTACTGTCGCTTCGATACTTTAAGGTCATTCTGCATATATCGGACCAAAAATTAATATTCCAAAAGTGAGGGTAGGTAGCCGCCGGGCTAACAATGATATAAGGACGTCAAACACCTTAGTCCCCTCGTAACCATGGGTGCTATAAATCACCCTAAACGTTAGAAAATAAAAGGTTAAATTAAGCGCGATAAAATCCGTAAAAAAATTTGTTACGTTATAATATTGTAAAAGGGAAGTAATGAACAATATTTAAGTAAAACCTTGAAAAATTATTGATGGACTATAGTGATAAAATCTATAATAAGATGTCTGCTATAGAATTAGAATATCTCCACAAGGATTACATCTCGTAATAAAAGGTTAAAAAAGGGTGTTACCGTTACGGCTAATATAAATGTAAATAACAAACTTTAGATAAGCCGGATAAACTTATGAATAGTTTTGAAAAAAGGCTACTGTTATATTTTTTTAAAACAAAATTGATAAACTAGATCTAGCTTTTATCGAAATGGCTAAAACTTACAGGAATTAATATCAGCGATAGTAGCTTTATTGCTGTAGGGTTATAAAGGCAATTGCTTTCCTACAAAAATTGGCACTTGATATATCAGCAGTTAAAATTGCAATAAACAAATACTAGGTTGCTCGCATAGTGTGAAAGTGCTCAGGGTCTAAGTTGCTACGACTTTACTTCTTATTACTTACTCACAATTTAATAATGTGAAATAAAACATACTTAAAAAACCTATGGAAACTAAAGAAAACACTTGTATCTTAGCTTTATAGGTAACCTTGTTTGGGTAAAGGAAACCAATAATTGCATTTTCATTGGCTATCATAAAAATATTATAACACACTTTTTATTTCTTGAAATTGGTAATAAAAGCAACAGAAAAATATTTCCATTGCTAATGAACGTTGCGTGTAAGCAAATTACACGAAAGCCAATTTTATTATACTCGTAGGGCTACTAAAGTAATCATAAAAACATTTTAACAAGAATTGAATTTTTTTTTTCAAATTAAGAGGTATAAACCAGCACATAGTCTACCCGACAGCAAGAGAATATTGTGGCCTAAAGATATTTACATATATCATGGATTAATAATCTAAATTGCAGATGCGTTGTCACTACTGAGGACTAAGATAGAATGCCTCGTTCCCAGTAAAAGGGTATCCGTATCTCTACACTCACCATAATAAACGCAGCTGATTTTACGCTGGCATTATATGATGGCGTGGTCCTTCACCGATCGAGCTGATCCATTCATGCTAGAACTACTTTTGGAGCATGACTCTACCACATTTATAAAATATTTAGGAAGTTTAAATTTAAGCACTTAGAAAGTGTCAGTGTCTACAGATTCATCGTATCTAGATTTTATGATTTTCCTTTCTACGCTAAGCAAAAATGTTATGACAGTGTAGATGGCTTAATATTTAATTCATTGATTTTACTGGTCATGGGTGTAAATTGCCTGAATAAAGATGATTTTTATTTATTTATTTATTATGACGACGTAAATATAAGTTATTTAAAATTTTAGCACAGTCAGGTTTTCGTAAACACCATAGCACCACAACAGCGATTATTGATGTTGTTGATATAATATACTAACAGCTCAGGATAAGGAAATGGGGACAATACTTACTCTTTTAGATTTCTTACGAGCTTTTGACTCCATAAATCATACTCTTCTTCTGTCTAATTTATCTTTCTATGGATTTGATGCCTGCATAGTTCAATGGTTTCATAGTTACTTAACAGATAGATTGCAATATGTTAGTATAACAAAAACATGATGGCACAATACTTATGTCTGAACCATACTTCTTTTTGGGAGTATTATTTGATTCTAGTTTGCGATTTGAAAGTCATGTACTTGATGGAGTGCGCAGTTGCTTTTACCGTTTGAAGTTGTTGTATAAAGTTCGGCAACACCTCAGTGAAGATATGCGGATAAGATTGTGTGAGTCATTAATACTGTCGAAGTTAAATTATACAGATGCAGCCTATGGACCACGACTGTTGAGAAGGTCAGAGAAGCTCATACAGCGGGTGCAAAATACGTGTACTCGGTTTTGTTTCACTGTCCCGCCTTGAAGTCAAGTAACGCCTTATTTGAACAATGCTAATCTGTTAAAAATTTGTGCCCGGAGAAAATTACACCTTGCTACTATACTATTCTCAACAATAACAAAACAGCGACCAGTATACCTGTTTCAAAAGCTGAAGTGGGCCCGGAGATCAAAATAAATATAATACAAGAGCTTCTGTTCATTCCCTTGTAACAACTCGATACCGCACAGCTGCGTTTAGAGGTAGTTTCAAATTTGCAGCAACCCACTGTTGGAATGATCTACCACCACCTATTCGTTCCCTAAAATCACTGAATAGTTTTGAAAACAAACTAAAGTTCTATTACTTAGTACAACAAGTTCTAAATACGTAATACAATTACGTATATAACGCAAAATAGTAATAATATTCATACTGTTTTACAACATGTTCAAATATTATTGATTATTGTTTATTTCTGTTACATATATGTGATGAATGATCATTTATTATTTATTTATTTTTAATCTCACTTTTTATTTTTAAAAAAATATCTAGGAGGTCTCGTAAAATGGACTGTCCCTTTGAGTACAGAATATAAATTATATATGTACTAAATTCATTAATTTTATTGCTACTTTGCTTTGTCTTCCCCATCGAACCAAATATGTTATATTATGTAAGTATAAGGTATAAGTGTATGTACTACACACCATTAATATTGATATTAATACAGTATGCCTGTGTTAACTGTGTTCGTTAGCACTACTCTTTAACCCACTGCCTAATTACTATTAGTCTATAAATTGTAGTTACGCGTAGTTCGAGGTTCACGCACCGACTCGTCAGTGAAGTCACAAGGTTCCAACTGAAAACCAGCGCTGCCTCTGCAGCATTATGCTGAGTTGGAGATCTATGAGTATTTGATGTCACATTTTATCTTTAAATTCTTTTTTTATTTTTTTTGTTTCATTATTAATTAACATCATGCATGTTCTGCTTATTTCATAATTTTTAACGCGTAAGCGGTCTTACCCCTACGCATGCATATTCTTTGTCCATTGTAATTTATATTTAAATTTCATAAATTGTGTGTAAAGTGTGATTATCAAATAAATTGTTCTTTTTTTTCTTTCTTTCAAAATTTTTATTGTAGGATTCGTAAATAATTTGACTACAACGCCACCTATCGGATAAAGAAGCTAGCGATACGTCCCGGCCTCTCACGGATGATTTATGATATCGACAACAGCATCATCCACCGCGTCCAATTGTGAATAAAAACTATTATAGAATCATCATACTCACCACACAAAATTTCATCACACACACATACGGACAGAACAAATATATACAAGTTGGTCCAAACAGTGTTCCCTAAAAGAAAAATTTAAATACCTCACACCGAGGAATATCCGAAAATCCGCATGTATATTAGCCGATTTTTTGTAGTTTTCGAGTTATAATTTTTTCTGTATTCTTTTAGTATTTTCAACCGCGAATTCAAAAATCCATATCATTTTTGTTGCAGTTATTTTTCAGGTTTTCATTTTTGGACTTTATCGTCTCGAATGATAATTTCACACACAAAATAATAAACTTCCTAGCATTCCCATTACTGACACAATAAATCGGTTTTTATATATTTTTTTACAAACTAAATTATTTTCTTTATTTATTTTATGATTAGAGACTTTTAATAAATTAAATCTCATAATAAATTCTTACCATTATTTCAGCCTATGAAAAGTCCACCGTCATACATAGGCCTCCCCCATAGATTGTCTCATAAGAGGGATATTTATCATTATGGCACTCTTGGCATGTGCTGGTAACCGCAGATATTTTATTTTAGACGTTACTAAGAAGACGCAGCTGCATGTCTCCTGGTTTTTTTCCTTGTCGCCTCTTACGACACGCACGAAACGCATATCGGCCCGTAGGGTATTGGATATTCTTACACGGTCGATTTAACCTATTACATATATAAATAAAATTGGAGCGTTTGCCTGTAATATTTAAATGACTAGTTTCTATTAAGCTCAAGAGTTTATTTGCGAGGGGATGGGTTGTTATTAAGACATTAACAACCATTTTTAAATGTTTGTCTGTCATTTTTGTTGTCTGGGTACATCTTCGAAATAGCAGAACCGATTGTGATGAAACTTTACGAACAGATAGAGAGCAATAGAAAGAGGGATCTAGGTTATGTTTCATATGAAAATCATGAAGAGTTTTGGTTGTTGAAAAAACGAAATATTGATAAAATTAATGGCATTTGACTAAGTTAAGTCTAAATAACATCGCATTAATAATTCTGTCTTGACTAAGCCGAGGCTCGTCGCTAGTTGTTTGTATTTAAATTTGATGCACGTTTTCTCATTATCCTCTGAGTTCTGATTATTATTAATGTTACGTTATGTCCACAAGCGACTTGATAAATGAACTAAGAAAGGGTAGTCGTCACCTGTGTACAAGGTCCGTCCTCGACCGCGGTAGTACGTGACTTATGACAACGTGACTCAGTATGGTTTCCACCAGATGCTCCGTGAACAAGGGTTGAATTTAAAGTCCCTAAAAGTGTAGAACAAACAGTTCGAGAGATAGAAAACTGGGTAGGTGACTAAATAAGAGTAATTCCAAAATGCATTTAAATTAAGTTTTCCCAAATAAATTTGAAAATGGCATCAACTTGTACGTGGTAGAGCCATGCTGCAGCTGTATTGTGGCTGTAACGCGACTGGGTCGGCTCAACTGGAGAAGGATCACGCTCTCATAGTATACTAGCGTGAAATTGCAGCTTAATGCTACTGTATTTCGTGTGATGAGTTTAGTCCTAAGGCATGACAACGCATCTGCATATTGATTCTTATTCGAGGGCAAATGTTAATTTCTATGGGCCACAGTATCCACTTACAATCAGGTGGATTGTGTGTTCACTTGTCACCCTTATTCCAAAAAGAAAACTTACAACAAGCGACTATGGAAATCGCTTAAAATATCCCTATGTCTCTAACTAAACTAGGACGACGATACCTATAGTAAAGCGTCACATTATATTACCAACACTATTTACCCTGTCCTCTCCTAAAATAGGTTTGTTAATTCCATTCGGAGCGTTTCGAAGCTTTAGGCTTAAATATGGGCGTTTTAACGATAATCATATAATGTAACAGCGCCTTTTAATGTCAAAATTTAAATTTTAAAATCTTTAATATTAACGTTAATTGCTTACTCCTAAATTAAAAAGCTCGCCTGAATTTATAAGAATTTTAAAAACAGCACAATCTAGGATGATAATTATTAATAATAATATGGCTAGTAGACAACCGACCTCAATATTTCAGGTTATATTCTGACAAGCGTAATTCTGTGTTAAATATGAATTTATATAAAAGCGGAGTAAACTAACAGACTAACAGCAAAAAAACGTTTTCAAAAAGCAAGTCGTTAAGCTAACAGAAAATAATGCTTTTCTTAACGTATGTTTTTACGCATCACGTTAAATTATAACATAAAAAATGTTAGAAGCATTTAAACAAATAGGCAGTTATTATAAGTTTTACAGAAAAAATTAAGCTCATAAGTTTTTTGTCCACTTTAAGCCACTAATCATATTATTTCTATTTAAGCTCACCTTTGTGTCCGTTAATTACGTCTACCCGTGCCGTGTAGTGGCGGTGTGTGAACATCCACTTCGACGGCGACGTTCAACAACGTTCCTTAAGATTCACATAACTCAAGAACTTAAGCCTCGGGACGATGAACGCCGTCATAACTTCAGCAGATTCATGGTAACCAAATTGAAAAGTGGCCCAGACAAAAATAAAGATTGAAAAATATAAAAGTGTAAAAAACTTAAAACGTGCCATAAGTTTTTCCATTTATAGGGTACAAAAATTATACTACATATATTAATTACTAGGTTACCAGGCAGACGTTGCTCTGCCCTTTTCGACGACAATTTATCATGTCTTGTTAAAAATCCTTAAATTTGCAAAAAAAAAAAATTGTGGGTCACTCATGGGCATAAAACTATCCTATCTCTCAAGTTGGACCAAACTGCACACGGTGTGCAAATTTGATTATAATCGGTTAAGTGGTTTAGGAGTCCATCGCGGACAAACAACGTGACACATAATTTATATATTATATTAAGATAAAGCATAAATGAACTAATCCTTCAGACATAATTCTAGATGTACAACAATTAAAATGGCATCTCATTTGATTGAATTGCTGGCTTGTAGATTTGCAGAGATGCTTTCATTAAAAAAAAATTATTAGTTGTGAAGTCCATTTGTATCTAAGTCGATTTGTCAACAAACAAATTTTTTCTTGTTTGGTACATGAAGAACCACTATTCAGGGTCTATAGAAGGTAAGGTCTATACCTTACCTTCTATAGACCCTACTTCTTTAAAGATGCTACTGGTGGTGCTGTAAAAGTGAACGAGGATCGTTGCCGTAAGATGATCAAATTTTTTTTGAATAATCAAATGAATCAGTTGGGCTTAAAAACATGTGTTGCAAACAAGACGGGGTGATATATCATATGGCACGTGGCGAAACATTGAGAACAACGTTTTCAGGTCAACAAATTTTAAGAAATTGTTACATTGATTGGTCGCTAGATCGCCGGATTTGACAGCTCCTGGCCTTTTATATGGAAATATTTAAAGGGATTTGTATAAGCTTATTGTCTAATGAATCTTCAATACTTAAAACTATATCCGAGATGCAGTCAGTGTTGGAATTATGCGAAAATTTGGTAGAGAAACGAGATCAATAGTGCTCTCATTTGTCATGCTGCCCAGCGTCCACTTCTAACAAGAAGTGGACGCTGGGCAGATGTTATATTCCACAAGTAATTGCCAAACATCGATAAAGTATTTTTCAAAAATTTCTTCTAAATTTATTTTGTTTATTCAAACTTAATTTTGTGAATTAAGTTGTATATTGTTTTAATTTTTATGTGTGAGTTTTGTGAGTGACAAACGATTGGTTTGGTATTTCGCATTTCCCCCGGAAAAAATGATAGACAGTTCTGTATCGAGAGAATTAACGATATACCTACTCCCCTCCGGTCCGCCGGTGGCCAGTGTTGCCCTATGTTGCCTATAGTTTTGGATTATTTTTCAATATATTTAAATTCTTAAATAAATATTTTTAATATATTAACGTGAAAGTTATTTCAGATATTTTCAATTCCGATACAGCCTATTAAAGTCTATTGCTGAACTTAGACCTCCCTTATAGATTTCCTCTTAGGCGAGATATTTGCCATAGTTTCCACGCTTAGCAAGATTTTTAGCAATGGTGTGTGCCCTGTGTGGTGATCCGTGTGGCGGGGGGGGGGGGGCTTAGTTCAGCGGTGAAATTTAATAGGTTGTACATTGAATATTTTCACTAAATTACAATTCCAGCCTGAAATGATGACGACGATAGCTGTCAAATCCCTGGTAGGAGTAGAAGAAATAAGTAATTGGGTTTATTTCTCAGTAGCTGGCCCGATTCAAGAAGTTGGTGGTGTTTCAACCCCGTGCCTCAGAAAGCACGTAATGTTGTTGGCCCTGCACCTGATATTTATAGACTTTTTTCCTTTTTTATTGTCCTTTGGACTATGAAATTGAGGAAAAGGCCTGAGCATACGCATACACTTGAACACTATTGTCGTTCGTTGAGACTGGCCGCCGTGACCGAAATTCGGTCTGGGGGATTTATTGTCATTTAACTTTATGCTTCTGAGAGGGTGCTGCAATGGACAAAAGGAATAAAAAAGATGTAAATGGCTGATTAGCCGTTTAGTAGCGATGTTAGAATATCCACTACCCAAAGTTATCCCGTTGGTGTCTGTCATTAGAGGCAAAAGAGAAACTGAAACAGGAAACAGGCAGAAGCATCTTCCTGACGATGGAGATTTTTTGCCAACCCAACTGCCAACCGTGGTAGCTGTGGCAAAAATCTCCATCCAAATTTGCAATAGAATAGAATAAAATAGTTTATTTGTCAAACATAGGTAGGTTTAAACATTTTAGGTCTTCCGAGAGTTACAATTATCAGTACGTTATATTTTGTCTTAAAGTTAAAATTCTACATTGATAAAATTAAATCGATGACAATAACAAAATAATATAATTAATAAATGAAAGTTAACATAATTAGTCAAAATTGTCACTCAAGAACTCCTCAATTTTATAATAATATTTGTCTATTATTAGTTCATTTAGAACTTTTTAAATTTAAATAAGGTCATATTTTTATTGGATCAGGTAGTTTATTATAAATTCTTGGGGCAATACCAATAAAGCTTTTTTTTCGTTAGTGATGTTTCACATTTTATGAAACCCAGCTTATTTACGTAGTAAGCGTAAATGGATACTTTTTTACAAAACGTGCTGATTCCAGAATATACAATGATGGCAGTGTTAGGATTTTTAAAGATAAGGAAGGAATAATAAGGAAAACACCTATGTCCTATTTTTAGACAATACATTGACCTTACACATTGTTTATGCATCCCAAATACAAGCTCTCTATCAGAAGACAGTTCCAAGAAAATAATGCCATATCGCAAAACGGAAGCGACTAGTCCATGGTATGTTATAAAAAAGAGCCAGGCTGTTAACCTTTTTTGAAATTTGAGAAAGCGCATATGCAGATTTGTTGAGTCGTTTGCATAGATCCTCAACATGAGGCTTCCATTGGAATAATGATCCATAGATCATCACATTCGATGGATAAAGCTTAATTCAAACAATCTTATTGTATCCACATGAGTTAATAGTCTTATCTTTTTAACTACATACACAGCTGAATTAAGTCTCGTTGACAATGTTTCAATATGAGTTCTTCATTGTAGATGGATTCAATAGCGATACCAAGGAAAATTTAAAACTAATTCTAAAATTAAATCTATAGCTATTTGTACACCTAAAAGTTATGGACCCGGTGTAGAGCCATCAAAATGGTAATTTTATATCATACTCTAATCTAAAAGATTTAATATTACGGTAAATGACTCAGATCATATAAACAACAGGAGATATGGCAAGGAGGCGTGGCACTTGCGAACGCATCTGGCCGCAAAGCGGCCTGATGCCAGTTTCGGTAATTAGTCGAATGTCAACTTGTGACGTCTTCACTGCTCGTGATTTTTGACAAAATGCCGCGTTGTTCAGTGATTGTTTGCAAAAATAACAGCTGTATTGTGAATTACATGAAAGATGGCATCTCATTTCACACGAAGTACTAAAATATTAATGTTTTTCTTATTAAATTTATTAAAACATTACTTCGTGGTACTAGAAACACGATGAAAAACCAAATCAAATGTTTTCATTAGGAACAAAAACCATTGCTTGCTTAGTACAAATCGACCTGTGAATCAGCTGGTCTAATAGCGCAATGGATAAGTGTTTTACTGATACTCTCACTCACACGATAGTTTCGGTGAAGCAGCCGCTGCCGGCTTTTGTGAGTTAGAGACACATGTTTTTGTGTGTATAAGTTTTGTACGGTGCATGGTAAATGCACGCTGCGTATGATGAGATAAGGTTTATAATTGGTTGTGTAGATCGTTCTGATTTATTAAATGCGTGTGTGTGCGCTACTGCGTATCTATCAATTTAATGAACTGCATGTGTAGTAGTTGGCGAGTGGCGGGGACAAACTGGCGACAACAAGTTTCCGATACATTTTAACTACCGGGCATATCTCCTGTTGTTTATATGATCTGAGGTAAATGACGATGCAGTCTCGAGTAGTACAATGCAATTTATTATAAAAGATAAATCCTCTTTTGAAAACACTAACACTGTATTCAGACAAGCAGACTGTCACAAATAAATTTTAACAAACCGTTTTTGTACGCATAATATATTGCAAAGTATGTCCATAACAAAAGGTTAAAAACGCACGGTGCGTCTTGTTATCTGAAGAAGTTACCATAACGAAAGTCGTTATTCATATATATCTCTTTTATTTTATATATATATATATATATATATATATATATATATATATATATATATATATATATATTTTATGTAAGTAACGGTAGGTAGCGCTGTTGTTGAGAACCAGAAATCACAGGTGAAAAGCCCGGAGGGCATCACTAAAAAATAATAAAAAATAATGGACATTTTACGAGGATGTATTTATCGTTATTGAATCATACATGAGTGCAAAATCGATATACAGCAGACCAACTCGAACCATCATCTGCATAGAAATCGTCTGATCCACCCAATGCTAAGATTTCCTAAACGAGTTTCTTTGACGATCGTCCTTACATTTCCTTTCCGAGTAGTTATGAGAATTTTATATTTACATAATTTTTAAATTTTCTAAAGCACACACTACGAAGTAGTCCATGTCAGAAATGCACTTAACCGTGTTTTAAAAAAATTGTACACCCTTAAATTTACTCAATCCGGACGTAAAGTTCGTACGTTGTATTTTGTCCTTATCTTCCGAAATTTTGAACGTTTCTGAGATGCTTGATATCCTGATTTCATAGTAAAGCTGGCGTAGGTTCAGTTTTTTATTAAAATGGCGGAGCCACATCGCTGATGCGGTTGGTGGGACCGCGGGGGTGATAAGTGTCAGTATTACGATGCGCCGTTCCCCTTATCGTTTTGTCGTATAACCTGAGAAAGAAAAAGGGAAAGAGTTGTCCTGTCCAAGAACAGTCCGCTATGAATATGAACGCCGCTGCAACTATGGGGCGGCTATGACTTACATGTCTCGACTGCCCCATAGTGGCAGCGGCATTCGATCCGTAACCCAATTGGGTTGAATGAAAGTGTTCCCGTGGCCTTGCCAATATTCAGCGGAAGTGGAACACTATAGTCATATATAGTCAGTTCGAGTCCGACGTAACTCGTCCTTGTCTTCATGAGGTGGGTGTGCGCAGGTAATTACTCTCGTGGGGAAATACCTACGCATTATTAGGACTAAATCGTATTATGTTGAATCGGTACTAAAAATGCAATTATCCTTTTCTATATATTAATTGCAATTTAAGTATGAGGTTTCGAACTTTGTTGGATTGCGCATCGTTTTGTCAACACCACAATATTCGATAGCAAATATTTTCATCATATATATGTTATATATATATGATGATTATATTTGTTGTATATATATGATATTATGATTATTATAAATAATTCTGTATTTATAATAATAACATATTTCTATATCTACATATAAATGTAATTAAATTGAAGTGTATGAATGTTATATTGGCTTCTTTAAGCTAAGAGGATTATTTACATACATATAACTCATAAACAAACTTTTTTTACAATTTTTTTTAATTTGTTTCTTTCTTTGTAATACTGTCTAGTAGTCTCTGGTCCGAGCTAATCTTTGGAATGGCCAAACCGATTGTGATGAAATTTTACGAGTAGATAAAGAGCAATGCGAGAAGGGATCTAAGCTATTTTTATTTCCGAAAAACTTAGAGATTTAAAAGAATATTATTCATGATCATCATCATTACAGCTCTTCACAATTCCACTGTTGAACATAGGCCTCCCCCAAGATATGCCATAAAGCACGGTCCTGAGCCACCTGCATCCATCGACTTCCTGCATGTTTTACCAGGTCGTCACTCCATCTAGTGGGGGGTCGCCCTACACTTTGCCTACTGGTACAAGGCTGCTACCCCAGAATCTTTTTTCCCCAATAGTTGTCGGTTCTTCGAGCTATATGGCCGGCCCATTGCCACTTCAGCTTACTTATTTGTTGGGCTATGTCGGTCACCCTGGTTCTACTGCGGATATCCTCATTTCTACGTTTATCACGCAGAGAAACCCGAGCATAACCGAGCATAGAATATTATTAATTATCCTAAATCTAAATAACGCCACATAAACAATAATATATGTGTGAAGTTGGAGCGGGTGGCTAGTATTAAATGATATATCAAAAATGGAATGGCCACATCATTATTTTTCTTTTCATTCTACTTCACTCAAACTGTAATTGAGTACGTGCTGAAGCTCGCATTCAATTAAATCCCAGCGGAAATAAAAAAAACGAGGAATAACACTTGCTTTCAAAACATTGAGCCTCTAATATTGAAAGTTGAATTAATAAGATGTTTATTTAGTAACTTTGAAAATTATTCTCTACGGCTGGCACACAGGACGCACCTTATTATTTTTTCTTTAAACTTAAATACTTTTTTTATTTCTGTCATGCTTAGAAATTTCTTGGAATGGCAAGTTATGGGAAATATTCTCTGCAACTGGGGAAACCACAGGCCCCACACTTGGGTGCGCGCCCCACGCTGGTATTCTATGAGAGCGTGGTCCTTCCCCGGTCGAGACAACACATTCGTGCCTAATACTAAAATTGAAATTAATCTATCTAGAAGATTAATTGCAATTTTAGTATTTTTAGTAAATTATTTATATATTTTTAGTATTTATTTGGGCACTACATATTACATACTTATTATTATTTCCCTGATTACTTTACAAAATACACTACTATAGCTTATCACATTGAAGTTAGTAAACATTTTATAACAATATTCCACTTGAAGACAAATTTCTACAAAAATCAATTTAAACTTTCTACGATATTAAACAGAAATAATAAAATTACTGTATTTTTTATTTTGATAATATTTTTGACTTCGACATCGAAGGTTATAAAACTATTTGGTACATTGATAACGGAGCAATTCAGTCTGATCCGGGTCTGAGGCAGGTGATCCCGCAATATTTTAATACGGAACGACTGATTTAAAAGTGTTTGGATCAAAATTTCCGCTTTAGTAAAATTAATAATTCCTTGTTTGTGGACTCCCTTGTCCGAGCGGAACTATAAATTTAAATAAAAATTGAAAGGTATTGAGTACGTTTTACACTAGGTGGATTAAATATACAAAAATATATTTAATAACAATTACGTTACAAATTTAGCGCCGTGTAGTGATGGCGCAAGAGAATCCACTACCCCATATCATCCTGTGGATATCGTAAAAAGCTACTATGAAAAATGCTAGAAAATCTCATCTCTTCCAATAGACTACGATTTAAACACCTGGTCTCATTTAATCCAGAAGTGAAATACTCAGACTGACAACTGGCTGGTTAACAGCCACGTCAAATGTTCGGTCTCGACCAAAAGTGAATTTTTACTGACTGATAAAGTAAAGAGTATATAAGCTTGACAAGAAACATTTTCTGTATCTAAATTATATATATGAAAACTTCCCATCTCATCAGCTGGACTAACAAGCTCGTTTATCAAGCTAAGAATATGGACGCTCACTATAAGATAGGACTTCTATAAGGTGTTAAGATTCTTTTCTGCCTAGCAGTCGGGAGGGTGGTCACCACCTATTTCTGATGCTATGCGGCAATGCGTTCCCTGCTGCGTTCCTCTCTTAAATGGTATACAGCGATCGTAGAAGTATATACACGATAAAAGGCATTCCATCTAAGTCCTCATACATGACAACGCGTATTTAACCTTCCTTGTTTGAAGTCAGTTGCAGTTTTTAATTTTTTAACGTGGTAGAGCCACGCTACAGATAAATTATTGTTGCAGCGCGAATGGGTCGGTGCGACCGGGGAAAGACCACGCTTTCACAGAATACCAGTGTAAATAACAGCTTATTGCTGCTGTATTTCGTATGTTGAGTGTAGAGAAGCGGAAGCCCTTTTGCGGGCGGCAACACATCTGCATTTTAATTCTTAATTGAAATGGGTATGCTTTACAATAAGGTAGACCTTGTGCTCGTTTGACACCGTTTATTTTTTATATAAAAACAACAACTCAAGCCGTAACGAAAAAAAGCCGTGGTAGATCAGGGGCTAAGTCCTTGCTATAAATTTTACAGTACGCGAGCTGTCCGGATTCAAACCACGGCAGCATTAATGACCTTTTTTTAATAGTCAAAATATCAAATAAGAGTAAACCTGAAAGTCTCAGAAATTAAAAGTATTATTACGAAAACATATGAAGTCCGCCAATAAGCAACTGGAGTGTGGTCGCCAAACTCATTCGGACGTCTTCCCTTCCCTTAACGACTTTCCGAGCCGACCTTCACCTTGGACCACCATCAACTTAACCTTGCTCGTTGTTTACAGGAGGTACGCAGTAACCACTCAAAAACTTTATTTTGAAGTTGATGGATATAGTTTTATTTAAAATATTTTTAAGAATATGGGTGACAAACGAACACACGGCGCACCTGTGATGTGACCGGATGCTGTGGCCTTCATACATCTAAATCTATCTTCGATTGACAATCATAATACGGTATGCGTTTTCATCCCTGAGGGCTATAATGTGTAAGGACTTAGTAAACGACATAAAGGACGTCTAATATTCTTCATTCAGCATACGAAACACAGCAGCACTAAATTGCTATTTTTGGCTGATATTCTGCAAGAGCTAGGCCCTTCTACGGTCTATGCAACCCATTCGTTCTACAATAGTAATACAACATCAGCGTGGCTCTACCGCGCATATGCATAGCCACCTGTGACTCATGAACGCATTTTGTGGTATTTCTTGGAGGTTTGGGTCTATGGTTAGCAATGGACTTGTGAAGAGCTGTGATGATGTTAATAAATAATGTGACCACAGTCCAACAGACAACCGTTTGCGGCATATTTTTTAGTATTTATTTTTGTAATGTTTTAAACGAACATTCATATCATAATAAAAAATAAAACTAAGTAATAAACGTAGCAATGCGCCAGGGTCAACGTGTTGCTCTATGAGTCCAACGGAAAACAATTTGCGGCATTGTTTTAAGTATTTATTTTCGTTATGTTCAGTTACTAACGTTTATAACATATTCCGTTAAAACTTAGTATTTACGCTTGGCAATGATGGCACTTAGAATGAGGTGAAATAAAAGGTTCCTAAAATGTAATTAACCTTACATTTTTGGAACCTTTTTATTTCACCTTTCGTTCTGAAACATAAGTTATATTTTAAATTAAACAGATTAAAAATGGATAAACCAAACTGTGGAGATCCTTAAAAAAAGAAAATTAAACAGTAAATACTGTAACGAGTTTGAGGTTCGTGACAATAAAACTGCCGATTGAATCACCAAAATTCTATTTACATTAAAATCTAATTACATATCACATGTTAAAATACATCAAGCTATTTGGGTTAAAGCTTGCCAAAGAAATAAACATTCATACTAACAAACATATTCTCAAAACATTACCCTCCTTCTAGGGTAGTCGGCTAAAAAATAAGAACGTAACTTGTATTCATACACACTTATTCCTGTAATCACTTAAGTATGAGGTTTTAGTTACGTAAGTCATAAATATTGTCTACTGAATTGATCTCTATTGTAATTAACATAAAAATATTGTGTCAACATATTGAGTAGGATAACAATCCGGTACAGTTCTATTTATATAAAAACACATATTTTAATATAATTTATTTATTATATTAGGTAATTATTTTATAGTTGCATCTGTTTTATCGTTTAAATAATGGTTTGAATTTGATTACGTTCGATACGTAGTAGTGACATGATTTTGAGAGTTAAGTGCCGATATAAGTGAACTATTGGAACTATATACGAATATAAAAGCCCCGATGTTAATATAAATCTTAAGTTATTTTATCTACTTAAGCACCTTAATCAGCCTCATCATTAGAACAGAGAGAAAATTAAAAAAATATTATAAGGAATAATTTTATATTACTTGATACTGGCAAAAGTACACGCACGTACAGTGGTACACGAATTCATATAAAAAAACCTAATAATTAACACGTAAAACAAACAAATTCGAACATTAAATAAACGTCTATAATCTCAGCAGCGTACGTTGACGAAATCAAGTAACTCCTACTTATTTACCGTAGCGAAAATTTACGTCTAATTGACGGAACTTTAGTATACGAACCTTTATGTTTTCAAGGAAAGTTTTATTTTATGCTTGTTTATTCTTGTTATCATTAAACTCAAACAGAAGCAAAATAGTACAAATATATGAAAATAGCGAATAGCTGGAGAAATTCTAACTGTGTTTTAGTATTTACATCATTACTGATGTTATTACGCTTATAATATAGCTTTTTTATATAATAATATTTATTATTTATTATTATATAATTTTTTATATAATAATAAATAAGTGTTTGGTTTGAGGGTTTACATAAACTAAGTATATTCTTCTCCTTTCTATAGATTTTAAGTTCAATGGAAGTTCGATGTGCTGTTTTAATATAATGTTCAGGATAAACAACTGAACGACAGTTTCAGAGTCTCTCTGCCTCACACCTCTTTTTTATAGGACAAGGATGAAAAAAGAACACACAGTCCACCAGATGGTAAGTGGATGCGGTCATAGACATCTACATCTATCCTCGATTAAGGATCATAAAGCAGATGCGTTGTCAACCCTGAGGACTAAGATGGAACGGCTCGTTTCCAATAAAAAGGGTCTTCGGTTCGCTATACTCACCATATGAGACACGTAGCAGTATTAAGATGCTATTTTTTACGTTTATATACGGTGATAGCGTGGTGCTAACCAGGTCAAGCCGACCTATTCGTGCCTCAACCATAATATAGCTGCAGCACGGCCGTACCATGTAAAGACTAAAGTGACCGCAACTAATTGCGGAAGGACTGCAGGCCTAAAAATCGTCTTTGAACGAAATCGAATATATCCACCACTATCTCGTAACTTGCTCCTAAAGCAATTTCAACTAATTTGACGTTGTTTACGTGAATAATATCACCGTATAATGACGGTGGAAGAAAATTCTCTACCTCATTTCGCCCTACGCGTATCAGGAGAAGATACATAGAGAAACAAGCAAGGAGAGAGGCACAAGCGTTTTACTAATGACAATAAAAAAAACTGCGCTTGCTAACCCCCCTGCTAAGAGTGGCCACTATGGCAAATATCCCCCCTATGAGATAATCTATGGGGGAGGCCTTTGATTAGCAGTCGCCTGATAGGTACTTTGGCGATGTGCTTTACAAAATACCGCATTTCTGGTAACAAATGATGTTTACAATTTTTTTATTTTAATTTGCCAGTGTTTGACTACGATTCCACTTGGCGGTAAGTGGTGACGAAGTCTAGATGATGAATTTCACCATTTTAGTGTAACTAAAATTTATTTGCTCTTGCCTTTAATACAAGTTGAAGAGGCCTCGACACTGTAGTGCGTCGGCAATGTTTTCGGATGATCGTGTGGACGACTTCTACGCGATCATGCGTAAGCGTGCTGCGTCCATGATAAGCAGGCTATTAAGGAGCTCCAACACCCTTCTCAGCACATTGGCCGTGAAGCTGGATAGCCCTCTCTGGAGAACTTGGAATAGTGCGAATACCACCTGGGTTTCGCTATGTGAGTCTGGGTGTAGGTTAAGTTACTAATATAGGATAAGTACCATTGTTACTAACATTTTAATATTAATTTATATTTTATTTTTTAACTAACATTAAATTAAGGTTTGTTTTACTAACAATCTATGACTATTGTTGATCGAAATAAAGGATTTTATTTATTATTTATTTAATACACTTGGATTGTAATTCGACTGGACTACCAAAGAAGACTAGATCAAATCGTACTTCTTACTCAAACAGAAGAAAATACCTACGTTCAGTTAATAAAAATAACTTGATAGTATTTTGGCTTCCTCCGGCTTGGCTGGCTCCGACATAGATGTTGTTCGGAATTCTGATCTATTTGTGTCAATTACTGCCGCAGCAATATTTTATCTTTTATTGCAAGAAACTTCAACTATGGATTACAAAGGATAAAAAGTCCGACCTTTGTAACCTTTTTTTATTTTTTTTTAAAGAATCCAATTGTAACTAGAACTTTAGGTACATTATGATATTTTCGCTTAGTATTATTACGATACTATGAACTAAAACTATGAAATAATGGTACAATTAGGATAATTATACTACGAAATCCGACCCTGGTTACGTCGTGTTTTGATATGACGTTTGTATTATGACAGATGCGCTACTTTTTCTTGTATGAAAAAGTTATGAGTAAAATATTTAGATGGGCATATGCCTTTTGAAATCATTGCAGTAACACAGAACACTAATACCCTTAGACGGGATCAGTGAGGTCATGACAGTATCTAATATGGCGGACAGCGTTTTGCAGATTTGAGGCATAGACAAAAATATTCTAAAAATAGAAATATAAAATTTATAGTGCTATTTTATAAATAGAAATCAATATTTATCGTTTATTTTTTTACAAAATCTAACATAAATATATTTTTTATATACATGTCCCAACCACCAAAGAATAGTATTTTTAGTCTTAGTCGCAATATATTCCTTCAAACAACACTTTCCTCTTATTACACAATTTCTTACACCTTATTACTACATCAATAATTTTACCCTCACGCGTATTCTGCCCTTCTCAATTTTCATTACAATAAATAAGGGTACATACCTAGTTATTTCCTAGTAATGGGGAACATTTTTACTGATTAAGAGAAATTCCATCTTGATCATAGAATCTGCAGTTTTATTCCTAATAGAGGCTAGATGTTGGTGTCTATGGCCAAATCATCCACTTACCATTAACCGAATTTGAAGCTCTTTTGTCACCCTTACTTCAAGAAAAAAATCTCTCAGCGCTACCACACGGTAGACACAGACTGCTTCGTATCTTAATTTGTTATTAACTATAGATTTATTTTTTAAGATTCTTATCGTAAATCTGCCTTGAAAACAAAGGTTGAATTACTTTTATATGGTAATTTCTCCACAAACTTAATCTAAAAATATCTATGAACGAACCTTTCTGACGATTTACATAATTTGCATAGAAACGAATGAACCAATCCCTTCCAGCGCTTGCAAAATGAGTTTTCCGGGGAACGGCCCGTAAATTTTCCAACTAACGCTGATCTACAGCTTACTGTGAAAGGAATTCATGGGTTCAAGAGAAAAATTAATAAACACTATGTGTATTCTTATGCAAACTACGTCAAATATTTACCACATTACCAAGTAATGTAAAATTACGATAAGTAATTTTTATTTCATACTTGTGATGCGCCCCAGTTTCGCACGGGTAATTTCTGCATTTTGAAAATAGCACCAACTACCGAGTCAAAACCATTTAGGAACACATGCAAACACCCAAAAAATTTCATCAAAATTGGTCGAGCCGTTTTTGACTTTTAGCGAGACTAATGGACAGCTATTGATTTATATATATATATATATATATATATATATATATATATATAAATATATATATATATATATATATATATATATATATATATATATATATATATATAACCTGCAACATTCATTGCTATGCAGATGACAGCACTAGTGATGCTCTGTATACCGGCTGTGCCAATTTTTCCCGGGAAAACGTCTCCGAGTACCGGCACAAACTTGTGTCTGAAGTCGAGTTTTTGCTGAACAAATTTTCGGATTGGGGGTTCAGTTTAACCCTCAGAAGACACAAGTTTGCGTATTAACCGCTGAAAAGAACCCCTTTGTCGTATCTCCTCAGTTTCAAGGCATTATCGGCCTCAGCCAGCATCGGAATCCTCAGCATCGACATATCAAGTGACGTGCAGTTTCATGGTCGTTGGAAAAGAAGGACAAATTGGCCTCTAAAAAGCTTTACGTACACCGCCTGCAACTTCACAAGGCGCAAGTTTGGCCGCATATGGAATACTGTTCCCATCTCTGGGCTGGAGCTCCCCAGTGCCAGCTCCTTCTACTTGAACGCATCCAGCGCAGAGCGGTTTGAATCTTCGACGATCGAGTGCTTTCCCATCGGCTCCATCGGCATCGAATCTCGGTCGAAGTTGGACTTACCTAGTCGGACTATTTGTCCCAGGTAAACGTACTCGTCAACAACTTCGAGCATAGTGCTCCCAGCAACTACCGGCATAGGTGTGACATGGACATTAAACGTGATCTTTGTTTTGTCCATGTTCATCTTAAGACCTATCCGTTGGGAGACACCATTGAGGTCATTGAGCATGGTGCTAAGGCACGAGAGACTTGCGGACGATAAATCCGACACGTCCTTGGGACAAATAGTCACCCACCCGCTAGTAAAACAAGTTGCCCGATTCGAAGATTTACCGTGTCCTTCCCCTCTCTTCGGACCTGAGATAATCCTATAATATCTCGCTTAGACGACTTACTATACAAACCCCAAATGGTCTGATCCCACCACGGCGTTAATAATCTTACTTAAACATATAATTACAATTTTCCTAAATAATTTCAAAATGGTCAAAAATGAAACTTAAAAAAGAGTAAAATCTGACTTCAAACAAATATGTCACAAATATGTACGAGTAAGTGTATGGTACCGTACCTACCCAGACCTAATATATCGTTAAGTATTTGTGTCATAGTGTCAGCCAGGTTTTAAATTAAACGTGAACATTGATACGGAACGTGGATCGCCGCGAACTTCTGCAACATACTGACTCGCAGGTTCGAAGAATGCACTAGGGTGCATCTGCATTTTGATTGTCAATCGAGAAGAGTTGTAAATTATTATGGGCTAAAGTATCCACTTACTATCAGATGGATTGTGTGCTCGTTTTCCACTCTTTTTTGTCTTTATATATATATATATATATATATATATATATAATACGTATACGTAAAGGACGTACGTAAAGGATGGCCAGGAAAATTACTAAATGATAATTTTAAACCTTGTTATAATTGTAGGTTTGAACTTAACGTAGAAGACGGTTGTCTTCTTAGGGGGCATAAATTAGTAATACCTACAATATTTAGGGAGCAACTTTTAAATGAAATTCATAGTTCCCATTTTGTTCGTTCACAATTGTGAAAACTAAAGCGGAAGCGAGATCGCGTATGTGGTGGCCAAATATCGACAAAAATATTAAACAAAAATAGGTTCGTGTAGCATATGCAGTACAATGCGATTCGTCCCGCCACGCTCTCCGCTCTCTCCGTGGCCCTACCCAGAGCATCCTTGGGAACGTCTTGATATGTTTTCGCTGTAGGGTAAGCACTACGTCATCATCGTTGACGCTCATACCAAGTGCATTGAATTGTATATAATGCTATGCAGTCAACAGACGACCAGACTTTATCGATTGTTATAAAATTGGAAGACGTTATGAGTAGGTTTAGATAAATGAAAGTATTAGTAACGGACAATGCGACAAATTTCTGTTCTAATGAGTTTAACAAGTTTTGTAGTATTAACGGAATAAAACACATATAAGTTCCGAGCTCGCTTCGTTCGATCTTACATACAATAAAACATCAAACTTTTTTATTTGTTTCGATTTTCTAGAGCTTTTATGATAACAATCTTGAGGTGAGATATTTACCCTTTTTTTCATAAATCCGCCATAAAGACGAAGATTTAAAACATAAAATCATCGAAATCAGATGATTTTTCGATTTTATATGGCCAACTATAATAAAAATTACCCAAAGTAGTGTTCCAGTTTGTACTCTGGGTAGGAGAGATACGAAGCATCAGCCGGAAAGGACACCTGCATCTCAGTCAGAGAAAACAGAGCCGGCTTCGCCGTCTCGAGATGGTAGCGGACGGCGTTTAGGTTCGAGTGAAATCCCCTGCAAAAATTCACTGAAAGCGTGGCAGGGGTCGCCTTGGTCTTGTTACTCAGCTAGCCCCGAGCAGTTACCTCCGGCCACCTTCACTAACCAGACGTAACGCGGAAGCAGAGCTTCCACCTCACGCCCTTATTAAGCTACTGCGTGGCTCTACCACTGTTAAGGTGGCTCGCGACTGTGCTTTGTGGCATTTCTTGCAGGAGGATTGTGTTCAGCAGTGGTTTTGTACAGAGCTCTAGTGGTGATGATGATATCGTCCAAGTAGTTATCTTATATATTAAGTTATCAACCATGTATGTTCCAATCCCTAAGGATGGATACATTTTTAAAGTTATTAAAAATATTTAATTAAAAAAGGAATTCTTAAAACCAATTTAGAATTACTCGTAATAATAATTTTACGCAGCACACATATTAAAAAGAACATACAATCAAATTGAGATCCTTCTTTT